>JALDNG010000140.1:1712500-2070000 GCA_024349245.1 Neodontobutis hainanensis | reverse complement strand
ACACACACACACACACACACACACACACACACACACACACACACACACACACACACACACACACACACACACACACACACACACACGGCCATAATCTGACATTCATATCATGTGTATGTTCATTAATATGTACTGTCCCTACAATAAATAAATAAATAACTAGTGGGAGTGCGGTGGGGCTTTTTGCATACATAAATATATTTGCCAAAAATTTTAATTTTGATTACCTATTGAGTTATGCAAAATAGCCGGAGCGAAGACTTTTCTATGTTGGGTCCCCATTATTTATAGATCTATTGTGTAGTTTTTCCCATTTGCCTTTATTCCAGCAAGCCATTTCCCTCTATACCGACTGTATTTACATCTATGTAAATTGACTCTTTTGTCTGCAGGGTTCAATTTGGAGCAGCGGGAAAAAGGGGCACTTGGTTTGTTCAAAGTTGAAAAGAATAAAATTGTGGCTCAAATAAAAATAAAACTGAAAAGCAAGAAAAAGATTGGAGTAACTTTTAATGACTGGGGCTGTGTTTGAGGTTCGAGTCAGGGGTGGCTAACAAAACACAGTCTAAAGGAAATGAAGTTATGTTCCCGAGGGATTAAGCTGACAGATAGCAAAGGTAAAGACGGCCTCCCTTTCCAATCTGTCGCTGATATCACCTTCGATCAGGATGAAGGCAGTAGGAGTCAAATCCCACACTGCCACTCAAGATAAAAGAGATTCTGCTGTCTGAGTGGAGGAGAATACGGTTGAGAAGAGGCTGGAATAAAACCGTAGTGTGTGAAAAGAGGAGCACCACGTAACAGCACAGGTGTCAAGATGGAGGAAGAGGTTTTACTCGCACTGAATTTGGTTGGAAAGTTGTGATGTATCTGCCTTGATGTAGCAGTGACAATAAAAAACAGTGGATAAAAATGAGGATGGCTAACTTGCTCACATGTTCATTAAAGCCACAATCAAAGCTCAATTAGACCATTTAACTAGGACTATTCTCCGTCTACAACTCTTAAGGAAAATGCTGCATTCAAAAGTAGGCCCTGGTGTTTCATAACATTCCAGTGAACCCCTGTTTTGTGACATACTAGGCAAAGTTTATGTGTGACTAAATGCAGTTATCGCCAACAACATCATGCATACCACTGTATAGTCTATGACCTTTTTGGGAAATATCTGTTTGCAAATGTCCAAATTGCAATTCTATCCATGATTATCTGTCCTGGCAAAAAGTATTATTTTGATGTGGTTAAAAACATAGCATTGACTACAGTGTTTACTTTTAACTACAACAACCCCCCTCTACACCAACAGTAAATAAGCAGATTATGAAACCAGTTTTGACATGCGCTTATTTGTTCAGTTACTTACAGAAACATGCTTTAACCTCTAACTGAATAGCTTTTCTGCATTTTACAGCTAGCACAACAGAAGAAAAGATTGTAGCTTTGAGTGAGTAAACATCATTCAGCACTGCCAGTGTTAATGCAGCTATCCTCGGATTTACACAACACTTATCATTTGATTAACAATAGCCATAATGGTCAAGTGGTGCGGCACTTTCCGAGGCAGCGAGCTGGAGTACGTGGAGTGAAAGAGGTTACATACGCACTCATTGTTATGTGTAGAGCTTCATTTTGATGGAAAGACTCGGTGATAGGCCAGCGCTGTTCAATAGCAGTGCCGCTCTTCAAACACGCTCCGCCTGACTGCTCGTGTTCAAATCAGCGTGCCATGCTTATGTGGCCTGGCAGTGCGCTTTCCAGCTCGCCATGCAATTGATTTTCCTAAGTCTCTATCTGGTCCTCATTTCTGCCGGCCGTTTGAACCAGAACTTTAAGCTGGACAGACAGATTTGAGTGTCCAACAGTTGGCCAACTGTCGAAGAGCGCAGATGGGAATAAGCCGAACTAAGAGAAGAGACGAAAGATGTACAAGTAAAAGCCTGGGAAGAATGAAACATTTGAATACTGTCCACAGGGTATCAACACAGCAGGTTGAGGTTTAGAATTGATCTTAAATTTGAATGAGATGAATTCTAATTTGATAAAGAAGGGTTATACTGTTAGAAGAAACCATTCAAGTAAAATATCGTAGCTTTTAGCATTTGTTATTAACCAATATATTAATGTATAATTAATCAATCTAAACTAACACTAAAGATGACTATTCTTAAAACTTGACCAAACCTTTTAAACATTTAACATTTACACATACTTCCCTTTGCTCTTTGTTTCAAGTCAAAAGCATAGGCAATGCATAACCGATTGACATGTATGAATATTAAAGAATTTTCATCTTGGCTCTGTGGGCACATAAGCATTTATCCCAATTATAGTTTGTTTATTTATTTATTTTTTAATGTATATTTATTCTCACAGTGTTGTGCCAAAGTTACCGTTTGTCTCAA
Source organism: Neodontobutis hainanensis (assembly GCA_024349245.1). NCBI lineage: Eukaryota > Metazoa > Chordata > Actinopteri > Gobiiformes > Odontobutidae > Neodontobutis > Neodontobutis hainanensis. The sequence goes on along the minus strand of JALDNG010000140.1, from coordinate 2,067,598 downwards.
ACACATTGGTTGCATTTGAAATGAGTCCAACCTGTGCAGATTTGATTTGATGCCAATTGGTTATACTTACCTTCCGACTTGATATCAGCTTGCTGTAATGTGACGTATGGGTTGGAAATTGTAATTCAAGAAGTCTTTGTGGGGCGCTGTGGTTCAGGTGGTAAGTCATTCTGTACTAGGTAGTTGTGTCCTTGGGCAAGACAATTAACCCACCTTGCCTCCAGTGTACATGCCACTGATGTATGATGTGTGAATATGTTTGGTGGTGGTCAGAGGCGCATTGGTTAAAAAGTAAGCCACACCCCTGGACAAAACTATTGCCAGCATGACATCTGTTTCACTGAGAGTGACCCACTCATTTATCTAAAGAAGGCAGCTCTGGTGAGTGCTTATTACAACTGCGTAAAAAGCCAGCACTCACTCTGATTTTGCTTGATTACAAGTTTTACTGTATTAATCTAATACGGCTTGACTGTGTCAGTAAACATGACTAAATAAATTATTTAACGTCAGATCAAGCTAGCTTGGAGGATAATAAACCATTTAGAGATTACATGTCTTAATAAATAATTTACTAGGAATAGATTTTGCAAACTTTTTAACTATCATGAGAACTTTACCAATACAGTATGCATGTGCATTTGCAGCGGTGCCTTTCGAACTAGTTTGACACACAAAACGTCTCCTTCTGAGACCTCTTACAGTCTGTGTGTGAGTGTGTGAAGGCTCAGGTCAGATGAGCACAGTTCGCCGCTGGTAGCGAGAGAGGATTTTGGGAGGTTTTGCAAAGCTTGCATACTTCAGTGTAAGAAATCTATGACTGAATGAATGAATACTTCAGTTTCTAAAAAATGTGTGTTTACACACTAGTAAGAAAATGACCAAATAACATTTTTAGTTTAACTATGGCGTCAGTCTTTGGGTTCATCTAAATGCAAACAGAAGTAGCCAAACTAAAAGATCAAGATGTCATGTTCTGGGGCAAGACCCATGCATTTATGGATTGATGAGGAAATGTAGTTTATGTAATACTGGCCACATTTTTGTTAGTAGTTGTCATCTCTAGGTCAGGTAAATCACTTCTTATAACCAAACAAATGGCCTTGCACATTTAACAGAAATATATTAGGCCTTCTGGGTGATCATGGCAGAGTGGTTAGCACTGCATGTTCTCCGCTTGTTACCGTGGGTTTCCTCCGGGTACTCCAGCTTCCTCCCACCGTCCAAAGACATGCATTTGTAGGTTGGAAACTCTAAAGCGTCCCTAGTGAATGAATGTGAGAGTAAATGGTTGTCTGTCACTGTCTGTCTCTAAATGTTAGCCCTGCTTAGTCGCAGGACTAACATTTAGAGACAGACAGTCTCTAAATGTTCACCCTGGCCTTTGTCCAGGGTGAACCCTGCCTCAGGCCCAAAGCTGCTGGGATAAGCTTCAGTCACCGGCGACCCCTAATGGGACAAAGTGGTAGAAAATGAATTAATATTAGTCATTCAGATAAACAGGGCATGGTTTGAAATGACTGGTGGCTTTGCCAGAATTGATGACATGTTGTGCTTGGCTAAAATCATTGCCACAGTGTGTTTTCAAAATGCAATAGAATATTTTACAATCAGAGCTGCATTGGTTCACCACTGTTGTCTTTATGTCTGAATGGTCCCTTGGTGAAATTTATCAAAACACAATTTTCTAACGTTAAAATCATGTGCATGAAACTATAGCTGAAATGCTTATGTGATATGTGTGAATGACATTTGAAACTTGAATTTACTCAACATATTTACTGAACCATAACACGGCCTTAGAGTGTCTGCTTTCCTAGTAGGTCGCTGCACTGAAGGTTTTTTTTTTTGTTTTAGGCACTGCATAGTGAGCACCTGCATAAAAGACAGTGGGTCTAAGCCTTTTTGTTTTCTCTTGGATTATTTATGACGACAAGGTGCACCGGGGTTTAAGATAAAATACACCCCACAGTACTGTTATACTGTACTTTTCACTTATAATACATGCAAAACTGACGAATAAACCTGTTTTTGCAGAATTCTTAATGATTTGAGTCATTAAACATATACCATTCTTTTAAGTAAACATGTTTTAAACAACTACAAAAAAGATAGTTGTACAAACATATTTCAAAGTATTTGTGTGTGGGCTCACTCCACAACCAGGGACTGATGGGATAGGGTCTAGGGTGGCTTGTGGCCCCAAAGCATCCTCTGTTTTCTTTAGCGTAGGACAGCACAATGAATATTATTTCCAGTGAGATAAAAACAAGACTTAAAGATATCCTCTAGGCTTTATAATCAAGTGTTTTAATGGATGTTCAGAGGTGAGAATAGCTTTGGCCAGGGTGCATCACGTCTTGAGGAAGGGCCGATGGGAAAAACTGACAAACGTACTTTTCAACACTTTGGAAACACTTTTCATAACTTTCTGCCAGTTAAGTAACATTGTACACTCTAACGCAGAGTATAAATGAACTTGATGGGACATTCTCAATGGCTAAAACACAGTATCTACTGCTGCACTGGCTACGTCTTCTTACAAATAGAAACGGCACAAAAAAGAAATAAAGAAAAGCATGAGGATAGAATGACACATGGATAAATATTGCATACAAGGGAAATAACTAAGTTTGAAATTTGGACTAGGTTGTGGATTTGGGATGTGTTGCTAAGTTGAGACTAAAATCAGTGTCATCGTTTCAGTGAGAGATCATGCACACTGGAGCACTCCTGCCCTTCCCTCCTGCAAACTGTACTGTCCATTATCTCATCATTTCGATATTTTGCCATTATACCATTTGCCTTTCGCCTTTTCTGTTGACTGCCTTGGCTGCATTTTCCTTAGCACTCCGGACGCAGACGCGCAGCTATACGGAGTGTGGGCTGCAGATAAACCGAGAGCCATAAATCAAAGCGCCGTTTGGAGAAATGGATATGAAAAGCCTTTTGCACTGAATGACAATGCTTTCAAAGTGAAATATGCCAACGAAATTAGACTTGGATTCTGTAACTACTTTGCTGTGAATCATTTTTTCCAGCAGCATTTATTTCACTCTGTTTGTTTCCTCTTTGTTTGGCCCTAGGTTTTATATTCATTATTATTCATTTCCCAGTTTGGTGCTTCACTGTAGGCGACGAATAAGATGTGCAAAAGGAAATTACAGCACTCGAGCTAAGAAATAAAGAATACGCTGATAGTAAGAAGCCTGTGTCTGCAAACCCACTATCGCAGATGAGTGCATTTTCAGGTCTCCTAATTAGCTTAATTGGTCAAGTGATTATCACTCTTTACTTAATGCAATGCTGGCTGTGGCGGCAGGGCATTTGACACAATATTATCTGCTGTTTTCATTGCTTCATACATCTACTCCCTCATTAAAGGCTGGTTCATAATGAGGAGGCCAACAGGCAACTGAGCACTGGCTTTAGAGTTGGTTTAAAAGCCAAAACTAAGGTAGAAATAGATTTGTAAATTGCACAATTTGAAAGTTATTGGAAGTAAGCTGCTGCACAGAAGGCTAAGTGGAGTATTTGCATATTTGGTTAAAATGAAGATCTTTTATTTTTGTTTTTTTTACAGTCACAAGTCTCTGGTGAGATTGATGACTACTGATGAATACTGTTTGCTAGTAGCATCATGTAACTTTAAAGTCTTCTGGTATAGATTTAATGGTTTAATGGCACACAATTGGTAGAATCCTACCTATTTTACTGACACATAACCCTCAGCTGGCTAGAAAATTCTGATATAAATGAGTTACAACTCCATGGCACCGGGATGAGCAGACCTCTCCTGAGAGACATGCTTAGCAGCTCAAACACAAGCAGAAATAGGCTGATACACTGGACCCTTGCAGAGTTTTATTTGTACAAGAAAAATTTCATCCTACCATTAAAGAAGACATATTTTTTTCTTCCAAACTTGCTGGTTATGTTGATAGCGATGGTAACAAGACTTTTTTATATTGCTGTATGTGTTGCTTATACACAGTGTAGGCTACAGTTTTTATCGCAGGTGTTTGTGTGGAACTTGGCGCAGTCTGTGGCTGTGGCTATGTTTTGTTGTTGTAGCCGTTATCAAAGTTTAAGTTTTCTCTCATCTCACTTAAGCTTATAGCTGAATAGCTGAATAATAAAAACATCATACGCATATGTGAGTTTGAGTGTTGCGTCATGGCTAATTTGCATATTTAGCTTAACGAGCGACAGCAACGTAAACATAAAAAAACATTTTTAAGATGTTTTAAAGTTTAATTCTGTATATTGAATGTGCTTCAACTTTATAAGATTTCAACGCTTTTCGCACTGCCCTGCTCCAGGATCAGTGTCAGTCATTGACTTGAGATTCTCAGGTACCTATGAAGAGTTGGATTCACTGGATTTTGTTTATTTATTTATTTGTTAATGCTGTTGGATCTTTCAGTAAATTGTCTCAATCCTTTATAAAGCCGATGACAGCTGTGGTTAAACAGACAAACAGACATGAGAACAATTACATTACGACTAATTGAGGCTTTAAACAGGTTAAAGCTATAAACATTATATTGGCAGGTAAGCCCTGATGAGCCGAGTGAAGTGTGCTGTCAAAGCCGCAAGCCAACAGCAGGATTAGTCATTAATAGTAGAAGAATTTCTCTATTACTATTATAGTAACCATAGTTTTGGGAATTAGTTTTTAAATGGTAAACATTTAATGATTATAAAGGTTGAAACATGCTCAGGAAAAGCCTTTGAACAACCTTGACTTTGGCCTTGTTAGCTAACAAACTAATAGCAATGGATCCTAATAGACTATGAAAGGTTTAGTCTCTACTGACCTACCTATATTGATATTTTAACATCTGCAGCCCCAATATTTACATATTTAGCCACGTATCAAACATTTGTTTCAACACTTTAGTGATTTAAGGGACAAATTCGTGTTTTAATTGCACACTACACCAAGATGGCGGCAGCAACAAAAAAAAAAAAAAAAAAAAAAAAAAAAAAAATCACAAGACTGAGATTGGCTCATAGGTTAAATAAAAATTCTTTAAATGTGTGATTATTATTGTCATTACATAAGCTTCTAGAATATATATGTATGTATGTATATATGTATATGTATGTATATGTATGTATATATATATGTATATGTATATATGTATGTATATATATATATATATATATATATATATATATATATATATATATATATATATGTATATATGTATGTATATGTATATACACACACACATATATACACACACACACATACATATACATATATATGTATATATACACATATATATATATACATATATATATACATATATATATATATATATATATATATATATATATGTATATATATATATATATATATATATATATATATATATATATATATATATATATATATATATATATATATATACACACACACACATATATATATATATACACACACATAAAAACTTTGTCCTTCACCCTCCACGGGTGGTCTCATCCTTCGAGCTCGGGTCCTCTACCAGAGGCTTGGGAGCTTGAGGGTTCTGCACAGTATCTTTGCTGTTCCTAGTACTGCACTTTTCTGGACCGAGATGTCTGGTGTTCTTCCAGGGATCTGCTGTAGCCACTCTTCCAGTTTGGGGGTCACTGCCCCAAGTGCTCCGATGACCACGGGCACCACTGTCGCCTTCACCTTCCAAGTCTTTTCTAGCTCTTCTCTGAGCCCTTTGTATTTCTCTAATTTCTCATGTTCCTTTTTCCTGATGTTGCAATCATTTGGTATTGCCACATCAACCACAACGGCTTTCCTCTGCTGTTTGTCCACCACCACGATGTCTGGTTGGTTCGCCATTACCATTCTGTCAGTCTGAATCTGGAAGTCCCACAGGATCTTGGCTCGGTCATTCTCTACCACCTTTGGAGGTGTTTCCCACTTTGACCTCGGGGTTTCCAGTCCGACTCCGTGCAGATGTTCCTGTACACTATGCCAGCCACTTGGTTATGGCGTTCCATGTATGCTTTCCCTGCCAGCATCTTACACCCTGCAGTTAAGTGTTGGATTGTCTCAGGGGCCTGTTTGCACAGCCTACACCTTGGGTCTTGTCTGGTGTGGTAGATCTGGGCCTCTATTGCTCTGGTGCTCAGGGCTTGTTCCTGTGCAGCCATGATGAGTGCCTCTGTGCTGTCCTTCAGTCCAGCCCGTTCTAGCCATTGGTAGGATTTCTTGATATCAGCCACTTCAGTTATGTTCCGGTGGTACATCCCATGTAGGGGTTTGTCCTCCCATGATGGTCCCTCCTTCAGCTCCTCTTCCTCTGTTCCCCATTGCCTGAGACATTCACTAAGCACGTCATCTGTCGGGGCCTTATCTTTGATGTACTTGTGGATCTTGGATGTTTCATCCTGGATAGTGGCTCTCACACTCACTAGTCCATGGCCGCCTTCCATACGGCTAGCGAACAGTCTCAGGGAGCTGGATTTGGGATGGAACCCTCCATGCATGGTGAGGAGCTTTCGTGTCTTAACGTCTGTGGTCTGTATCTCTTCCTTTGGCCACCTTATTATTCCCGCAGGGTATCTGATCACTGGCAGGGCGTAGCTGTTTATTGCCCGTGCCTTGTTCTTGCCATTGAGCTGACTTCTTAGGACTTGCCTTACTCGTTGGAGGTATTTGGCAGTTGCTGTTTTCCTTGTTACCTCTTCAAGGTTGCCATTTGCCTGTGGTATTCCAAGGTACTTGTAACCATCCTCAATGTCTGCTATTGTTCCTTCTGGTAGTGAGACCCCTTCTGTGTGGACTACCTTCCCTCTCTTTGTCACCATTCGACTACACTTCTCAAGCCCAAATGACATCCCAATGTCAGAGCTGTAGATCCTGGTGGTGTGGATCAGTGAGTCGATGTCCCGCCGCTCTTAGCGTATAGCTTGATGTCATCCATGTAGAGGAGGTGACTGATGGTGGCCCCATTCCTGAGTTGGTATCCATAGCCAGTCTTGTTGATTATTTGGCTGAGGGGGTTCAGACCTATGCAGAACAGCAGTGGGGACAGAGCATCTCCTTGGTATATGCCACATTTGATGGATACTTGTGCAAGTGGCTTGCCATTGGCCTCAAGGGTGGTTTTCCATAGCCTCATTGAGTTTGCAATGAAGTGTCTTAGAGTCCTGTTGATGGTGTACATATCCAAGCCATTCAGTGATCCATGTGTGTGGCATTGAGTCATATGCTTTCTTGTAATCAATCCAGGCAGTGCACAGGTTGGTGTGTCGGGTTCTGCAGTCTTGGGTGACTGTTCTGTCAACCAGGAGTTGGTGTTTGGCTCCTCTGGTTTCTTTGCCGATGCCCTTCTGTGCTTTGCTCATGTATTGATCCATGTGCCCACTTATCTTAGCCGCGATGATGCCTGACATGAGCTTCCATGTTGTGGAGAGACAGGTTATTGGCCGATAGTTGGATGGGACTGCACCCTTTGTGGGATCCTTCAGGATCGTACGCCCTTCGGTAAGCCATTCAGGGTGCGTCCCATCCCTTTACACACACACACACACACACACACACACACACACACACACACACACACACACACACACACACACACACACACACACACACACACACACACACACACACACACACACACGGCCATAATCTGACATTCATATCATGTGTATGTTCATTAATATGTACTGTCCCTACAATAAATAAATAAATAACTAGTGGGAGTGCGGTGGGGCTTTTTGCATACATAAATATATTTGCCAAAAATTTTAATTTTGATTACCTATTGAGTTATGCAAAATAGCCGGAGCGAAGACTTTTCTATGTTGGGTCCCCATTATTTATAGATCTATTGTGTAGTTTTTCCCATTTGCCTTTATTCCAGCAAGCCATTTCCCTCTATACCGACTGTATTTACATCTATGTAAATTGACTCTTTTGTCTGCAGGGTTCAATTTGGAGCAGCGGGAAAAAGGGGCACTTGGTTTGTTCAAAGTTGAAAAGAATAAAATTGTGGCTCAAATAAAAATAAAACTGAAAAGCAAGAAAAAGATTGGAGTAACTTTTAATGACTGGGGCTGTGTTTGAGGTTCGGAGTCAGGGGTGGCTAACAAAACACAGTCTAAAGGAAATGAAGTTATGTTCCCGAGGGATTAAGCTGACAGATAGCAAAGGTAAAGACGGCCTCCCTTTCCAATCTGTCGCTGATATCACCTTCGATCAGGATGAAGGCAGTAGGAGTCAAATCCCACACTGCCACTCAAGATAAAAGAGATTCTGCTGTCTGAGTGGAGGAGAATACGGTTGAGAAGAGGCTGGAATAAAACCGTAGTGTGTGAAAAGAGGAGCACCACGTAACAGCACAGGTGTCAAGATGGAGGAAGAGGTTTTACTCGCACTGAATTTGGTTGGAAAGTTGTGATGTATCTGCCTTGATGTAGCAGTGACAATAAAAAACAGTGGATAAAAATGAGGATGGCTAACTTGCTCACATGTTCATTAAAGCCACAATCAAAGCTCAATTAGACCATTTAACTAGGACTATTCTCCGTCTACAACTCTTAAGGAAAATGCTGCATTCAAAAGTAGGCCCTGGTGTTTCATAACATTCCAGTGAACCCCTGTTTTGTGACATACTAGGCAAAGTTTATGTGTGACTAAATGCAGTTATCGGCCAACAACATCATGCATACCACTGTATAGTCTATGACCTTTTTTGGGAAATATCTGTTTGCAAATGTCCAAATTGCAATTCTATCCATGATTATCTGTCCTGGCAAAAAGTATTATTTTGATGTGGTTAAAAACATAGCATTGACTACAGTGTTTACTTTTAACTACAACAACCCCCCTCTACACCAACAGTAAATAAGCAGATTATGAAACCAGTTTTGACATGCGCTTATTTGTTCAGTTACTTACAGAAACATGCTTTAACCTCTAACTGAATAGCTTTTCTGCATTTTACAGCTAGCACAACAGAAGAAAAGATTGTAGCTTTGAGTGAGTAAACATCATTCAGCACTGCCAGTGTTAATGCAGCTATCCTCGGATTTACACAACACTTATCATTTGATTAACAATAGCCATAATGGTCAAGTGGTGCGGCACTTTCCGAGGCAGCGAGCTGGAGTACGTGGAGTGAAAGAGGTTACATACGCACTCATTGTTATGTGTAGAGCTTCATTTTGATGGAAAGACTCGGTGATAGGCCAGCGCTGTTCAATAGCAGTGCCGCTCTTCAAACACGCTCCGCCTGACTGCTCGTGTTCAAATCAGCGTGCCATGCTTATGTGGCCTGGCAGTGCGCTTTCCAGCTCGCCATGCAATTGATTTTCCTAAGTCTCTATCTGGTCCTCATTTCTGCCGGCCGTTTGAACCAGAACTTTAAGCTGGACAGACAGATTTGAGTGTCCAACAGTTGGCCAACTGTCGAAGAGCGCAGATGGGAATAAGCCGAACTAAGAGAAGAGACGAAAGATGTACAAGTAAAAGCCTGGGAAGAATGAAACATTTGAATACTGTCCACAGGGTATCAACACAGCAGGTTGAGGTTTAGAATTGATCTTAAATTTGAATGAGATGAATTCTAATTTGATAAAGAAGGGTTATACTGTTAGAAGAAACCATTCAAGTAAAATATCGTAGCTTTTAGCATTTGTTATTAACCAATATATTAATGTATAATTAATCAATCTAAACTAACACTAAAGATGACTATTCTTAAAACTTGACCAAACCTTTTAAACATTTAACATTTACACATACTTCCCTTTGCTCTTTGTTTCAAGTCAAAAGCATAGGCAATGCATAACCGATTGACATGTATGAATATTAAAGAATTTTCATCTTGGCTCTGTGGGCACATAAGCATTTATCCCAATTATAGTTTGTTTATTTATTTATTTTTTAATGTATATTTATTCTCACAGTGTTGTGCCAAAGTTACCGTTTGTCTCAAACACATTGGTTGCATTTGAAATGAGTCCAACCTGTGCAGATTTGATTTGATGCCAATTGGTTATACTTACCTTCCGACTTGATATCAGCTTGCTGTAATGTGACGTATGGGTTGGAAATTGTAATTCAAGAAGTCTTTGTGGGGCGCTGTGGTTCAGGTGGTAAGTCATTCTGTACTAGGTAGTTGTGTCCTTGGGCAAGACAATTAACCCACCTTGCCTCCAGTGTACATGCCACTGATGTATGATGTGTGAATATGTTTGGTGGTGGTCAGAGGCGCATTGGTTAAAAAGTAAGCCACACCCCTGGACAAAACTATTGCCAGCATGACATCTGTTTCACTGAGAGTGACCCACTCATTTATCTAAAGAAGGCAGCTCTGGTGAGTGCTTATTACAACTGCGTAAAAAGCCAGCACTCACTCTGATTTTGCTTGATTACAAGTTTTACTGTATTAATCTAATACGGCTTGACTGTGTCAGTAAACATGACTAAATAAATTATTTAACGTCAGATCAAGCTAGCTTGGAGGATAATAAACCATTTAGAGATTACATGTCTTAATAAATAATTTACTAGGAATAGATTTTGCAAACTTTTTAACTATCATGAGAACTTTACCAATACAGTATGCATGTGCATTTGCAGCGGTGCCTTTCGAACTAGTTTGACACACAAAACGTCTCCTTCTGAGACCTCTTACAGTCTGTGTGTGAGTGTGTGAAGGCTCAGGTCAGATGAGCACAGTTCGCCGCTGGTAGCGAGAGAGGATTTTGGGAGGTTTTGCAAAGCTTGCATACTTCAGTGTAAGAAATCTATGACTGAATGAATGAATACTTCAGTTTCTAAAAAATGTGTGTTTACACACTAGTAAGAAAATGACCAAATAACATTTTTAGTTTAACTATGGCGTCAGTCTTTGGGTTCATCTAAATGCAAACAGAAGTAGCCAAACTAAAAGATCAAGATGTCATGTTCTGGGGCAAGACCCATGCATTTATGGATTGATGAGGAAATGTAGTTTATGTAATACTGGCCACATTTTTGTTAGTAGTTGTCATCTCTAGGTCAGGTAAATCACTTCTTATAACCAAACAAATGGCCTTGCACATTTAACAGAAATATATTAGGCCTTCTGGGTGATCATGGCAGAGTGGTTAGCACTGCATGTTCTCCGCTTGTTACCGTGGGTTTCCTCCGGGTACTCCAGCTTCCTCCCACCGTCCAAAGACATGCATTTGTAGGTTGGAAACTCTAAAGCGTCCCTAGTGAATGAATGTGAGAGTAAATGGTTGTCTGTCACTGTCTGTCTCTAAATGTTAGCCCTGCTTAGTCGCAGGACTAACATTTAGAGACAGACAGTCTCTAAATGTTCACCCTGGCCTTTGTCCAGGGTGAACCCTGCCTCAGGCCCAAAGCTGCTGGGATAAGCTTCAGTCACCGGCGACCCCTAATGGGACAAAGTGGTAGAAAATGAATTAATATTAGTCATTCAGATAAACAGGGCATGGTTTGAAATGACTGGTGGCTTTGCCAGAATTGATGACATGTTGTGCTTGGCTAAAATCATTGCCACAGTGTGTTTTCAAAATGCAATAGAATATTTTACAATCAGAGCTGCATTGGTTCACCACTGTTGTCTTTATGTCTGAATGGTCCCTTGGTGAAATTTATCAAAACACAATTTTCTAACGTTAAAATCATGTGCATGAAACTATAGCTGAAATGCTTATGTGATATGTGTGAATGACATTTGAAACTTGAATTTACTCAACATATTTACTGAACCATAACACGGCCTTAGAGTGTCTGCTTTCCTAGTAGGTCGCTGCACTGAAGGTTTTTTTTTGTTTTAGGCACTGCATAGTGAGCACCTGCATAAAAGACAGTGGGTCTAAGCCTTTTTGTTTTCTCTTGGATTATTTATGACGACAAGGTGCACCGGGGTTTAAGATAAAATACACCCCACAGTACTGTTATACTGTACTTTTCACTTATAATACATGCAAAACTGACGAATAAACCTGTTTTTGCAGAATTCTTAATGATTTGAGTCATTAAACATATACCATTCTTTTAAGTAAACATGTTTTAAACAACTACAAAAAAGATAGTTGTACAAACATATTTCAAAGTATTTGTGTGTGGGCTCACTCCACAACCAGGGACTGATGGGATAGGGTCTAGGGTGGCTTGTGGCCCCAAAGCATCCTCTGTTTTCTTTAGCGTAGGACAGCACAATGAATATTATTTCCAGTGAGATAAAAACAAGACTTAAAGATATCCTCTAGGCTTTATAATCAAGTGTTTTAATGGATGTTCAGAGGTGAGAATAGCTTTGGCCAGGGTGCATCACGTCTTGAGGAAGGGCCGATGGGAAAAACTGACAAACGTACTTTTCAACACTTTGGAAACACTTTTCATAACTTTCTGCCAGTTAAGTAACATTGTACACTCTAACGCAGAGTATAAATGAACTTGATGGGACATTCTCAATGGCTAAAACACAGTATCTACTGCTGCACTGGCTACGTCTTCTTACAAATAGAAACGGCACAAAAAAGAAATAAAGAAAAGCATGAGGATAGAATGACACATGGATAAATATTGCATACAAGGGAAATAACTAAGTTTGAAATTTGGACTAGGTTGTGGATTTGGGATGTGTTGCTAAGTTGAGACTAAAATCAGTGTCATCGTTTCAGTGAGAGATCATGCACACTGGAGCACTCCTGCCCTTCCCTCCTGCAAACTGTACTGTCCATTATCTCATCATTTCGATATTTTGCCATTATACCATTTGCCTTTCGCCTTTTCTGTTGACTGCCTTGGCTGCATTTTCCTTAGCACTCCAGCGCAGACGCGCAGCTATACGGAGTGTGGGCTGCAGATAAACCGAGAGCCATAAATCAAAGCGCCGTTTGGAGAAATGGATATGAAAAGCCTTTTGCACTGAATGACAATGCTTTCAAAGTGAAATATGCCAACGAGAAATTAGACTTGGATTCTGTAACTACTTTGCTGTGAATCATTTTTTCCAGCAGCATTTATTTCACTCTGTTTGTTTCCTCTTTGTTTGGCCCTAGGTTTTATATTCATTATTATTCATTTCCCAGTTTGGTGCTTCACTGTAGGCGACGAATAAGATGTGCAAAAAGGAAATTACAGCACTCGAGCTAAGAAATAAAGAATACGCTGATAGTAAGAAGCCTGTGTCTGCAAACCCACTATCGCAGATGAGTGCATTTTCAGGTCTCCTAATTAGCTTAATTGGTCAAGTGATTATCACTCTTTACTTAATGCAATGCTGGCTGTGGCGGCAGGGCATTTGACACAATATTATCTGCTGTTTTCATTGCTTCATACATCTACTCCCTCATTAAAGGCTGGTTCATAATGAGGAGGCCAACAGGCAACTGAGCACTGGCTTTAGAGTTGGTTTAAAAGCCAAAACTAAGGTAGAAATAGATTTGTAAATTGCACAATTTGAAAGTTATTGGAAGTAAGCTGCTGCACAGAAGGCTAAGTGGAGTATTTGCATATTTGGTTAAAATGAAGATCTTTTATTTTTGTTTTTTTTACAGTCACAAGTCTCTGGTGAGATTGATGACTACTGATGAATACTGTTTGCTAGTAGCATCATGTAACTTTAAAGTCTTCTGGTATAGATTTAATGGTTTAATGGCACACAATTGGTAGAATCCTACCTATTTTACTGACACATAACCCTCAGCTGGCTAGAAAATTCTGATATAAATGAGTTACAACTCCATGGCACCGGGATGAGCAGACCTCTCCTGAGAGACATGCTTAGCAGCTCAAACACAAGCAGAAATAGGCTGATACACTGGACCCTTGCAGAGTTTTATTTGTACAAGAAAAATTTCATCCTACCATTAAAGAAGACATATTTTTTTCTTCCAAACTTGCTGGTTATGTTGATAGCGATGGTAACAAGACTTTTTTATATTGCTGTATGTGTTGCTTATACACAGTGTAGGCTACAGTTTTTATCGCAGGTGTTTGTGTGGAACTTGGCGCAGTCTGTGGCTGTGGCTATGTTTTGTTGTTGTAGCCGTTATCAAAGTTTAAGTTTTCTCTCATCTCACTTAAGCTTATAGCTGAATAGCTGAATAATAAAAACATCATACGCATATGTGAGTTTGAGTGTTGCGTCATGGCTAATTTGCATATTTAGCTTAACGAACGACAGCAACGTAAACATAAAAAAAACATTTTTTAAGATGTTTTAAAGTTTAATTCTGTATATTGAATGTGCTTCAACTTTATAAGATTTCAACGCCTTTCGGCACTGCCCTGCTCCAGGATCAGTGTCAGTCATTGACTTGAGATTCTCAGGGGTACCTATGAAGAGTTGGATTCACTGGATTTTGTTTATTTATTTATTTGTTAATGCTGTTGGATCTTTCAGTAAATTGTCTCAATCCTTTATAAAGCCGATGACAGCTGTGGTTAAACAGACAAACAGACATGAGAACAATTACATTACGACTAATTGAGGCTTTAAACAGGTTAAAGCTATAAACATTATATTGGCAGGTAAGCCCTGATGAGCCGAGTGAAGTGTGCTGTCAAAGCCGCAAGCCAACAGCAGGATTAGTCATTAATAGTAGAAGAATTTCTCTATTACTATTATAGTAACCATAGTTTTGGGAATTAGTTTTTAAATGGTAAACATTTAATGATTATAAAGGTTGAAACATGCTCAGGAAAAGCCTTTGAACAACCTTGACTTTGGCCTTGTTAGCTAACAAACTAATAGCAATGGATCCTAATAGACTATGAAAGGTTTAGTCTCTACTGACCTACCTATATTGATATTTTAACATCTGCAGCCCCAATATTTACATATTTAGCCACGTATCAAACATTTGTTTCAACACTTTAGTGATTTAAGGGACAAATTCGTGTTTTAATTGCACACTACACCAAGATGGCGGCAGCAACAAAAAAAAAAAAAAAAAAAAAAATCACAAGACTGAGATTGGCTCATAGGTTAAATAAAAATTCTTTAAATGTGTGATTATTATTGTCATTACATAAGCTTCTAGAACATATATTTATGAATTTATATATTATTACTACCCCTGAGTAATTTGTATCCACAGCACTGAGCTCTGACATTATAAAGTTGAACTATCATCGCCGGCTCCACATGTTGTAAGACGAAGTCGACAACACACTCTGGCAGAAGTATCGACTTTCACCCTGCTGTTCTTTCACTGTAGTTCACTTTCACAGTTCACAAACGCACTCATATGATGTCAGACGCTTCAGTCTGTGTGTGTGAAAACCTACAGGATGGGACTTACAAATTGAATTCAAATATGAGTATTGACATTAGAGAACCCTTGAGCTACAACCTGCCAATGAGAATTTCATCTGTTTAATGAAAGCTTTAACCAGCCAATGGTCTGACCAACTTTTTATGATGCAACATAATTTATGCTCAAAGAACTTAAAAATATGAGGTATTTTCATCTAAATACGGCCCAACTTTGCAGATTAACAGGCATCTTAAGCATACACAGAATTGTTGGAGAGTCTACAGAAAGTAGGAGAAAACATGTCAACATTAATTACGATCAAATGTTGTTAGTCCAGTTTTAGATGCCAAATAGTTTCTGCTTAGCTCTCATTTTAAAAGAACTCAAATTAAAAAGACCTTAAAGCAGTCTTGTGTAAAGTTTAGCTAGTGGCACTGCATGACTGAACCTGGATCTGCCTGATATAATATGAATGTGTGGTCGGTGATTAGCATTATCATCTGAGCCATGTCATTTACGTCTAAAACGATAAATGTCCACTACATCTTCAAACCAAAAACATGCCCAGACCTGTCAGTAATGCCACATCATTTAACACTCCAGCCAAGTTTGGCCACAGTTTGGCCGTAAATACTTTGATGGCTCACAAATCTCTCAGCTGCAGCTCAAGGTCACCACATAGCTTTTATCCTAAAAAACTTATATTCTTACAATTATTTTATTTGGTTCATGCTTATTTCACTGACAGAGTACCTGCAGCTGACTTTCCTGTCACCGGGACATGGTTTTATCACAAGACGTACGTGACTGACACACTGCACTCACAGGGGGCAGAAATAGTTCTGTTGAGGAATCTGTGCCTTTACTGGCTAAAGGTTATGTATGGTTGCTTTAAGTCCACTTTAATTTGAGGGTTAGCTTTGTGAATGAGACAATGTACAATAGGGGTGGGACTCTTTAGGCATCTCCCAATTCGATTCCCACAATTCCATTCAGGTAAAGTTAAACCATTATATGTACTACATATGAGATTTTAATTAATTAAGTCTAAGAGAAAAATAAATCTGTTCATTTTCAGATGGATTACTTTATATTATGTATTTGAAAACTATAGTATAATTCATTTACAAGCCAAATAACGGGCTATAAAATTGACTGTACAAATGCACCCCAGTAAGCTAATGACTTGAACGTCCTGTGCCTGGAGCTGGAGCCCCGGTCTCTCTGCTGCTGTTTGTACTTCACTTTCTACTGTTTGGTTCAGTTCCTCACATGTTCAAATAACTTTAGTTTTAATATTAGTGCAATAATCACCATCACTGCAAATGAGTCAGCTCATTTGTTTGTTAGTTTTGTGTTAGCTCGGTCAAGCTAATTAATCATCACAACACCGGTTGCAGTCAGCACTATCACTATAAGTAGTTCTTCGTGTTTGTTATGTTGCAGAATTATTAAGCGTTTATGTGACATGACTTTATAAACTGCGGCTCTTATCCACCTCATTTTGTCCTCCTTTTTTGCTTCAAAAACATCCAAAATGTTTTGAGAGAGTAGCTTTTAATGAAGCTCGGGGACGCTATTATGTTCAGCTCTTTTTAAATCATGAAGACAACAAAACTACCCAAATGACCTTGATCAAAAGTTTACATACACCAGTTCTTAATACTGTGTATTCCCACCTTTAACATCAATGACAGTTTGAAGTCTTTTGTGGTAGTTGTGGATGAGTCTCTTTATTTTCTCAGATGGTTAAGCTGTCCATTCTTCTTGACAAAATGCCTCCAGTTCCTGTAAATTCTTGGGCTGTCTTGCATAAACTGCACTTTTGAGATCTCCCAGAGTGGCTCAATGATACTGAGGTCAGGAGACTGGGATGGTGTCTGAGAATTCTAAAAATGTGAAAAGAGAAAACAGGACTAATATTGAGCTCTGCATTAACAACGTAAAATGAGAATAAATAAGTCCGAAGTCGGTAGTAAATAACATAGGCCTATGTAAAAATGATCACTGCTTGAGACTTGGTGAAAACGGAGAGATAAAGGCCTCAACTTCAAACGGTTAATAAGAATAAAGACAAGAGAGTATGTATGAGAGTTACTGTGTTGTGGATGGGCTACAGATGGATAAAGAATGAGGATCTAATAACAGTAAACCTGAAAGTGCAATTACTACTATGTTAAATATTTATACAAATAGCAGACAGAACACGGGTTTTAATGGTAAAGTGCCTGTAGAAGACTGTGACTTCCAACAACAAGAGCAAGGAAAATGACTTATTGAAGTCCAAAAATATAAAAAGAGGCATGCAGCAGCAAAAGAAGAATCAAGATAGAGATAACAGAGAAGAGACTTAGAAAGAAGTATACATATGTACTTCATAACACTAATGCAATGTATCCTCTAGGCCTCTAGGCTCCCTCCACTCCCCCAATAATCTGCCACTGGACAACAGCGGCCCGTGCTCTCAAAACCTTCCACTCTGCATCACCCATCACCTGCTCCCCCTCTGAACTACAAGCTGCTGCCAACATACAGCAGCAACACAGAAGAGGTAAGACCATAGGCCAGTGTTTCCTGCTGACCGCACACATGCCCTCATTCAATTGATTCTCCTGTTATACAGTATGTGTTTACATACAATGTAGCAGAGAACACTGTGAGTGCAAGAGAGCATCTTCCTTAGGTTCATTTGATAGACACATATACATCAACGACATAGGTGTCCCTCAAGGTTTCCTTAATTAATACAAGGCTAGAAATCAGATAGCAGCAGAATTTGAATCTGTTTTCTTTTGAGACAATATCTATATTTATTACAACAAAACAAAGATTTATTAACTACAATAGTTGCTGTAACCGTTAAGAAAAAACAAAAATGACAGCTTTTGCTTGTTGTTGTATTCTATGTATCCCAAGCCTGATGGGGTGATTGATGAATGCGGCCTTTACTAGGTCAACATACCTGTACATGCACCTGCCGAACAACACTATGGTCAAGGCTTTGACCTCAGATGAACAATTTGATCTGGGGGCGTCATTGTTCGCATGTACACCAACAGAACAACAGCTCCGTGACTGATCATACTAAAGTCCTAAGGGCCATATGGGTCACTAAATTTAACATGCTTAAGAGAATTGATTTGAATTATTATGAATGTGCACAAGTCTCACTTCCTGTTTTGTTTCAGGGAAAGGCAATGGATAGGCAGGGTCAGCCCTTAGCTCGGTTTCAATGGGTTCACCAGTTTATCTCGGGCATTTCTGAAGTTTATTTATTATTTATTAGTTATTGTTTTGGAGTGATTCTGTGTCTCAAATACATTGAATTTGAAAGTACCAAGGGATAAATTAGTGAGACTTTGATTGCCTTTGATTTTACACGTTAAATCCGGGAGTGGGAAAGGAGACTTTTATCCCAGCAATTAGGTTATTTAACAATTGGTCAATGCTTAAGGCTATACCAACTTCCCTTACTGGGTTTTCGCTCCTGCCATAAATATACAATTCACACATAAGTTAATGTTTCAGGTTTATGCTTTATCAGCATAAAGAGTGGGAAATGTTCGGGAAATTATAGATTTTCTACTGTTATTAATTACTGTTTACTCCTAGTCCTGTTCAGCTCATGTCAGTCCTGGTCATGTCATGTCTTTCATGTCAATCCAAACATAGAAACAGACATAACTAGCCACATAGACATAACTCACCACAGACTATATTCTGCACCTGGGAACTTGTCATGGGGAGTGTGGACGATATACAGCTGCTACCACCATATGTACGGCATGATATAAAATCTCATGTCTTGTTTACCTTTGCATCGTCTTTCCCAGATGCCTTCTTGGCCATAAATGCAGAGTGTGGAGGGAATAGTAAGTAAAAGTGATATTGGTTTACACAAAGTTACATCAACAAGGCTAGCCAAAATTACTCTTAAATGTTTGTTTTGTTAGGCAACAGGCAACTCACAATGCAGACCCCACAAGAAAGATGTTTAAAGAGCGTATTCCAAGGCAGAGGTACAAAATTGCAATCCAGGGAACAAAGCTGAAGTCAGAAACCACTAAGAGACTGGACCAATAAACTTGAGGAACTGCTAGTAAGCTCACACAAGGGTTAAGACAATCTGGCACAGAACAGGGGAAAGGGGAAGACTTCAGAATAAAACACAAGAACTAAGATAAAATACATGGACAGACTAACTAAAACAGACCAGGAGAGTGGGACATGACAGTTTTACCATCAGACTGGAGCAATAACTGATTGACAATACATTTGCAGAGTTTCATAATGTCCTGCCGTGAAGCATCCACCACATAAATGCAGATATACCCTCAGCCTGAATGATTAGTAGGGAGCCGAGCAGCTTTTTCTATACGTGTCGAGCCTGGTGTCCCCGGGACATGTCAGAGGTTACCATTGTGACTCTGTCACTTCCCTAATCACTCTGCCTCATTAACTTAAACTTCTAGAATATACTCGTCCTCTATTTATGTGTGAACTGCCGTTGACAGCCTGGCACTGGACCAATCACTCCCTTTAATTAATGCCAAATTCTGTAGCTTACAATTAAATATGGAGCCTGTTAATGACTATGTATATATATATATATATATATATATATATATATATATATATATATATATATATATATATATATATATATATATATATATATATATATATATATATATATATATATATATATATATATATATATATATATATATATATTAAAATATAGACTCCAAAAGCCAAATGAAATTATTTCATACAGATCAGACAAGCTCCAAACAGCAGCTATGGGCCACTCTCAGGATTATTCAGCACAAACTCGACTGATGCATCCATCCAATAAGATCTATAGTATCTGATACTAATTCTGATATAGACATAATACAGTATGATTAGACTTTATTCTTTTTTGTTGAACATATGCCTGTCGCCCTCTTGCTGCATGCATTAAATGTACTATGGTGCCACATTCTGTCATTCTGACTCTTGGCTGGTTGCTAGTTTTCCTGTATGGGTAGATCACAGCCTGCATTGGCTCATTACTGCCACACTTTAGTAGCTGCTACAACATTCATTCATTCATTTTCTACTGCTTAATCCCGTTAGAGGTCACGGGTGACTGGAGCCTATCCCAGCAGTTTTGGGCCTGAGGCGGGTACACCCTGGACAGTGGCCAGTTAGTCGCAGGGCCTGCTACAACAGAATGTGTTAAAAATAGACCGCTTAGGCTTTATAAAGCCACAATTGATGACTAAATTTGTTAAAAATGATTTTAGTAATTGATTTTAATCGATTAAATTGATTAGTTGTTTCAGCCATAGTAGGAATATAAATGGCCATAATGACTGCTAGACAGGTAAAATGCTGGCTGATATAATGCAGAGGAGGAAGGTTAAGTTAAGGTTAGGTACTGTGGAGACCAGGTGGAAAGGTATCAAGGCTAGAAGTATTTAGGCATGGTTTAAGCTTTCCTAGCATGGTGTGGATAGGAAAATAAATGATGGAGAAGGAGGGATCCTAAAGGAGGAGTTTGAATGAAGAATGGTTTGGAGGTGAAAAGTGTGTCAGATAGGGTTATGAGTAAAGATGCTGATGTTCTCTTTGGGAGTGACTAGGATGGATATGATCATGAATGCCTTCATCAGCAAGACAGCTCAGGTCAGATATTCAGGAGATAAAGTTAGAGGGGCCAGACTGAGATGGTTTGGACATGTTTAGAGGAGGGAGAATGAATATATCGATCGAAGAACCCTGAGGTTAGAGCTACCAGACAAGGTCTATGGATGGATTGAAGGAGGAGATGAAGGTAGTTGGTTTGAAAGAAGAGGAAGCAGAGAATAGGTACAGATGGTGGCAGATGATTTGCTGTGGACACCCCTGAGGAGAGTATTTTTTTAATTGCCATACACATTGAGATAGAAACATTATGGGCTAGTAATTTTGAGGGCGTGTCCAGAGCTGGCACATTGTTAAATGAAAGGCTGGACATGTCATAAACGGGCAGATTTTCTTTATAGATTGACAGATCAAGTTGTGTATGCCAGAGGTGAAAACACGGGTGATATTTGGTCATTTTAGCTGTTATATGCTATTTTCTTTGCGTAAAAACAACCGTTTTTTCCTTCACTTAGTTAAACAGTGTTCACTTGCTCCATCCTTTAATAAAACAGTACACAATGACAGTAGACTAAATACAAGGACAACAGGTTAACAGCTATTACTTTCCGAGTAATTATCCAGGCCTGCGCTCATGCCTCTCATCAGCTCATAAACACAGTCCTGCCGTAAACGCTGGTAACTGCACGTGTCCTGCTGGGATCAGATGGATGTGAGCTAACAGGTCTGAGATGAGAAACACCAGGTCTGGACTCACTGAAGTCTTGAGCTCCAAAAAAGAGATGATACTAGAACGAGTTTTTTAGTAATTTATTGTTTTAACAAAGTATTATACAAAATTTATTTTAATGTAATATTTAGTTCCTGTATGTATTCATTTCACTGTATGTCTATTTTTATTTCAACTAGTAAAAAAATATCAATACATTTTTTGATACATTATTAGTTATACATTATTAGTATGTATATAATTTTTTTTTGAGTGTTATCAGGCCTCAATCCGTCTTGTGCCCAAACCCTTCTTCAGAACGCCCACAGCGGTGCGTGGCGGCTCGTCCACACCTGAGTCAGGTGGAAGATGTCAAATCAGCCATGTGTCACTATGAGCCTTTTTCCAGCCGTAAAATCAGAACCATCAATGGCTTCTTCTCTATGACATGAGAAAAGAGACAATCAAGTGATGCTCAGGGATTAGCACGACGTTAGTAAAGTTGCTAAAGCCTGCAAAATTCCATTAATACAGCTCAGTTTTATAAGGAGGCAGTGCACATTCCTACAGTGCACATTAAGCACACTAGATAAATAAAAGATACTGGCTAGATAAAAAAGACTTTTGTATGAAAAAACATATGCAGTTCTGACATAATCGCACTGTAAGTCGGTACAGCATCAGGTATTGGAGCAGCAGTAATGAGAACATTTTTTTCTAGTGTTCATTGCTGCAGTATTCACACAGCTGCATAAACAGAATAAGAGGTCATCACAGCATAACCTCTTATACCAGAAATGTATTGGACTTTGAGACAGAAACTCCTGCTGTACCTAAAATAATGAAGAAATGACAGTGTAACTATTTTACGTAATTTATTTATCTCTTACCACCTTTTTCCATTAGGGCTCATTTATTCCTGCTGTTATACATGCTTTTAATCAAAATAGGAACACAAATTCCCTCTCAAATTAGCTTGAAAACGATAAGAAAAAGCAATGTCAGTTGACCAGACTCTGTAGGACGCTACACTATTACACTATGGCCTGTAAAAATGATGAATATTCCAGCTATTCTTGCTTACTCCTCTTTTTTTCAAGAAGCCGGCTACATGTTTCCCACTGTCTGCTCCGGACGACCATCAGCTGATCTCTTCATTTCACTTCCATACATTCTTTCTGAGCCGGGCGGGTACAGCAGCAGCCAAGATTTGTCCTTCTAACATTAAGGTCTGTGACTCTTCACTGCTACTTGTCCAGGCAGCCTATAGCCACACTATGATTTGGCACCTGCAATAGTGAGATTTAATAAGAGGTCTTGTTTGATTGTTTATTAGGCAACTCAAAATCTTTGATAAAATATAAAAATATGGACTTTCTGTCGAGTAACAGGAGGCACAGTAGAATGGCCCATATGCCCGCTGTTGTTTTTTCATCTCTTTGGGCGAAAAAATTAAAAAATCACATTGATATCCACACAGGGTGGATTTTGTATTATTTAAAACAAATACATATTAAAGTCTAAAATTTTAATACTAGTTTTGGTTAACTTTCTGTTTTGGAATTTAGCATTGTCTTTGCTTTGATTAAAGGTGGTACATTAGAGGTTGCAAAAGCTGTCATGTGTATTTTACAAAAGCAATATTAAACTGATACACTACTCAGGTGAGGTTAGAGGTCATTAGTGGTGTAAGGGATCACAGCTGATATGGATCTGTGCAGCTCATGTCCCATGGCTCAGCACGCATGTGACCCGCGGATTATACTTTATTATTATTTATCTTAATTTAAAATGTTTAACGATTGCAAGTGAAAGAGTCAAGTAGTCAGGTGTTGAAAAGCCGCTGGCTGACCGCGGTAGTTCTAGTTTAGAGAAAGAAATTAACATAAACCATAAGTAGAAACTAAAGTGCACATTTAGGTTGCAATGTTTGGTGCTGCATTCGACGCATTCAGAGGCAGCTGGTAAATCCGAAAACTTCACAATAAAAAGCTGTAATATCTTGTTTTTTCAATCAATAAACTGTCTCCCATTCTTGTCCAGTATCTCTCTAAGTTTGTGTTGGAGTAGTTTAATCATCAATTACTGAATAGTTCTCTCATAATTTAGCATATACAGTACATCATAACAGACAGTGATCATCATCAACCTTCAACCTTGCTTTGCTAAGCCCTAGAAAATTGCTTAAATCAACTTGTTTTCAGAAAACAGAATCTTGTCCAGTATGTCTCTGGTTATAAATGCAAGAGGTTTGTCCCCTTTTTTTTAGCAAAAATGATTCAATCCGTGACTCAAAAAATGCAATGTGATCCGAACTGTGGGTTTTGTAATCCGTTACACCTTACAGAGGTCAGTATTTTGAAAGTGGAATTAAAAACACTTATTCAAATCCAACTCTCTGACCCACACTTTCTTTCACTATGATTGCACCAATTTTCTGTGCAAAAAAACATGTATTCAATTCCTATGTACAATCATTTTTCCAATGAATCAAGGCCCCTTTATACAATTTATTAAATCTATTTCTGAGCAAAGGGGTCACTCAAGGATGCAAGAAGAGTACACTCATAGTGAATAAAAATTGTTAAGGATAGATATATATAAAACATAGTTAAGGACCAATTGAATAAAAATCATCCAAGGCCTTAACCTTTGCCATCTTTGCCAAATAATGCTGTACTAAATAGAAGTAAGCTTTTCAGGGCCACAGGAGAAACAGTATTCTAGTGCAGCGGTGTGTGTAAGACTCATAAATAGGTGTCTTTAGTTGGCTCACCTCTTCATTTTATTCTGAATACAAAAGCAATGAATACAATAGCAAAAGTTTGTAAAGTGTGCAACAAGTGACAAAAAATAAATAGAAAAAGAAATGTTAGTTTAAAGTTTCTTTTGTCACATTTCCAAAGCCCTCCCCTCCTGCAACAGCCTAGAGACCTGCCTGTTAGACTTCATTAATTCCTAACCCTCCCACAGTAATAATGTGGTGTACCAAACCGAAGTCTACAGCTTACATTAAACCTCTCACATGAAGGCTCCTTGGTGGCTCACCTGGTAGAGCTCATACTATATACTCAGGAGACCCTGTCTACGGTTCAATCCAATAACGGCAAAAAGGCCAAACAAATAAATGTACAAATAAATTAAATTATAATTGTAATCATACAATTATTTCCTGTTTTGACAATACTAATCCACAGTTTAACATGAGAACAACACCCAATGTGAACATTCCTTAATTTGAGGACAGATAGATCTGAATGTATGCAAATGTGACTGGCCAAAGCTCAAAGCAGGTGTCACCAGTTCCAGTACTGTCACACTATATAAGCATTAGGGATGTAACAGTTCACTCAAATTATGATTTGATTGGATTCACAATTCTGATCTCACAAGTCAATTTTGTCATGATTTTGTTATGTTGAGACAAATTAGAAAGAGACTTTTATTATTTCACAAATCAGGGCTCCAGACCAACTTTTCTCATCACCGTCCCAGTATCATCCCGAGGGTCAGTTCCAACAGGCAATGTCAAATGTTCCCATACTTATTTAAAATGCAGGCTAATGTTTGTCCATTTGTAATTTTATAAATAAAATCTAATTCTTCCTGCGTTTACATAAATTGGATCTGACTTACCACAAGGTGGTGATCAGTTGAGAGCTTCGCCACTCTCTTCACCCAAATGTCCAAGACATACAGCCCCTTACGGTTCCTCCAACAGGTAGTGTGCTCACGGGCGGTCGCCCCTCCTTCGAGCTTATTTCTTTGATAAGCATTATTTATGACATCCAAGTCTTGAATATAGTGAATTTCAAACATCAATTCTAACCTAATAACAAGAAAGTGAATCACACCTCGTTAATTGTGTTCTAGTAGAGACTGATTGCAATTATTAAACATATACTGTATTTGATCTCTAATGATTGTTTTAATATGTTAATGGTTTATGAAGTAAAATTTTATTTCAGAATTGTTTTTAAAACTCCAAATATGTCTTGGGTCAATTTGACCCGAGGAATACAAGATGGTCCAAAAAGTGTTTCTCACTTCCTGATTTGCCACCATAAGTAAACTAAGCAATGCTAGCGGCAAAGTTGAAAATGAATCTAGCAATCACAGGGAAGGGACTGAAAACTCCAGCGCACTCAAAGATATGGGTGTACTTCCAGCTCCTCCGTCACTCACCTTCCCCTGTCCCTTTTACCTATATTTTCAATACATTTCTTTTCTGCCAATTCATTTTCTTATCATTATTCATACTCACAAGCTCCATAAAACAATCTCGTTCCACTGTTTATAGTAAAAAAAGACATTTTTGCCCTAATCAAATTGCCTGTAAATAAATAATCGCTGCACTAGCGTTGATAAAAGTTGCAAACTGTCCACTTACAGTTGCCGTTTGTCTTTTGTCTCTTGGCGATAGCGTCTGTCTGTCCAGAGACATGTGTCTGGAGCTAAGACTGAGCTCCTGTTCGATGATTTTAGAAAAAAAGGCAGCACTCCTTACTTACTCCTCTCTCTGTCCCTGACACTGCAGCAGACGGCTCTGTTAAGGCCTGTTCACACCGGGACGAATTTCGCCGACGTTTAACGCCTCATGACTAAACAATGGGCGCTAATGTGAGTGTTCACACCGACGCAAAAAACGTAAAAGTTTTTAAAAAACGCCTCGGGTTTGTTTTTTGGTTTGACGCTACCGCATCAAAAACTATAAAAACTATGACCAATGAGATTAGCGCTTTTGCTCACGTGTCTAGAGCTTCTGAAGTTACAGTAAAACACAACTTGGGGCGCTCAAACACAACGGTCTTGCCGAGCACACATACTTAACAGCGAAGAAGATATACGACAAGTAGCATCTACACTGCCGGGAAGAAATAAGACGAAGAAGATGCAAGGCAAGATGAATGTAGAGCTGCTGGTCTTGTTGTTGTCGGAACACAAAGAACTATATGACAAACGCGACATCGACATAAAATTACTTGCTCTCTTCTTCTGAGTGAAAAGCGAGTCAGAAGCGTAAAGTTGGGCAGCGCCACCTTGTGTACCGGGGTAATTCTGTTTTACATTAAGCGCCATCTAATGTCAGGGAATGAATTTGCATGTTCACTCGGCTCATCGTCAGCGAAAATCGCTTGGGTGTGAACACAAGAAACGCGTTGAAAAACGCTGGTGAATACCGCGCGACGATATTCGTCCCGGTGTGTACGGGCCTTTAGGCGCTGGTCTGAAGAGCAAACTGAGCTATACGCTAACAGAAACAGGTAGACTAACTCCACACTGTACCAGCTGAGGTCAGAGAGATTAGGACAGGAGTTGGCTCATTAAAAGCTAAAGCAGTTGTGCCTCGAGGTGCTGTTGATTCTGAGCAGTGTCCGGGAGATGCGCTGATATTTAGAGACATTATGTTATTAAACTTCTGTTTGATGCTAGAAGCTAATCATTGTCACAAAATAAAATGAAGCATGTGAAAACACTGGTCCTTTTATAATAAATGTTATAATGAATAAATAATGAACAAAAATTTTGTCAGTTTGAGGAGACACCTGGTAGTAACTAAAAACCTTTTGAAAAATAATTTTGATTAAATAATAGCAAGTCAGTTATGGATATAATGGTCTTTTACCACCTTCACCTTAATAACATATATATATATATATATATATATAAACATATATATATATATATATATATATATATATATATATATATATATATATATATATATATATATATATATATATATATATATATATATATATATATACATACATATATACATATATATATACATATATACATATATACACAAAAAACCAGCATGTGCACTAATATTGGCACCCCTCCTTAATATTTGGTTGCACACGCTTTGGCAGTGATGACAGGCTCCAAACGTTTCTTATATCCATCGATAAGCTTCTTGCACTTCTCGGGTGACATTTCCTCCCACACTTCCTTTGCAATATGCTCAAGCTCTTTTTCAGGGTTCCTTTCTCCAATGGCATTTTCAGCTCCCCCCAAAGATTTTCAATTGGATTGAGATCAGGACTCATTGCTGGCCATTTTAAAACAGTAGATTTTTTCCCTTTCAACCATTCCTGCGTGCTTTTGGAGGTGTGCTTTGGGTCTTTATCTTGCTGGAGGACCCATGATCTTCGCCTCAAACCTAGTTTCCTTACACTGGGCAAGACATATTGCTCTAGAATTGCTTGATAATCTTCTGATTTCATGATGCCTTTGATACGGTCAAGGCCTCCAGTACCAGATGCAGCAAAGCAGCCCCAAAGCATTATGGATCCTCCACCGTGCTTGACTGTTGGTATGGTGTTCTTTTCCTTAAATTCTTCATTGCGCCGTCTGTAAACATACTGTTTGTGTGCAGGACCAAAAAGCTCCACTTTTGTTTCATCTGTCCATAAAACATTGTCCCAGAAGGCTTGAGGTTTGCCCAGGTACTCTTTCGCGAAGATCAATCGTTCCTTTTTATGCCTCTTCTTTAGCAATGGGGTCTTCCTTGGCCTCCACCCATAAAGCCCCGCTTTGTTTAGTGTGCGGCGTATGGTACTTGTTGAAACAGTTACACCAGACTGCTCCAGGTTGGTCTTCAGGTCTTTAGATGTTTGACGGGGTGTTTTTACACCATTCGTACCAACCTTCAAAGACTTCTGTCATCAATTTTTCTCTTCCCCACGTCCAGGAGGTTCTTGACAGTTCCATGCCTGGAAAACTTCTTAACATTACGCACCGTTGAAACAGGGATGTCAAGGTCTTTGGAGATGGTCTTATACCCTTTGGAGGTCTTGTGCTTGCAAATAATAGCATTTCTGGTGTCCTCAGACAGCTCCTTTGTCTTTATCATTGTCACACATGAAGAGGGAATAACAGGTGGCTTTTTATAAAACCAAAATGTTCATTTTTTGGCTAATTCGGGTCACATGGGTGGAGGCAATTCATCACAGGTGATCCTCATTTGAGATCTGCAACAGGTGAGCCAAATTGGGTTTCCATACTTATTTGCAGCAAAGGGTGCCAATACCACTGACAAGGCAACCATTATGGTTTTCTCTGTTTTCCTCATAATGTTTATCTTTTTAAATGTTATTTATCATTTACTGTTTTGTGTCAAACACAAGCTATCTGTAGTAATATGTTGGTTAATTTGATACATTTCCTTCAGTAGATATTCCACAATATGTACATAAACTTCACGAGTGCCAATAATGGTGAGCAGGAGTGTATATTTTTTTTTATTTTTTGTATATTTCACACTAAAACCTAATACTGAGATCCAGTAGGAATCCTCTCGAAAAAATGTGCAAGGAAGTTGCTTTAAATTAATAAAGTTAAAGCAAAAGTTTATTTTCTTAGACAAAGTTTAAAGTTTTACCTCACCTCACTTGTTCTAGTCTATGTGCACCAAACTTTGTGTTTACCGGATGTCATGCAGCTCAGTTGGCCTTTAGGTTTGTTTGATTTGCACCCTGAACTGACTTTTCCTAAAGGTTGTGCAGTTGCTCACAGTTTTTGAACTTCTCTGCCTTCAGCTCCAGAGATAGTCCAGTTGCAAAAGGGGTTACTGCTCCCCAACATTAGCTATTCCCAGTTTGGAGAATTAGACAAGAGCAATGCCAAATAAGAACATGTAGAGCCAGATTTACTAAGGTGCATAATTTTGCAATGGGTGCTAATTTGTGATTGCAAAGATGGGAGTGGCCGAGTGCTAAGTGGTGCAATAAGCAGTTAGACAGATAAAGGTACTCCTCTCTTTAAAAAGTCCCACCAAAACTCATCCCACGCAACTATATTTTAGTGATATAGTGGAAGTATAAATATCCCTGACTAAAGGCACAGGAGCTAGTATCAAGCTGTTTTGAAAGGCGCATGGCAGAAATGAAATATTCCCAACGTTTAGCATACATCTATTATCTTCCTTGTGGGAAAACAGCATGGGTTCTTTTGGGGAAAATGTATCCTCAGTTCTAATCCTTGTGGAGGCATCGACTGATGACTGATGTCGTTTGCCTCTGAAGTAGCAAATAGAGTGTGCTATCGTCGCTCTGCTCAACACAACACAGTAAAGAGACCGTTGAGAGACTTTGGAAGTGCACAGAGAAATGAGGCTCAGAGCAAAACAGTTCTGTCGACTGTTAACCATCAACAGCCTGAACAAATGTCTACAGATATATCAACTTTCTGTGTCACATGTCCGTTCTAACACAGGAGCATAATTAGGTCTTCACTTCACTTCACTTCTCAGAATTCTCAGTTTCAACAGTTTTATGTACTAGGCTGAGGTTGGGATTCAACGTAACTTTTATGACAACATAATTGTGTAGAGAAAAAGGAAGGATTATGCTTTTTGGTAGCACAGTGCATCTGCTTCATGACATAGTTATAGGTTTTAAGGTATAAATCCTAAGTCTGAAGCCTGCTTATTAATAAAACCTCTATGATCCAATGCATGAACATGTGCTGTAAATACAAAAGTAGAAGTGCTGATTTTGAAATGCCAAGTAGAATTTTTTGTAAGAATTTACTTTAAATTATAACTTTTAGCCAGTAGAGGGCTCAGATCCCTCTCTGTGCAACTGTTCTGTAACTTCTTTGTTTACCAGTAGAGCGGAACGCCTGCTACGTGAACAGTAATGTCACACAACAAACGATCTGGCACTGCTAAGTCAACACTCTTGCCCCAATGCTGTTTACCACATTTGCTTACTGAATACATTTTATTAAAAATGATCCAGTACTTGGACTGTCTGATAGGACATTCACCTGCTTTGAAGTCTGTAAACTAGGCTCTCTAGTTTTTTATTTTTCCATGGTTTTAAGGGTTGCCTATGGCAGCAGCATTGGGGCAGGGTTCACCCTCACCAGGTGATCTTGCGTTCATTTCAAGATGGGTCGATAAGCTTCACCATAGCTTTAGACAGTGGGAGGAAGCTGGCAGGCAAATCCACAACCTTCCTCATTTGTGACAGGAGTGCTAACAACTTTGTCACCCCTCCAAGTAAGCCAGAGACCACAAAAAATCAATTCATGGCACATTCTAAGTGACATTAGAAGAACATAGTGATGAATGATCTCTTATGGCCATCTTGTCCTATTGTTCCATCAGTTTAAGGTTGGTGGCATTATCTTCATTTCAACAGCTATTTTCTTCCTGTGATTTGGTCTCCCATTAAAATGAAAGAAAGCCAATAATGATTCATTTGTCTGGCCGTCGGGGCACCACTACCACTGAGATCTGTTTCCACTCGTTCTGATCCACATTAGCTTCATGTACTCACTTACAGCAATCTGCCGACAAACGGAGTGATAGATGCTCTCCATAAAATCCAACCTTCGCAGAAGTATTCCACTGGAGACTTTACTGCCGCCGGGAGTGCTTTGTAAAGAGACACGTGCTGAGCTGCTGCAAAGATATTTTTTAATTCCAACTATTGAACTGAGTGCTCATAAAACGAAATGAACAAGTCAGCCCTCTTTGTTATGAGCACGGACGCCTATAACGCCGGATTGATATGCATTAGTTTGATAAAATAAGCATTTATATTTATGAATGCTCCTCGCTCACTCGCCTCATATATGAGGAAATGAGTTCAAAGTGTCTGGGAATGTACAGTGCGTGAGCTGCTTGGTAGTAGTCCACCAGCTACTCGTGTATGATGGCAATGAAAAATGTTCATTTCAGCAATGCTATTTGCAGTGGCAGTGTACATATTTTCTGCCATCTCTGTAATAAATCATGAGGTCATCATGCCATGCAGCGCACACAGTTCTGCAGCAACAGTAAAACAGGGCTAGTCTCAGCTGGACACCACATGGTTTTATTTAAAATAGGGTATGGCTGCTGATTTCTCTTTCTTTTACTGGACTCCCACAACTATAATTACATACGTCTTCAGCTTGTGTCTGCATCTATAACTGTATATAATTCACATAAATCTATGTCTTACAGAGGGGTATTGTGAAAAATGCAGTTGAACAAAGGATTCATAAAACCCATTCAAACTCCCATTACTTCTTGATTCTTTTTTGTCAAATACTCAGAGAGCATAAACTGAGCACTGCTGGAAAAGAAGCACACTCATGTTTCTTTAAGGGATGGGCACAAATATTCTAATATTCAAATATTTGATCTGCAATACATATTAAAAAACACTATTCAAATTTTCTGATTAATGTTATACATTGATTTACTAATTTCTTTTTATTTTATTTACTTTATTAAATTATTTATTTATTTAAATTCAATAAATCCATAATGAGCAAACAGGCTTTTTTAAACAGATCACAGCTGGCAGTGTTTTGGTTCTTTGTTCTTGCACTGTTCACTTCTGCTGCTGAGTCACGTGACAAAACTGTGACACACACCTGTCCACTCTCTCAATGGAGCAGCAAACTTTAAACATTATTCTTCATTTAAATAAACAATTATAGCTTAAATATTCAAATACTTTATTTGTGAAAAATATTTATCTCTAGTTTCTTTTGGAGCACACAAACTTGCATGGTGGTTTTGGATGGATTTGGGTTTTAGATTTTATAAAATTACTGTCAGAATAATTTTCACTGGGCATGTCCACAACGGCATGAACCTGCAGGGCTACCATAACTGTTCAACTAAAGGAGGAGTGTGAGGTTTGGGGCTGCAGTCGATGTGGTCTGTTCAATATCTGTTTGACGTCCATTTCCACAATATGTGTGCACTTTTTGTATAGATAGAAAAGGCTCATTCATACTATACGTTAGATACACATTCGATCTGTTTGAACTCTTTTCTTATTATTGTTGATATTATGGCACATATGCAAAGAAAACCTTCATAAAGACTTCAAAGAGTAAACATACTCATGAAAGACATTCATACCTACTCGACGTGTGTGTGTGTGTGTGTGTGTGTGTGTGTGTGTGTGTGTGTGTGTGTGTGTGTGTGTGTGTGTGTGTGTGTGTGTGTGTGTGTGTGTGTGTGTGTGTGTGTGTGTGTGAATATATGGTCTGTCCCCATTTTAAGTGCCAGGAGAGCAGGCTGGGGCCAACACATCCCATTTCCGCCCCACCTCCCAAGCTGCATTCCCCCTTATCTTTATTGTATTTCCTGCTTTTCTCCATTTTCCCTTTTTGCCTACTAAGTGTGTTGTGCATTAAAGGAGCTGGTCCTGAGAGGTCGGGCCCGAACCCCTTCGCACGCACACCAACCCCGCACCACACCAACGACTGCCCCTGTAATATATTTGTAATGTGACTCTGTTATGCTACTCAAATGTTAAAATCCTGGAAACAAGTGTTGAGTCCGACACAGTGAATCCACTAATGCAACTGTCACGGGGGATCAGGACTCGGCACAGTTGGCCGTGGCCTCCGTGCCGGGCTCCCCCGCCCCTACGGATTCGCAGAGAGGAGACAGGTGTGCGGGAGCGCCGGCGAAGCAAGCCCAGCTGAGCCGAGTGAACAATCAAGAGGGAATAAGAAGCACCGCAGCCTGCTCCTCGACGCCAGATCGTAACATTGACTACAGTTAGTAATACGTCTCGCGTTCGTAGAGTTTGGATTTATGTATGTACTTACCTGTTTCCTTTGTTCACCGCAGATCCTTCCCGTCCTACCTCCAGTCCGGTTCTCGCCTCCTCGACCATCCCTGAGCCTCGCCGGTCCTTCAGCTCGCGCTCCAGCTCAACCCGGTCCGGACCCTGCTACCCCTCGTTATTCCCGAAGAACCCGACAGTTATAAGTTGATCATTTAAATAAACTTGTTTTTGTGAACTGTACGTGTGTGCCTGCATTTGGGTTGTCCGACCGGAACATAACAGTACGATCTGGCCAGAATGAACCCAGCAGAGCCACACACCCTGCCACAGACGGTCGCAGCTCAGACCGCGCTTCTGGAACAGCATGACGCTACTCTCCGGGCTCTCATGGACCACATGAAGGAGTTTTCCCGCAACCTATCGGGGCTGAGCGACAGGATGGCGGCCCTCAACACACCACCGTCTACTGGCGCTCCCAACCTCTCGCGCAGACTACGGAGGCACCGCCTCCGGGTACAGAGAGGTATGTACCACCGCCGGCACCGTATAGTGGAGATCTGGGGTCATGCAGGGCGTTTTTAACACAGTGCTCCCTAGTTTTTGAACAACAGTCACAGACTTACAAGAGTGAGCGTTCAAGAATCGCCTTTTTAATAGGCTGTTTGAGGGGCAGGCATTAGACTGGGCCTCGGCTGTTTGGGAGAGACAGGAAGCTGTATGTTTCTCCTACGCTGCCTTCATCACGGAGATGAGAATGATCTTTGATCATCCGGTTCGAGGAGAGGAGGCTACTAAAAGACTGTTTTCAATTCGACAGGGTAATCGCAGTGTGGCGGAATTCGCGATCGAGTTTCGATCACTAGCCGCGAGAGCGGGTGGAACGAGGAGGCTCTTCGTGGAGCATTTTTGAATGCCATTTCCGAGGAACTTAAGGGCGAGATGGCGGCACGGGATCCACCAGAGAGCCTAAATGAACTCATTACGGGGTCATCAGGATTGATAACCGCCACGGGAGCGACAGAGGGAGAAGGCCGACCTACAGGCATCACAGAGGTCAGCTACAAGTCCACGGCCGGGAATCACCGCGCCTCAAGGGGTTTTTCCCAGCCCAAGCGAGAGAGAACCGCGGGGTGGCGGACGAGACTGAGGAGGCCTAACCAGCGGTTATCCAGATCCACCGAGTAGGCCACTGCAACCAGCCGCACCTGAACCCATGCAAGTGGGCCGAACTCATCTGACTGAGGAGGAGAGACTACGCCGAGTCAGTACTGGGAGCTGCCTCTACTGCGGGCGGTTAGGACATTTCCGGGCCGTGTCCTCTCCGTCCGGGAAAAAGGGGGGGCTCGGCAGTAATGGGAGAGGTACTGCTGAGCCAAGTCCATTCATCTCCCAAGCCTGTGAGAATGGAGGGAACGATTATTTTAACAGATCGGACCCGATCTTTTGAGGTTATGATTGATTCAGGAGCGGATGAAAGCCTTTTAGACCGGGGAGTGGCTAAGAGGTTGGGCATCCGGACTGTGCCGTTGGAGGTGCCGTTGGAAGTTAAGGCTTTGAACGGAGAGGTGCTGACCCAGATCAGAGAACAGACGATTCCGTAACCTTCCTCCTGTCGGGTAATCATAAAGAAACTATTAGTTTTACATTTTTGAGTGTGTGCACACTCCTATTGTATTGGGTCTACCTTGGCTAAGACAACATAACCCCACATAGACTGGGCAACATACCAAGTGGTGTCATGGAGTAACTTTTGCCATTTATCTTGCCTGCAGTCTGCTTTGCCCCTGTTTCCTCTAGATCCAACCCGGTACCTGAACCTACGGATCTGTCTTCGGTTCCGTCCATCTACCACGACCTGTCGGCGGTGTTTTGTAAGCATCAGGCTTTGTCGCTTCCACCTCACCGACCCTATGACTGCGCCATCGACCTCCTCCCAGGTGCTCCTCTCCCCACAGCCGTCTCTACACCATCTCGAGACCAGAGAACGAGGCGATGGAAAGATACATCCAGGAGTCCTTGGCAGCCGGGATAATACAACCCTCGTCCTCTCCGGTAGGTGCGGGGTTTTTCTTTGTGGACAAGAAGGACAAATCATTGAGACCATGCATAGATTACCGGGGGCTAAACAAGATCACCATAAAGAACAAATACCCACTCCCGTTGATCAGCTCTGTTTTCACTCGGGGATCCAGGATTTTCACTAAACTAGACCTCCGTAACGCATACCATTTGGTGCGTATTAGGGAGGGGGATGAGTGGAAGACCGCTTTTAACACTCCTTTGGGCCATTTCGAGTATCTGGTGATGCCGTTCGGACTCACGAATGCCCCTGCGGTTTTCCAGAACCTAGTTAACGATGTTTTACGGGACATGATTGGACGGTTTGTTTTTGTTTATTTGGATGATATCTTGATTTTTTTCTAAAGACTTGGAGGAACACCAGAGGCACGTCCGGAGAGTACTACAGAGACTATTAGAGAATAAGCTGTTTGTGAAGGCCGAGAAATGTGAGTTCCACGCACCGTCTGTTACCTTCCTCGGCTACATTATCGCGCGGGACAGATCCAAATGGACCCGGAGAAGGTTACGGCGGTAAGGAGTGGCCGGTTCCGTCCAGCCGCAAGGAGGTTCAGCGATTTTTGGGTTTTGCTAATTTCTACAGGAGATTTATCCGGAACTTCAGTAGACTGGCAACGCCTTTGACGGCTCTTACGTCCACTGCGCGACCTTTTGTCTGGACTCCGGAGGCAGAAGGAGCATTCAAGGACCTGAAGCAGCGGTTTACGTCGGCCCCTGTACTCATACAGCCAGATCCTGAACTGCAGTTTGTGGTGGAGGTCGGCGCTTCGGAGACGGGAGTAGGAGCAGTTCTTTCCCAGCGCTCTTCCACTGACCAGAAGCTCCACCCCTGCGCCTACTACTCACGTAAGCTCTCGGCAGCAGAGCGGAACTACGATGTGGGGAACAGAGAGCTCCTGGCGGTCAAGTTGGCCTTAGAGGAGTGGCGTCATTGGCTGGAGGGGGCCATTCAACCGTTTGTGGTCTGGTCCGACCATAAGAACCTGACCTACATACAGACAGCAAAGAGACTGAACTCTCGGCAGGCAAGGTGGGCATTGTTTTTTGACCGTTTTAATTTTGTGCTTACTTATCGCCCAGGTTCCAGGAACATCAAACCAGATGCACTATCCAGAGTTTTTTCCACGGAGCAGTCGGCGCCTGAGGAGGAGCACATCCTGCCCCAGTCGCGCATTCTGGCAACCCTCACCTGGGAAATAGAAGATCGAGTCCGGGTGGCTCAACGCGTCTGCACCCGATCCGGGACAGGGCCGGCTAACGCTATGTTTGTACCAGATCCTGTCAGGTCGGAGGTGTTACACTGGGCCCATGGGACCCGACTCACGTGCCATCCAGGGATGGGTCGCACCCTGGCTGTCCTACGCAGCAAATTTTGGTGGCCCACCATGGACAGAGACACTAAGGACTACATCGCAGCTTGTCCAGTTTGTTCCCAGAATAAGGCCCTCCATCGACCCCAGCAGGACTGTTACAGCCACTACCTATTCCCAGCCGGCCGTGGTCTCATGTGGCTTTGGACTTCGTTCACGGGACTCCCGCCATCGAACGGACATACGGTGGTGCTGACGATCGTTGATCGCTTCTCCAAAACAGCTCACTTTGTGCCGTTGACCAAGCTTCCATCCGCCAGGAGACCGCAGATCTCCTGGTGAAGCATCTGTTCGGCTACACGGGATTCCTCGGGACATTGTGTCAGACAGAGGTCCACAGTTCACCTCCCAGGTTTGGAAGGCATTTTGCACGGCGTTAGAGATCAAGGTTAGCCTCTCCTCTGGGTATCATCCACAGACAAACGGACAGACGGAAAGGGCGAACCAACAGATGGAGGTGGCCCTGAGGTGCACCTCATCTGCCAATCCGGCAAGTTGGAGTGCTCAGCTGCCATGGGTAGAATATGCCCACAACACGTTGGTGAACACCTCCTGGGTATGTCTCCTTCCAATGCTGTTATGGTTACCAACCCCTTTATTTTCTGACCAGGAACAAGAGCTGGCAGTTCCGTCCATTCAGGATCACTTGAGACGGTGCCATCAGGTCTGGAGAAGGGCCCGATCAGCTCTGGTGCGGGCCTCGGCTCAATCGCAAGTCCAAGCCAACCGACACCGCACCCCGCCCCTAGATACTCTCCGGGTCAGAAGGTCTGGCTGTCATCCAGGGACTTGCCGTTACGGGTGGAAGCTACAAAATTGGCACCACGGTTCATCGGCCCGTTCGAAATAGAGAAGGTCATCAACCCGGCGGCAGTCCGACTCAAGCTCCTCGGTCCCTTAGGATTCACCCTACCTTCCACGTGTCCAGGATCAAGCCGGTCAGCTCCAGTCCATTGAGTCCCCTGTCCTCCCCGCCGCCGCCCAGGATGATTGGCGATCACCCAGCTTACACGGTACGGGCGGATTATGGATGTACGGCGCCGGGTCGAGGCCTTCAGTTTTTAGTGGATTGGGAGGGTTATGGGCCGGAGGAACGCTGTTGGGTGCCACGGAGAAACATTCTGGATCCATCCTGATCCGAGAATTTTTCTACGCCATCCGGAGAACGGGATAGGCCGCCAGGTGGCGTCCATAGAGGGGGTACTGTCACGGGGATCAGGACTCGGCACAGTTGGCCGTGGCCTCCGTGCCGGGCTCCCCCGCCCCTACGGATTCGCAGAGAGGAGACAGGTGTGCGGGAGCGCCGGCGAAGCAAGCCCAGCTGAGCCGAGTGAACAATCAAGAGGAATAAGAAGCACCGCAGCCTGCTCCTCGACGCCAGATCGTAACATTGACTACAGTTAGTTAATGTCGTCTCGCGTTCGTAGAGTTTGGATTTATGTATGTACTTACCTGTTTCCTTTGTTCACCGCAGATCCTTCCCGCCCTACCTCCAGTCCGGTTCTCGCCTCCTCGACCATCCCTGAGCCTCGCCGGTCCTTCAGCTCGCCACGCTCCAGCTCAACCCGGTCCGGACCCTGCTACCCCTCGTTATTCCGAAGAACCCGACAGTTATAAGTTGATCATTTAAATAAACTTGTTTTTGTGAACTGTACGTGTGTGCCTGCATTTGGGTTGTCCGACCGAACATAACAGCAACACAGTGAATGCCGGTCGTAAACAAATCAAAATGAGCTGTGAAGGAGAAGGGTTGTTCTTACGCATGCACTCATTTCAAAAACTCACTAACAGTCATTGGTTTGTCAGTCATCAAAAACATCTTTAAAATGTAGAAAGTTATTGGAAAACCATATGTTAATTTCTTGGAGACAGTTGAGGAGGAATGAAGGAGGGAGTGAGGTGGTGGGTTTGGAGGAGAGGTAGAGCTGGGTGTCATCCACATAGCAGTGGAAGTTGATACCAAATTTCATGAAAATATTGCCAAAGGGAAAAGGTAAATGATAAAAAGGAGAGGCCTCAGGACAGAGCCTTGGGCACACCACTTTTAACTGGGGTTGTTTGGGATTGAGAATTCTTAAATGGAACAAATTGTGTGCCATCTGACAGATATGATGAGAACCAGGACAGAGTAATACTGCTTTGGTGTGGCTTGGTTAATGAAGGTAGTAAGGTTCTCTGAGGTAGAGGTGTACAAGGCCTTATGTGTTGGATTGATCATGTTTATACAGTAGGTTTCAGTTGTGGTTTCCATGTTTCATTAGATGCTGATGTTTTGTTTGTTTGCATTTATTCTTTACATCATGATGCGTGTGATGTTATGTGATAGTATTTAGTAACAATAATCCAGAATGAGAAGGTAATCCAACAGCTAAACTCAAACATGACAAAATATGTTCTGATAGCTCATTGTATTCCAGCTGGGTAATTGTAGAGTAATAAGATGGTAAGAAATAGTTAACTCAATTGTTATTGTGGTTGATTTTTAAGCAACTTTAGAATGATTACACTTGCTGTGTGCATAAACTCACAGTGGCAGAGCTCAGTGGTACTCAGCACCATCACAATGTAGAACACACACACAAAAGGTTATAGCTACCTCAGAGTTGGAGCTTTAGCATTCGTATAGATTCATGTTTTAGCTATCTGATGAATCCCTGAGGCACTGCTTTCTTCTCTAGTGACTTCGAAAAACAACCTTTTTAATTTAGCTCTGTTTTCTCAAGCTAGTTGCTAACAGATTCACCAAAGGCTGTTCACTTAGACTTTGCCTGTGCAAAAGAACAAACCCAATTCTGACAGAAAGAACTGAAAATTGAATGATAGCACTTAAGTCTGCAGTGCTATCTTTTTATTCCATGTGCATCGCTTTCGATCCAACCTTTGATGTACTTTTTTTTTTCTCCACACCATAAATGTCATCTGTCAATAACAACAGCGCTTTAGGCTTGTATTTTTGATGAGCTGTTGGTGCCTGCAGGCAACCGAACATACATTACCTGCAGCTTCAAGTGGAATCTGTAATTTGAGTCCCATGTTTTTACTTAGGCTTCTCTCTTGAAACACCGACGCTTCCAGTCAAAGTCGATATGTGCACTTGTCGAACCCTCGGTGAACTTGTCATTTTGGATTTTGACAAGTCTGCTGTCAAGCTACAATCTGGTAAAAGCATCTCTGCTTCCTTCGAGATGCTTGTACATTGTACCCGGTCCCAAAAATAAAAAAAATTAAAAAGGATTACTATTTGTATTGCAAAGATCTAGAAAGCAGGGTAGATTAAATTCTTTGTTTTGGCTTGTCCCATTGTTTACAATAATTACTGCATTACAAAAAATGTATTAAGCAATTTCAACTGGATGTAAAAATCCCCTATTCAATGGGTTTGGTTTATTTTTTAGCAGAGAAATTACTTTTAATGACAAAATAAAGCTTGTGCAAATAGAGTGGAGATTTGTAGACAGTGGTGCCTTCCTGGCCTTTCGTTTTGGACACACTCCGGACTTTCATTTCCTGTAAAATGCCTGGACTTAGACTCACACCGGGTTATCCGTGTGGCGTGAACAGCTGTGAAAAGCTGATCTGAATGTATGTTGCCATAATTGGTATATATTCCATTTCGTTTTTTTCTTTGTCTTATACATATGACTTTAATATTTAACCTACACTCAATAAAAATATCTGTAAAAACAAAACTATATACTGTATTTATTTCAAGGAATGATCAGTAATTACATTTTACTGTTGTTTTTCTTCTTATTCTAAAGATACATTCTAATGTGGGAATGAACAGTGATGAATTCTTTCTTCTGGGGGGACAGTTTTAAGTTAAAAAAAAGTTTTTTTCCATTTTTTTTCTTTTCTTTTTGATTTGGCAAATTAAAACAAGTCATGTCTTGCATGAGCTTAATTTGGATGTACATTTTCTGTTTAGTTTTTTCTATTGTTAGTCAGGGATATGGCTGTCCATGAGTCTTAGTCTACGGGATGCAAAAACATGAAACATGAAAGTATATTTGTTAACTAGCTGTTCACTAAGGCCAAAGCTGTTAAC
This sequence comes from Neodontobutis hainanensis, assembly GCA_024349245.1. Taxonomy (NCBI): domain Eukaryota; kingdom Metazoa; phylum Chordata; class Actinopteri; order Gobiiformes; family Odontobutidae; genus Neodontobutis; species Neodontobutis hainanensis. Next base: position 2,026,990 of record JALDNG010000140.1, on the reverse strand, counting down.
TTGATATTAACTATTTATTTGACCAATGTAATTAGTAGTAGTATTTTCCTCCTTTTACTCCACTTCCTCTTTGTGGTTCATATTGGTAAAAATAAAAATGCTATTTTTGTTATATATTTTTAATATGTAAGTGTATGTTTTTCTACTAACTTTACATGAAGTTTCAAGTGTCCTCTGTCACATAGTGACTGAATGTCTGTGACAGAAACACACATTCTGAGATTAACGCAAAGATGTGACCGTCATCCAGCCCCATCGGTGTGATCACTGACTACAAATGGAAATCGTTGGCTTGTAAAAACACTTTGTGGAGTTGTTAGCTTTTGCCCTCAGTTCTATCAGAACATCTTGGTCTTGGTGTACCTTAATCCTCAACAAAGGACTGTGGAAGCCCTGGGAATCCAAATTGTGTTCTAGGTTGAAATTTCTGAAAAAAAAAAAAAAAAACTCTTGTTGATGATCAATGCATATTTTAACTTTTATCTTATCTTGTGCTGTTTTATCATGTCTATTCAGGTACGAGGCCCTGTAGAGCGTCACAGATCCACGTGGCACCAGGAGATGAGCTGCAAAACAGAAAAAAGTTTGTAATTTAAACCACTGTGTCTGAATCACAGCACAGTCAGGATTTCTGTGCTTCAGGTCCGGACAAGGGCTGGGGAAGTTCCTGTGAGTTCCCTGAAACTTTAATATCCGGCAAATAGTTCAATATGCAAACCATTTGCATATTGACCTGTCTTTAATATGATTTCACTTGTGCCTCACGTTTTGATAATGTGCACTTAATACTTAACACAAAATTTCTCACAGGCTAAAAAAAAACAAACACACTGATCCTCATTGTCCACAAGGTTACAGCTCAGCCACAAAATGCTCCAGCAGTGGTGTGTTATAACACTCCCACCACTGTGCATCATTTACTCGTGGCTGAGCAACTCTGTCCTCGTCCTCCACATGGCTCCAGACCGGGGTACCTCTGGGTAAAGAGAGAGTCCGCCTACATCTACTGTAGATGTGTTGAGGCTTAGTGTTTGGCTCATGCAGACAGAGCAGATAAAAGACACCCAGCACATGAGCGCTTCACATGGAGCTGACCTCATTCAGAGCAGTAGGCTCAGAACCCACTGAAGCCCCCCCCCTTCCTGAGGCTGAGCGTCCACGCTGCCACGATAGACTCATTATTAGTTCTGAGCTGTTAACATTACCCTTTTGGTAATGTTAACAAGCTTGTTTGTAATATATTCTGGTCTGAGAATCCTTTATGCGTTTTATTCAACTTAAGTGGAATTAAAAGGTTGATTGCAGCTGTTATTATATTTTGTGGATATAGCTGATTAGTTTTAAAAAATATCCTTCACAGACACTGATAAATGTAAGTCCGCTGTATGTGCTTCTTAAAACAGGTAAGCCATGTATTAACGGCATTATGCTGCGTTCACTTGCCCTGTAAAACCCAAAGCTATTAGTTTTCATCCACATTTATTTATCCTACCACTACTATTGAATCTTTCTTATGGCAAAAAGGAAACAAAACCCCTCACACTTTGTCCTTTACTGAATTAAATAACAAATGATTGGATAAATGGACAATGTGCTGCATTTGTTGGTCACACAACATTTATTTTTGTAGAACATTAAGTCAGAAAAGTGCAGCTCAGAATCAGCTGAAGACTGTTACTTATTGTTATTCAAGAACATTTAGACTTTGGGGTGACGTGACAGTGACCACATTCTACGGTATGCTGGGCTAAGCGGGGTTTTTTTTTATTTATATTTAAATATGTAAAGTAAATTGTCTGCTTTTGAAACAACCTGAGAAGCTTTCACAGCTGCACTGTTTGGTCTGGACTTTCTCATTTGGTCCAAACCAATCCTTCAGGTTTCAGGAAAGCACCAGCAGACCATGGTTCAGACCCAACAGCTGCTCTTTGGTTCAAAAAGAGGTGGTCTTCTTGGTCCAAACCAAACTGAGCCAAGGTCCATTTTATTTGTAGAGTGAAAGCATGTTTGCTGATAGTTCAAACTTACGGCCCAAATACCGGAAAGTTAAAGAAAGCATAACAACAGAAGAAGAAGACAGAGAGAGGAAGTAGAATAGGCTGACAAATGTAAAGAACAAATGTTATTAAATTATAGTGAATAAATAGAGAATGGAAATGGCAAAAAGGCTGTGGCAGGAGTTTGAAAAGGTAGAAGAGGCTTGGATGGAGAAAGACATGTTCGTTATGCAGAGGCGGATGAACATGCAGCAGGACACAGGGCCGACGTAGAGCCTGTAGATTATCTGCACTGTTTAGGCTTTGCAAAATATTACAGCAGACTTGACATTATTAGTCAAGTAAAATGATGCTGCAAACTGGCCTGTGGGACTGACACGGTATAGTTACATATGATAATAAAACCTTTTGTGCAGATATATCTCTGTTAGAAAACCGTCTTCAAGTTCAGCCTTAGCCTTGTGCAGACTAAAGCCTATTGGCCTATAATTTTTGTGTAAATGCTTTACTTTGGAAAATGAGCATTTATCATTTGGTAGACTCATTTGAGATTTTGTGGACTTTTGATTGCTAACATGTATAGAAAAAGTGGATTAAATTTGTCACATTCTGTATTTGTCTCTATTTATCTCAAAACATAGTGAACAAGCTAAACACTGGCTTACCGTTAGTCTGTTGTAAAAACAAGATGTAAAAATGCACTCAGTCTCTGTAAGATCTCTATTGGCCCCGAGATAAATAATGATTTCATAAAAATTATAATATTATACTAATACACATAGTATAGGACTTCTGCTTGTATTGTCTGTTAAAACATTAAACCATACATTTGCAATATACAATTTTTTTTTTGTTCTAGTCTTCAATATCAGCTTCAGCTCTTCTTTTGGAGTAGAGCGTGTGACTCCAGAGACAGGCCGAGTGAGAAGAAAAGAGGAGAGCAGCTGTAGGACAAAGACACAGCTCAGAGGCATGTATTTTATTTGTGAAAACTACTTTATAGTACACATTTATGTTTGTGTTGTAACTATAGTTTTATGTTCTAAACCAGACTTGTCAAGGCCGACTGCTGTAGATTTGTTCAGGGCCCTGCTGTGGTTCAGAAGACTAAGATTTTACAGAAGCCGTTTGTGGGCTGTGATTGTAGGACATCATGGTCATGTTTAAATTTCTCTTCCCAAATGAACAGAAAATATAGATTTACATATCAGAAAAGTAACCAAACAAAACCACTGAGGGCATCAGCCTGTATTCTCTGTTTACACTTTCCAGACCCTTACTGTCCCTGACCATCTTCCTTTTACGCTCCCAAAAGCCCTCTCTACACTCATTCTAGCCTGACTCAGGCGATGGTTGAAAACTACCTGTTGGGGTGTAATGTTTCTTCCCTCGGTAAATGCTTCATCAGGCATGTGGGCAGGGGATAGACAGCCTCTCCCAGGATTGCCAGGGGGACATTTACACTATGTATATTTTCCTGGCACAATGGGAAAAGTGTACCACTTTGACCTTTCATAAAAAGTGAGGAATTTTAAATAAATTATATTCTCATTCATTTCAGAAAAAAAATATGAATATAATATCATGCACCCTCTCAGGACTGCCAATGTTCACCTCTCAGAATTTCATGTTTTGGTCTAGCACAGGGGCTTCAAAGTGGTGTTGATTGCATTAACAACTTCCTGAGTAAAAACACAAACACCAAAGAAGTTCTCGATTTGCAGCACCTCCACAAGCATATGGCTACACAAAGCTCCCCTGGTACTAACTGCCAAAACTTTGTATCCTCCTGTAAGAGTTGTGGGTGAAGAATGTCTTTGAAAGGTGGTTTTCTTCATTCGGAAGTTCAGAAGCCAGTCTCTTTAAAACCATGTGTTGCAGACATGCTGCCACCAAGCACATCTTGACATTACACAAATATTCCTAAAAAAAACAAAAAACAATACAAATGAAATTAGGATTATAAAAGACAAATAAAATGAAAGTAGTAAAACTAAAGTAACCTGATTACAATGTTAGATTGATAGATTGTACACTGTGTCACTGTTCACTGTACAACAAAATTGTAGTTGTTGCAAGATGGCAATACTGATTAAGTATAGTCTATATCATTTATTGTTTATAATCATGAGAAATTCCAGTCCGTTTAATTCAAAATTTAGAGTGATTGTTGAAGCCAGTAGGCACTGTGGTTTAGGTCATAGATCAAGACAATAATGGGGTGCTTCATCCTGTTAAAGTTTGTTGAAGGGCATAACTAACGTAACTAATGACGTCAGGAAGTATAACACCAGGAAAGACCGTGAAAGAAAAGGTTAGGGAACCCAAAGAATACAATGTAACATTTTGTGAGTTCTTGGTGCGGAGCTTGGTGTGGATTTTTACCACATCCCTAGTCCAGCTTATGTTTTATATCTATTGCGGCACTTTAATGACATTGTTGTTTCTGTAGCAGGCGCCGCTCTCCTGGACCCAGCAGAGTGGAAACGCAGGAGTCTTGAAGGGGTTAGCTGTACCAAACATCCTGTACTGACCTGACCTGTATCATAGCTATAGTGGAAACACAGGCCTATGCATTGATTTTTACATAATATTATTGTGTGCATCCCTACCTATGTGCTCCCAGGCGCTTTCTAGTGATTAATCCTGAAAGGAAATTAGTTTGAACCATTAGATGAACTGGTGTGCTGCTGTCAGACCATCTCTTATAGGTACTCAACAATCTATTAATTCATAAATTTATCAAAATTATTTCCATGAATGCTCTTGGATGGATTTAAAATTTGATCTGTCTGATCTGATCTCAAATCTTCCCCTTATAAAGACTGCACACGTCAAATCATTGTCTGTGTCTGGGCTCCAACTGCGTCCACTTCATCCTCATTGAGGCGTAGTGCATCGAGCCAGCACTGAATTCCAGACATGCCTCAATGGGCCGCTTCCAAAGGCTTTACTGGACATGCCACACATTCCCATAGCCCTAGATCTGTCTGTTCCGTCACCAGTGTAACTCTTAATTATGCCCCATCTTATGAAAGCACATATATTATACTGCAAATGTGTAAATAATCGTCTGTGTTCATGATTGGGCTTAATTTACTGGGGAACAGACTCTTGTATGTTGAACACTGAAGAAAAGTGTTTGGTTATGTGTCAAGTCTAGACTCTATATTGGACAATAGTCAGTCACAGGAGTCTGTAGTTCAGATGAAATATCCCCCCACCATCTTCCACATGTTCCACAACAACACATTATGACTTCTGCCCACCAACGTCTGTTCTTTTTTTATACACATGGAAAGTGCTGACGATTGTTAAAGCCTGGAGTCTTTGTGTCCAATAGGTGGCCATATTCAAGCTGCAACACTTATATACTTTCTATGCACATATCTCTTAAGGTCTAGACTTTGGGGTAATTTCTGAGTAGACCTTTCCAAGTCATGTTATTCTAAGGTAAATTTCTTGATGTGCTTCAAATGATTATCTTGTGTCATGACTGTTGTGGGACAGATGGCCTCTAATTTAGCTGAAAAAAAATTACTGAGGAGTTTATGGTCATGACTGCAAGTGTCCAGGACCTGTGGATACAAAACAAGTATTGTAAAATGTAAAATATTTCTTACATACATCACTTGCACTTACTATTATTACCGACAATCACATTGAGACCCAGCATGTAAAAATTACGTTAAGTGTTAAATTACAGACTGAGAATGGGACAGACACAGAGGAAGTCTCAATTTGAGTTTACTGGAAAATTCTTTCTGTTCCAGGAATTTTCACTTCTTTGCACCGTCTCATGGCTCCACCATTTGTCAGTTCTTTTCCACTCGGATGGCACTTGAGCTGCTTTTAGTCACACTTACCTGCTGCCCAATTCTACAATCAGCACTGATACATGTAACACCTACCTCTGCTATGTTCACTGCCAGCCTTCACACAGGACCACCATGTCTAGCCAGTTCCACTCGCCCTGAGACACTTTCTTCTTCTGTTTTTCACTTTTTGTCAGTATAGTAACTGCTGCAAACTTTAACTGCCAATCCCTTTTTATGGAAGCAGGAAAAAATTTGCAAGCAATACTTTTGAAGAAACATTGAGATTCACTTTGGGGTGGCTAGGAGATTGGGAGTTGTGAAAGCCAGTCAGTTTATATTTATGATATAAGCTACACTTTTACAAATACGTAAGTTTAATAAATGTAACAAACACTGGCATGTCCAATGCAACTTTTACTACAGCCATGAAACGGGATGGAGATAACACATTGCTTTTTTTTTTAGGTTGACAAACAATGAAAGAAGAAATGTGTGTACAGCCACAAAAATGCCAAGTGGTATATTTTAAATGACTGGGTTTTAATATTGTATAAAAGCAGCTCTAGAGCCTAAATCAAGTCAGACAAATGTATAATGGAATTTATTTTTAATTTCACTGTTAACTTTGTATGTGTTTGATACGGGGCTCAGTGGGTAGAGCGGTCGTCCTTCAACCGGTAGGCTGTTCGATTCTCACTCTCCCCACAGTTCATACTATCGTTGTGTCCTTGGGCAAGACACTGAACAATCCTTGCCTCCAGTGGCTGTAGCACTGGTAATTACTGTAGAACAATGTAAGTCGCTTTGGATAAAAGCATCAGCTAAATGAGTAAATGTAAATAAATGTTTACCATATAACTTTTTTCCAAATTTGGGAGCCATGGGAATTCTCAGAGGTGGTGTGACTTGTCGTGGTTAGTGCGGTTTAACGAACTCCGGTGGATAAATGTGAATGCTCCAGATGAACGTCAGTGCGCCCCAAACATGTGCCAAGACCCCTTTAATCAACCCCTTTAATATACAATACAATTTTTTATGCTTAATTGAAATATGTATTAAATATACTGTATGTATGTCTTTTTATTTATTTTTGGTAAAAATAAATTCTGAAATATACATTTTTGATGCATTGGATTAGATACATGTGTCACTGACTATGAGCCTTCTGCCAGCCGTAAGAACAGGCCCTTAGTTTAACTTGCAAACATGCAACAAACACACTAAACTGTCTAAAACACCAGATCTGTGCTTTCAGTCCATGGAAGTTTGGAGTAGAGCTAGGAAGATCTGAGAGCACCAGGGGCTCAACTCAACAAGGGGTCAGTCACCCTGGTCCAACAGTCCAAAAATGACATTTAGGGCTTCTCCCGTGTGTTGCTCTGTATGATCTCAGATGAACTGGTTGGGATCTGGGCAGAAATGGAAAGATTTTTCAAAAAGTTAAGCAGTTGTGTTAGTCAATTTTGAACAAAACATATAGGAATGATATGATGGTTACTAGACTCATAAGCTAGTGTTATTTACATGCACTAAATTGGTTTATTAAAACGTGAGTACAGCAGTGACTATACATTCACTTATGAGGCAACATAAGAACATGTTCTTGAAATCGGGATTGAAGAGGCTTTAAGTTACCACAGCAACCCTGAGAGGCTTACACAACACACATGCAATCATACCGTATGACTAATCATTAATATTTATACTATAGCTCACTTGTCATTCACAAACTGTTACCTGTAAGTACATAGAGGCCTGCCAATGCCTTACACAGCCGACTTCATATAGACTACACTGAACCAGTCCTTTTCTTTCATTCTGTAATCGTATTGAATGGAGGATATTAACCATTATTTGAAGTCATTTGTACATAAAGTATAGTATCACTGTTTAAATCTGTCTGCTCTAAATGCAATTTTCGACTAAATTGAGAGATTGTTCTTAAGGCAGTCCGCCAGCTCAGTAGATGTAATATCCAGCTTCTATTATTCTAATTTAATTCCTTATGTGAATTGGACCTCGGATATCTGGTGATTTTAATAACTGCCAAGATTGAGAATGATTTTAATACCGGCGGATTTCCATTCCCGCGCTGTACCCAGGCAAAACTGAATGGCCACTTTGCATTACTAACCTGCAGACCATTGTAATGGGAAAGGGTGTGCAAATCTGTGGGATAATGTTCATACAGTGACCTTGAGAATGAGAGCCATTCACATTTTCAACCCCGTTTCTGAATTTCTGTCACCATTAAATGTCTCATATGTTCCAAGGGATGACTCATGTAGAATCATGTGTGTAGGATATCTAAATTTAAAACTGGTTTTGATGATGATCCATGGCCTTATTTGTGAAAAAGTGCAGAGGATCTACCAAATAATGCCTCTACACAATACATATCATAAATCCATCAATAAGGAAGTGGAAGAAGTAGAATTGTGTAGAAACTAATTGCGTTTTTTGAAAAAAATTCACTTTTTGTCGACATTGTTGGAGTCTTGTCATCCATTAGGAACTGGTGACCCATAGGAGCATGCTTTGGCTTTTAAAGCAAAGAAATGGCTCTATTAACTATATTATTCTTTGTTTTTTGAGATGACATAAAGTGAACTCAAACCTTTTCAACAAGCGCAATGCACAGTTCTGAGTCTAGTTTACTTACTACTACTAATTAAATTTATTTTGTGCACAGGTGGGCTCAAATTCTCGTGATTATAGGTGCATTGTGGAAAATGTTGTAGCATACAGTTGACAAAAAGAAAAATCAAAAAAAAAAACTGAACTTAATGGAAGTTTCAGTATTTCTTGTTTCTACTGCGACTAAGTACTAGGAGAGCACTGATTACCCCATAACATATATTGCAAATAACAGACGTTCGTATTACATTAGTGAATAGAAGTAAATCAAAATCATTTTTTCTTTTATTTATACAGATTAGTTTCATTGAGACACAATGTCTCATTTTCAACACAGACCTGTTTTACACAACAAACATTACAATTAATAAAAAACACTGTCTCTATAAAAACTATACAATATGAATTATCATCATTAACACAAACAAGAATCCATAGAAACAAACAAACTTACTAATAAACTAAAACACTCCAGATTTATGTAATGCTCTATAATTCTTTTGGCGCTAAGAGTTATAGTTTTTGATATGGGCGGCATGTGACTCAGGAGATAAAGATTCTGCTATGGGCAGTAGCTCAGTGGGTAGAGCGGCTGTCCTTCGACCCGGCGGGGAGGGGGGGTTCAATCCCTGCTCAAAACATCCCAAAACATCATATCATCATCCCCACATACTGTCGTTGTGTCCTTGGGCAAGACACTTAACCTACATTGCCTCCAGTGAAGTTCTGTAACACTGGTAATAGTTTAATGTATGTAAAGCGCTTTGAGTGCCTACTACAGTCGGTGGAAAAGCGCTAAATAAAAATAATGATTATTATGATGGAGCTTGTGGGTGTATCAACAAAAAAGACAGAACACTTGGTTTGAAGTATATAATCCAAGTCATTAAACTCCTTAAAAGTGCAAATGTCAGGATTCCCACCTGGTTTTGTAGTTGTGTATACACCTGTGTGTTCCTTTGCAGGGCCAGGTGGTCTACTCACTCACTGTGAGTCTGCTGTTCCGGTGTGACGGATCAACTGGCAAAGACGGTTTTCTGGCAACATGCAGATGTTTTTTGTAGGCGCTCCTCTCTAGAACCGCACTTTTACAAACCAGGAAATATAGGTATTATTTTGTCTTAAATTACATCGATGTGATTCTTTTTACAGCGTACATGTCTATAATGATGTCTCTTTTAGTGTCGATGAGAAAGAACGAATGTAGACGGCTGTAATTCGAGAGCTGTTTGTGGATTATAACTCGATGTAAACAGGACTGCGCTGTCACCAGTTGATCCAGACGATCTCCGTTTAACCTGCGTAAAATGAGAAACAGCCTTTAAATCAAGAAATGCTACAGATGGAATTCTGGCGTGGACATGGTGTTCATGCTGTGCAACTTCTCTTAAACTTGTAACTGAGTTTCCTGCAATCATTGCAATATAGTCTGGTTCAGTTCAATGAGAATAAAACAGTTGAGGCTACTCTTACTGTTATTATGTGAGCTCTTGTCTCTGGTCAGCGCTGGAGTCATACTAGCAACTAAAGCTGTCTTTAAAAAGTTGTTTATCCCATGTCTTTATGACTGACTCTGCTTTATGTTGTATGTTTGTCTCATGTACTGGTGAGCTGAAGGAAACATTCCACTTTGGTAAACATGAAAGTAAAGTTCTATTCTAGTTTGTTCATTACACACACTATAATTAAACACAAACTAATATAAATAAATGCCCTTAGTGAATAAATATACAGAATATAAATGTAGCTTCTGTCTCCCTCTGAAATAATAAAACACAAGTTTCTTCTTCACAGGTTTGAAAACCCATAATGATAAAATTTGAATGTTTGCTTTTGTTATGTTTCCTCCCTTGACCTTTGACATTAGAGCCTTTAGTATTGTTCACTTGTGAACAATACTAAAGGCCTGTGGAAAAAAACTTCCACAGGCCTTAGACATGAGTTTGTTCTTTACCATGAACCTCAAGAAAAATACTTTAATCCATTAGTCCTCTTCAAAAAAGGAAACTGCACAACATTAAACTGGTTCTGACTGTTCACAGAATATTTATTTTTAATAGTGACACTTTTTAAGCCTGAAAACAGAAATTACAATAAAACCAATATTTATGACAATGTCAATATGAAGCATATAAAAACCTTATAAAAGGATTATTGGAGAAATTAACAGAAAACCTCCATGTTTTATGTATTTATTTGGTTTAACAGTGTAGACTACATAACACTATAAAAATAGTCACAAATTAGTGTGTGTGTGACCAACAGCAGACTGTTAAGGTTTACGTGAATTGTTCTCAGGATGTCTTATAAAAGGGTTGCTTCCAAACCTTTAGGACAGTATTTAAAAATCCAGAAGAAGTCCTGCTTTAGCAGCAAGTGACTATCACACTTTAAACCACTTGGGTCTTGTAGATGAGAGATGTCATTCAATAAATGTGGTACTTTGCCGAGACAAAGCACAGTAACAAACTGTAAAGAAAGACGGTTTCTATTTACGTAGAAAATGCGCTCAGTGTCAGTGTGCCGCTTGTTCTAAACATGTTTACTCTGCAAACCCTTAAAAAAGCCTAACGAGCAATAACATGCAAACATTTCTACTTTAACAGCTCTGTTTTTAATGTTAACCATCACCAAGCTCACATTAAAGTCTAAAACAAGTTGAATTGTCACAGGTTAACTTGGGACTTACCCACAAGACAACCTGACCTCAGTGCTCTGCTATCTCCAACCACTGAGCAGACAGATTTATAAACCTTTACCTTTGTGCCAAAAAGTAGATTACCAGATTAACAGCAATCTTTAGCGATAATCAGTTTCTCATAATCAACCATGTTACAGCCTGTTTTGAACAGGCGTCGACACAGACACCTTTCCCCAGTTCACCTGAGCCAGTTGAATTTACACAAAAATATTAAACTAGGCAGTTGTCTAAAGCCCTGTTTTTTTTTTTTTTTTAAACTAAACAGTTTTGTCACTGTTGTTTCTTTCCCTTTACTGTGACCCACCAGCATCTCTGTCTGCCCAAGGTGTGAGGGGGTGAATGGAAACACGATGTAAAGCGCTTTGAGTGTCCGTGAAGGGTGCAAAAAAGCACTATATAAATGCACACCATTTACCTAATTTTCCTTTTCAGATGTACTTAATATTTCAGACATTTACAAATGTATTTTTGATCATATATATGCATTGTCTATTGTGTTGCAAATAAATGCTATGAGTGCTTTACTGATGTCTCACATGACCTTAACCCTTTATTTCAGATTCAGAATCTCTTTTACAAGAGAGACCTGGCCAAAGTAGCAGCCAAATCAACAACAAATGCATACATAAACATCAAAATTACATGACCTTAACCCAGCTTTTACCCTAAACATTCTATAGAACAGTTTTTTTGAGTCATAGCTTAAGACTTAAGTGTTTAAATGTGCTTTGTTTGACAGCAGCTGAAAGGAAATCAGTGTTAAATAACATGAATGAATGCTATTTAGATAGATACAGTATTGGTAAAGATATTGCACTTGTGTCTGTTTGATTTATGCCCTGTGTGAATGTTAAGCACTGTAAGACTGAAGGTCCCAAGAAAGTTCAGCTTTACACTAACTGTAGTGTAGACGAGACATGATCTGAAATGAGAAAAACATACTTTTATTAGGTTTAGGCTACAATACACTTGATAGTTACAGAATATGTTGTACATTCAATTTTAATTACACAGTCTAGTTTACAGCACTCTGTCAAAATATTTTTTTTCTTCACCTTGTAAGCTTCAGCTGTTTCAGTTCAGAGGAAAACAAACGTAATGTTGTAACTGTTAAGGCTACGGCTAAGCTATTCTGCTGAAAAAACAAAACAAAACAGAGAACCTAATGAATAAAATGCGTGTTTAATGGCAAATATTACTTACATACATTACACCACATGCAACCTTTAAGATAAAGTCTTTGTAGTAAAACTTCACAATTGCAAAGTCAAGTCAAAAGTAGCTGTTGAAGCATCACAAGTTAACCGAAAAGCTCACCTAACGCTGTCTGTGACGAATATGTCTAAACTAAAAACTTACTTTACTTGAGTGTACGACTTTCCACTAATACTATTTCTTTGATCAATTACAGTATATTGTTGGTGGAATCCACGTCCTTGGAACAACATGTTTGCCATTATCACGAACATTACTCATGCAACTTAGTAAGCATGTGTTTTGAACAGGCATCTCTCTAGACACCTACACTGTGTTTTGCTGTTGATGCAGCTGCACAGTGCCGCCAGATAACCTGGATCCAGTTGATCTGTCACACCGGTTTCTTGGGTTCAGAGGAATTTTGTTCTAGTTTATTCCGTGTATTCAGAGTCTTGTTTTCCTAGTGTTTCGTGGACTGGATTATTGTGTGCTCACCCTGTTTTTTGGATTACAATTTTTGTATCTTTGCCAGCAAAATAAACTGTCTTGAACATTCTGCCTGTGTTGGGGTTTTTGCATTGGCGTCTTCCATGTTCTGGGCTGTGTGGCCATGATAGTACGGCCTGGCCCTGAGCAGGGGAACACACAGGTATATATAGAGACACACAACGAGGGACAGGTGAAACACATCAGGGCGGAGCAGGTAATCACACAGATATTTGTTGGGATATCAGACAACATGCTTAAAAATGGGACAGGGACATATGGTCACAGTAGCCTTCCACAACCGTAAATGTGATTTTTAGTTTCTAATCCCACTCATCAAAGTGAATGTTTGAAAGATATATCACGTAACAAAAGTAAACAAGGACACTAACAACAGAAACTTACTGCAAAATAATGAAGGAAGAAGCAAAAGACATATTCAAGAATGTTTATAACTGTCTCAACATCAGGTGCATTGTTCAAACTGTGGCAATGCAGATTTATTTCACTTTTATTATCAATGAGAAAACAATACATTCCTGCCCTTGATGTGTCTCATGTGCCCTGTTTTTGACCTCCGCCTCTGAGGGTGTCCCATTGTATCATATAATGTCCGATATTGTATGACAAACAGTTGAAGAAGATGTAGCACTGTGACCTGACTGAATAATTGTCTGCATATTTCTTTCTTTCCCAGACCCCAGCCATTATACAGTTGTACCAGAGAAATGTATGGTATTTTTGCCCCCACAGCCTTTCCCATGGGAACAGCTCATAAGTCATAGTCTAAACACATGAATAGCCATTATTCATTTGGAAAGAGATTTTCTATTGTGAACAGAGCAGTTCCTCAAATAACTGAGAATAACCAGAGAGCTGTTCTGTAATTTCATTCAAAACTTGATGTTTGAATGAAGAAATGCAAGCAGATTTTTTTGACGTTTATATACAGAAAGTTTCAAACCATTGTCAAGTTAACGGATGTCATTTTTTAGGTCCAATATGTTTTTCATGGAAAATGAAACCCAAGACACGACAAGACATACTACTTTACAAGAATGTAGCAGATAAGCAGAATAAATTATTGAGATGCAAAAAAAAATAATTAATTCATCTGTTGTATTTTGCTTCTACTTACAAATAACACTTTAGGTTATGTAAGAATTGCATAAATATTGTTAGTAAAACCTCAGTATGAATATTTACTTTATTTCAGTAATATATAATGACTTTCTATTTATGCATTGAACAGATTTACATTATGTTGTAGAAAAATCTTCAAAAAAATGCAGGTTATATGTAATTTATATATGTAAATGTATGTAATTTAATATGTAAACTGTAGCCTATGATGCAATCTGCATAATTTATTTCCAGAAAGCATTAAAAATAGCTACAATTTAATCTTTAATTAAACTAATTAAAGATAGAATTGTCACCTTAAATTATGTTTTTTCAACATTCACACACGTTCATACACCAGAGCGACACTCTCACACGTTCATACACCAGAGCCACACTCTCACACGTTCATACACCAGAGCAACACTCTCACACGTTCATACACCAGAGTCACACTCTCACATGTTCATACACCAGAGCAACACTCTCACACGTTCATACACCAGTGTAACACTCTCACATGTTCATACACCAGAGCAACACTCTCACACGTTCATACACCAGTGTAACACTCTCACATGTTCATACACCAGAGCAACACTCTCACACGTTCATACACCAGAGCAACATTCACACATGTTCATACACCAGAGCAACACTCTCACACGTTCATACACCAGAGCAACACTCTCACACGTTCATACACCAGAGCAACACTCTCACACGTTCATACACCAGAGCGACACTCTCACACGTTCATACACCAGAGAGACACTCTCACACGTTCATACACCAGAGCAACATTCACACACGTTCATACACCAGAGCAACACTCTCACACGTTCATACACCAGAGCAACATTCACACATGTTCATACACCAGAGCAACACTCTCACACGTTCATACACCAGAGCGACACTCTCACACGTTCATACACCAGAGAGACACTCTCACATGTTCATACACCAGAGCAACACTCTCACACGTTCATACACCAGAGCGACACTCTCACACGTTCATACACCAGAGCAACATTCACACACGTTCATACACCAGAGCAACACTCTCACACGTTCATACACCAGAGCAACATTCACACATGTTCATACACCAGAGCAACACTCTCACACGTTCATACACCAGAGCGACACTCTCACACGTTCATACACCAGTGTAACACTCTCACATGTTCATACACCAGAGCAACACTCTCACACGTTCATACACCAGAGCAACATTCACACATGTTCATACACCAGAGCAACACTCTCACACGTTCATACACCAGAGCGACACTCTCACACGTTCATACACCAGAGAGACACTCTCACACGTTCATACACCAGAGCAACATTCACACACGTTCATACACCAGAGCGACACTCTCACACGTTCATACACCAGAGCCACACTCTCACACGTTCATACACCAGAGCAACATTCACACACGTTCATACACCAGAGCGACACTCTCACACGTTCATACACCAGAGCCACACTCTCACACGTTCATACACCAGAGCAACATTCACACACGTTCATACACCAGAGCAACACTCTCATACGTTCATACACCAGAAACACACTCTCACACGTTCATACACCAGAGCAACATTCACACACGTTCATACACCAGAGCAACACTCTCATACGTTCATACACCAGAAACACACTCTCACACGTTCATACACCAGAGCCACACTCTCATACGTTCATACACCAGAAACACACTCTCATACGTTCATACACCAGAGACACACTCTCATACGTTCATACACCAGAGCCACACTCTCATACGTTCATACACCAGAGACACACTCTCACACGCTTCATACACCAGAGCCACACTCTCACGCTCATACACCAGAGCCACACTCTCACACGTTCATACACCAGTGCAACACTCTCACACATTCAAACACCAGAGTGACATTCACACACGTTCATACACCAGAGCGACACTCTCACACGTTCATACACCAGAGCCACACTCTCATACGTTCATACACCAGTGCAACACTCTCACACGTTCATACACCAGAGCGACACTCTCATACGTTCATACACCAGAGCAACATTCACGCGTTCATACACCAGAGCAACATTCACACGCTCATACACCAGAGCGACACTCACATATGTTCATACACCAGAGCGATACTCTCACACGTTCATACACCAGAGCGACACTCTCACACGTTCATACACCAGAGTGACACTCTCACACGTTCATACACCAGAGCGACACTCTCACACGTTCATACACCAGAGCCACACTCTCACGCGTTCATACACCAGAGCAACACTCTCACATGTTCATACACCAGAGCCACACTCTCACGCGTTCATACATAAGAGCCACACTCTCACGCGTTCATACACCAGAGCAACATTCACGCGTTCATACACCAGAGCAACATTCACACGCTCATACACCAGAGCGACACTCACATATGTTCATACACCAGAGCGATACTCTCACACGTTCAGACACCAGAGCGACATTCACACGTTCATACACCAGAGCGACACTCTCACGCGTTCATACACCAGAGCGACACTCTCACATATTCATACACCAGAGCCACACTCTCACGCGTTCATACACCAGAGCAACACTCTCACATGTTCATACACCAGAGCCACACTCTCACGCGTTCATACACCAGAGCAACACTCTCACACGTTCATACACCAGAGCGACACTCTCACACGTTCATACACCAGAGCCACACTCTCACGCGTTCATACACCAGAGCCACACTCTCACGTGTTCATACACCAGAGCCACACTCTCACACGTTCATACACCAGAGCCACACTCTCACGCGTTCATACACCAGAGCCACACTCTCACACGTTCATACACCAGAGCGACACTCTCACACGTTCATACACCAGATTAACACTCTCACACGTTCATACACCAGTGTAACACTCTCACATGTTCATACACCAGAGCAACACTCTCACACGTTCATACACCAGTGTAACACTCTCACATGTTCATACACCAGAGCAACACTCTCACACGTTCATACACCAGAGCAACATTCACACATGTTCATACACCAGAGCAACACTCTCACATGTTCATACACCAGAGCAACATTCACACATGTTCATACACCAGAGCAACACTCTCACACGTTCATACACCAGAGCAACATTCACACACGTTCATACACCAGAGCAACATTCACACACGTTCATACACCAGAGCGACACTCTCACACGCTCATACACCAGAGCCACACTCTCACACGCTTCATACACCAGAGCAACACTCTCATACGTTCATACACCAGAAACACACTCTCACACGCGTTCATACACCAGAGCCACACTCTCATACGCTTCATACACCAGAAACACACTCTCATACGCTCATACACCAGAGACACACTCTCATACGTTCATACACCAGAGACACACTCTCATACGTTCATACACCAGAGCCACACTCTCATACGCTCATACACCAGAGCCACACTCACACGCTTCATACACCAGTGCAACACTCTCACACATTCAAACACCAGAGTGACATTCACACACGTTCATACACCAGAGCGACACTCTCACACGTTCATACACCAGAGCCACACTCTCATACGTTCATACACCAGTGCAACACTCTCACACGTTCATACACCAGAGCGACACTCTCATACGTTCATACACCAGAGCAACATTCACGCGTTCATACACCAGAGCAACATTCACACGCTCATACACCAGAGCGACACTCACATATGTTCATACACCAGAGCGATACTCTCACACGTTCATACACCAGAGCGACACTCTCACACGTTCATACACCAGAGTGACACTCTCACACGTTCATACACCAGAGCGACACTCTCACACGTTCATACACCAGAGCCACACTCTCACACGTTCATACATAAGAGCCACATTCTCACGCGTTCATACACCAGAGCAACATTCACGCGTTCATACACCAGAGCAACATTCACACGTTCATACACCAGAGCGACATTCACACGTTCATACACCAGAGCGACACTCTCACGCGTTCATACACCAGAGCGACACTCTCACATGTTCATACACCAGAGCCACACTCTCACGCGTTCATACACCAGAGCAACACTCTCACATGTTCATACACCAGAGCCACACTCTCACGCGTTCATACACCAGAGCCACACTCTCACACGTTCATACACCAGAGCCACACTCTCACGCGTTCATACACCAGAGCCACACTCTCACACGTTCATACACCAGAGCGACACTCTCACACGTTCATACACCAGATTAACACTCTCACACGTTCATACACCAGAGCGACACTTTCACACGTTCATACACCAGAGCAACATTCACACGCTCATACACCAGAGCGACACTCTCACACGTTCATACACCAGAGCCACACTCTCACACGCTTCATACACCAGAGCAACATTCACACGCTCATACACCAGAGCCACACTCTCACACGCTTCATACACCAGAGCCACACTCTCACACGTTCATACACCAGAGCCACACTCTCACACGTTCATACACCAGAGCGACACTCTCACACGTTCATACACCAGAGCAACATTCACACGCTCATACACCAGAGCAACACTCTCACACGTTCATACACCAGAGCCACACTCTCACACGTTCATACACCAGAGCCACACTCTCACACGTTCATACACCAGAGCCACACTCTCACGCGTTCATACACCAGAGCAACACTCTCACACGTTCATACACCAGAGCCACACTCTCACACGTTCATACACCAGAGCCACACTCTCACGCTGCTCATACACCAGAGCAACACTCACACGCTCATACACCAGAGCGACACTCTCACACGCTTCATTAACCAGAGCCACACTCTCACACGCTCATACACCAGAGCGACACTCTCACACGCTTCATACACCAGATTAACACTCTCACGCTTCATACACCAGAGCGACACTCTCACACGTTCATACACCAGAGAGACACTCTCACATGTTCATACACCAGAGCAACACTCACACGCTCATACACCAGAGCGACACTCTCACACGCTTCATACACCAGAGCAACATTCACACACGTTCATACACCAGAGCAACACTCTCACACGTTCATACACCAGAGCAACATTCACACATGTTCATACACCAGAGCAACACTCTCACACGTTCATACACCAGAGCGACACTCTCACACGTTCATACACCAGTGTAACACTCTCACATGTTCATACACCAGAGCAACACTCTCACACGCGTTCATACACCAGAGCAACATTCACACATGTTCATACACCAGAGCAACACTCTCACACGCTTCATACACCAGAGCGACACTCTCACACGCTTCATACACCAGAGAGACACTCTCACACGCTCATACACCAGAGCAACATTCACACACGCTTCATACACCAGAGCGACACTCTCACACGCTCATACACCAGAGCCACACTCTCACACGTTCATACACCAGAGCAACATTCACACACGTTCATACACCAGAGCGACACTCTCACACGTTCATACACCAGAGCCACACTCTCACACGTTCATACACCAGAGCAACATTCACACACGTTCATACACCAGAGCAACACTCTCATACGTTCATACACCAGAAACACACTCTCACACGTTCATACACCAGAGCAACATTCACACACGTTCATACACCAGAGCAACACTCTCATACGTTCATACACCAGAAACACACTCTCACACGCTCATACACCAGAGCCACACTCTCATACGCTTCATACACCAGAAACACACTCTCATGCTCATACACCAGAGACACACTCTCATACGTTCATACACCAGAGCCACACTCTCATACGTTCATACACCAGAGACACACTCTCACACGTTCATACACCAGAGCCACACTCTCATACGTTCATACACCAGAGCCACACTCTCACACGTTCATACACCAGTGCAACACTCTCACACATTCAAACACCAGAGTGACATTCACACACGTTCATACACCAGAGCGACACTCTCACACGTTCATACACCAGAGCCACACTCTCATACGTTCATACACCAGTGCAACACTCTCACACGTTCATACACCAGAGCGACACTCTCATACGCTCATACACCAGAGCAACATTCACGCTGCTTCATACACCAGAGCAACATTCACACGCTCATACACCAGAGCGACACTCACATATGTTCATACACCAGAGCGATACTCTCACACGTTCATACACCAGAGCGACACTCTCACACGTTCATACACCAGAGTGACACTCTCACACGTTCATACACCAGAGCGACACTCTCACACGTTCATACACCAGAGCCACACTCTCACGCGTTCATACACCAGAGCAACACTCTCACATGTTCATACACCAGAGCCACACTCTCACGCTGCTTCATACATAAGAGCCACACTCTCACGCTGCTCATACACCAGAGCAACATTCACGCTGCTTCATACACCAGAGCAACATTCACACGCTCATACACCAGAGCGACACTCACATATGTTCATACACCAGAGCGATACTCTCACACGTTCAGACACCAGAGCGACATTCACACGTTCATACACCAGAGCGACACTCTCACGCGTTCATACACCAGAGCGACACTCTCACATATTCATACACCAGAGCCACACTCTCACGCGTTCATACACCAGAGCAACACTCTCACATGTTCATACACCAGAGCCACACTCTCACGCGTTCATACACCAGAGCAACACTCTCACACGTTCATACACCAGAGCGACACTCTCACACGTTCATACACCAGAGCCACACTCTCACGCGTTCATACACCAGAGCCACACTCTCACGTGTTCATACACCAGAGCCACACTCTCACACGTTCATACACCAGAGCCACACTCTCACGCGTTCATACACCAGAGCCACACTCTCACACGCTCATACACCAGAGCGACACTCACACGCTTCATACACCAGATTAACACTCACACGTTCATACACCAGTGTAACACTCTCACATGTTCATACACCAGAGCAACACTCTCACACGTTCATACACCAGTGTAACACTCTCACATGTTCATACACCAGAGCAACACTCTCACACGTTCATACACCAGAGCAACATTCACACATGTTCATACACCAGAGCAACACTCTCACATGTTCATACACCAGAGCAACATTCACACATGTTCATACACCAGAGCAACACTCTCACACGTTCATACACCAGAGCAACATTCACACACGTTCATACACCAGAGCAACATTCACACACGTTCATACACCAGAGCGACACTCTCACACGTTCATACACCAGAGCCACACTCTCACACGTTCATACACCAGAGCAACACTCTCATACGTTCATACACCAGAAACACACTCTCACACGTTCATACACCAGAGCCACACTCTCATACGTTCATACACCAGAAACACACTCTCATACGTTCATACACCAGAGACACACTCTCATACGTTCATACACCAGAGACACACTCTCATACGTTCATACACCAGAGCCACACTCTCATACGTTCATACACCAGAGCCACACTCTCACACGTTCATACACCAGTGCAACACTCTCACACATTCAAACACCAGAGTGACATTCACACACGTTCATACACCAGAGCGACACTCTCACACGTTCATACACCAGAGCCACACTCTCATACGTTCATACACCAGTGCAACACTCTCACACGTTCATACACCAGAGCGACACTCTCATACGTTCATACACCAGAGCAACATTCACGCGTTCATACACCAGAGCAACATTCACACGCTCATACACCAGAGCGACACTCACATATGTTCATACACCAGAGCGATACTCTCACACGTTCATACACCAGAGCGACACTCTCACACGTTCATACACCAGAGTGACACTCTCACACGTTCATACACCAGAGCGACACTCTCACACGTTCATACACCAGAGCCACACTCTCACACGTTCATACATAAGAGCCACATTCTCACGCGTTCATACACCAGAGCAACATTCACGCGTTCATACACCAGAGCAACATTCACACGTTCATACACCAGAGCGACATTCACACGTTCATACACCAGAGCGACACTCTCACGCGTTCATACACCAGAGCGACACTCTCACATGTTCATACACCAGAGCCACACTCTCACGCTGCTCATACACCAGAGCAACACTCTCACATGTTCATACACCAGAGCCACACTCTCACGCGTTCATACACCAGAGCCACACTCTCACACGTTCATACACCAGAGCCACACTCTCACGCGTTCATACACCAGAGCCACACTCTCACACGTTCATACACCAGAGCGACACTCTCACACGTTCATACACCAGATTAACACTCTCACACGTTCATACACCAGAGCGACACTTTCACACGTTCATACACCAGAGCAACATTCACACGCTCATACACCAGAGCGACACTCTCACACGTTCATACACCAGAGCCACACTCTCACACGTTCATACACCAGAGCAACATTCACACGCTCATACACCAGAGCCACACTCTCACACGTTCATACACCAGAGCCACACTCTCACACGTTCATACACCAGAGCCACACTCTCACACGTTCATACACCAGAGCGACACTCTCACACGTTCATACACCAGAGCAACATTCACACGCTCATACACCAGAGCAACACTCTCACACGTTCATACACCAGAGCCACACTCTCACACGTTCATACACCAGAGCCACACTCTCACACGTTCATACACCAGAGCCACACTCTCACGCGTTCATACACCAGAGCAACACTCTCACACGTTCATACACCAGAGCCACACTCTCACACGTTCATACACCAGAGCCACACTCTCACGCGTTCATACACCAGAGCAACACTCTCACACGTTCATACACCAGAGCGACACTCTCACACGTTCATTAACCAGAGCCACACTCTCACACGTTCATACACCAGAGCGACACTCTCACACGTTCATACACCAGATTAACACTCTCATACGTTCATACACCAGAGCAACATTCACACGCTCATACACCAGAGCAACACTCTCACACGTTCATACACCAGAGCAACACTCTCACATGTTCATACACCAGAGAGACACTCTCACACGTTCATACACCAGAGCAACACTCTCACATGTTCATACACCAGAGAGACACTCTCACACGTTCATACACCAGAGCAACACTCTCACATGTTCATACACCAGAGAGACTCTCTCACACTCTCACACATCAGAGCAACACTCTCACACGTTCATACACCAGAGTGACACTCTCACACGTTCATACAGCAGAGCGACATTCAATACATGTTTTTACCCATGTTTTTTGGCCCTTCCTGAACCCTATCTATTTACCCGGGCTTGGGATCAGTACAGATAGTCTAAATTTGATGGAGTCAAAACATATATTTAGAAATATAGAATTCTCATTAAGATCGAGGAAAGTTTAAAGGTGAAGTGCTACAGACCCCTCCAAACAGAATTTTTTAAGTGACTACACTTAAGTGACCACAAAGTTTTAAATTAAAACTGTCCTGTTTTATATTTCTTTAATGTTAAACTCATATGCTGTCCATGTACGAATTTGTCTTTTCCTCAAAAGCAAAATCATTTGCTATATTATATTATAATTTCATTGACCTTATTATATTTTATAGACATTATATTATACATTTAACTACAGATCTATTATAAATATGTGTCCAGGCGTAGTGTTGTCTCATTTTTAGTAGAATTATTACTAGGCAAGGCAAGGCAATTTCATTTATATAGCACAATTCATACAATGGGTAACTCAAAATTTACAAGATTTAGATTTAGAGACAAGAAAAATTAAAAGTATTATAAAAGATTAAAAGCATTATAAAAGACTTACTACCCCTTACCCCTTCCTTTGGAGAGACAAAGAGTTGAGAGGGAGGGATAAATGGGATTGGACTTGTATATTAATAACAATTTTTAACTTAATATACAGGTAGGACTGATGAAAAACTACAAATTCATTGTTTGTTTATTTTGTTTTTTTTCTGTAATTTATTCGTGCTAAACAGCCATAGAATATACGACTAATACAATTGTTCCACAGATAACATATTTATTTATTAATACACCATGTACTTCATAATATAAGCTGTGACAACAAAATCACACTCTCCGGCACACTGAGAGAAAAATATTAAGCGGTCTGTTCAAGCCACTAGCAACTGTCAACCATGTGTTACAAAATAGTGATGCAATTCATTTTCAGTAGGTGGAAGACCTGAACGCAATGTCATTAAAAATAACCTTGCCAAACAAAAATGTAGAAACTGAACTCTTCTGCCATCCAACAGACATCTCCCAGCACTGCAGTAACAGAGGAACGACAGAGTGGCTGATACTGCGTTTGAAAATGAAAATCCAGTCCTCCTGAGGTAGATGTGTGGCCTTAAAAAGTCTCACTGTACTGCATAATGGCTCCGGATAGCGCGGCAAGCCCGGTCTGGCAAGCATGATGAAACCGGAGCAATGTGCCGCTTTCCAGCTCATGATCAATGACGAGCCAGTACCAGTGTGTCAGCAAAGGACTGCACAACAAGCGAAGGAGGACACATTCTCCCTGAAGACCTTGTGATTCGGTCCAGGCAGGAGAGGTTAACATGCTCCGTTCCACATAAGGAGACAACTGCGGCTGTCATTTGTCAAATTCATGGTCTTTTCCGCTCGCTGCAGTAATGGTCCATTGTAATCCAACAATCTGGATGTTACAGGGCAATAACTCGGCAATGTGAGTGCGAGAGAAGTAAGATTTGACTTTTTTAATGATATTTTATTGTTTAGCGCCTGGTGCAATTAGGAAGATTACATTTTAGCTTTTAAACTCAGAGATGTGAGGATTTATAGGAACGGACACTTTATCTTTTTCTCTTGTGAGGCTTTTAGACAGATTGCATGGGTTTTAAACTAGTTATTTTAGGGTCTGATGTGTGACTGGGTACTGTGATAAAGATAACAATAAGAATCAGCAAATCGAATTATGTTGCATCTAAATGGAATCCAGCAGAAGGAAGACCCTAGATGGTGAAACGCCAGAAAAAGATGGAGAAGTTCACACATTGATTGTCAAGCTTCTGTGGGTTGTTGTTTTTTTGTGGTAAGTATTTCTGCTTTTAAGAACTGCCTCACATCCAGGATTAGACTGTGTTGTTGCAGATATTATCCAACTAACTAATATCGCTGGCAGAAAGGGAGCTGCAAAACTTTGTACATGTTTTTTGGCCTTCCAGTCTGGTTTTGGCATTGACCTCTACTGATTATTCAAGTCTTAGCTACATCTTTAATACTTTTTTTTTTCTCTTCAATTTTTCCGTAGTTTTTTTTTCTCTCTCGACTTTTAAACATGACATTGACATTTCCAATGTTTTCAGATAGCAATCAAATAAAGTTGTTTCCAGAAATGATCTATGGAAACAACCATGGAGTACAATTTGCAAATAACTCTCCAAATTATGCACCCCCTGAAAACCACACTGCATTTGACTTTGAAAAAGTATGTCTTCAAATTCACTTCAATTATGAAAACACAACTATAGAAAATGTATAAATGGCTCACAATATTATGACAGCAAAATAAACTAATCTAATGGTAGCTTAAAACTTATGCACAGTTCTATTAATGCATGAGCTCCAACTTATAACTCTTTGCATACTTTTTTACAATCTCATTTTAACAGCATGTTCAAAGGCTGTCAGAGGTGGATCTATACTGGTCGGATATTTGATCTTTACAAGTTCTTCCAGCATCTAGCTCTTTCTCTGAAAAGAGTGGTTGGACTGAAAATAAACAAGATTACCCAGTCACTCCAACTTGACAATAAAGCACAAGGAAGTGCATTTAAAAAGCCTTTATCATAGCTCAGTCGGTACAAAATGTCATCCCCCTCTCTCGCTCTGTTTCCTACAGTCTACGATCAAGAAAGACCCAAAAAAAAACTCTTTGTCAAAAAGAAAATAATCACTAAATGGTCATTAAAAAGACAAATTTTTTCAACCCACACTGGGTCTTCTTCAGAGCTTTATGCAACAGTGCCTGGGTTGTCTTTTCGATTTGCAGCCTTATTTTCTCTTTTTCCCAAGACGCCCTATTGGTAGGGAGCGTGGAGGTTCGCGCATTCATTTAAAGAGTTCAGGAGGTAATATTCATTTAAAAACATTATTTTTATTATGCAAAAGTAGTAAATACAGATGACAATGATAGTGCTAATTAAAAGCGAGATTGTTCAAAAATACTAAATACTAACGTGAAGCTCCATTACAACCCATTCCCATGCACACACTCAGACAATTGAAAACCTGTGTGCTCTCTATGCCTGCTCACCTGTGACCATGCCCTTCCTTTACAGCCCTGTAACTTCTGCTATGTGCCAGCTGATCCCAAACAACAACTACCCACACTGACACGACCACATACACACATGATACGCACACCAAATTGGCTGTAACATGGACCATACTTAGAGCAACCAGTAACTTTAAGTTAAATGGTTCTATTGAAAGATTGAAAGATTGAATAAATAAATGTTATTGTGTAAACCTTGGTCCACAAGGGTTAGGATTAGCACAAATTAGACAACAAGCCCAGAAACCAACAAAAGTTATAGTGACCACAATACAAAATAAAAGTTCAACTAGACAATTCTGGCCTTTCTTCCAGGCTTTAGTCACAAATGTGGCTAACTTCAACCAATTTATTCTACTGTCACCAGTTCTCCAGAATATCTTTGGATTCTTGGCAAACATTTGATTTATTATTTGGGCCTCTAAACTCAGTGTAAAAGGTAAAAGAAAAAAAAAGATTTTTTCTTTATCCTTCCCTAAAAAAAAATTTCTAATAATGCTGCCAAACACAGTCAAGTATAGGAGTTTGTGTTCAGTTAATCATTGACTAATTCTTAAAAAAGAACCTCGTTTTGCAATGAGCTGTTGATGATGTGGAGTGTTCATTGGTTTCAGGTGAATGAGACTAAAATTAAAATGGAATATAATAAAAGAAAAAGTTTGCACTTACATGTTTGCATTGAAGCTAATGTGAACCAGGCCCTTGCAAAAACTTATCATCTTATGATCACTACATGGTTTGTTTAGTATTTCTTACTCTTTGCTAAAAAAATAATAAACTTTCTGTATTTGTTTTAAAAAAAAAGTATTCTAATTTTTAGTACTTCTTTTATTGAGAATACACAAATGAAGTTATGTCTTCACCGCTATTTCTGAGTAGACACTGCAGCTTCTTAGAGTTTAGCACACTGCTGTTAAAAGAGCTGCATTAGCCTCCTTAAAACTAATTGGATAAAGGTCAAACCAAATTGGGGAAACACGTAACCCTTTTGCAAATAATAAGTCTAGAGATGATGCCAGTGTAAACAAATAAACTAATGAGCCATAATGCTGAGGAGGCCCTCTTAATAACGCCACCACCGAAGGCCCGGGCTGAGGCCAGCTAATTGGCGACGGCTTTCAAAGTTGCACAATAAAACGCCGGCCTAGTAACATATGCAACAGCTAATAGGGTTGAGCAGGTGAAATAACAGCGGTGCGAGCTCATGAGGGGGGCAATTATGACAAAGCCCCGCACTTCCTCCATAACCAAATGCCGGACTCAATTTGGCCGAGCCCCCCAGAGAGGCAGCTCCGGGGGCCGCGCACACTAACGAGACCAGAGGACACACAAGCATCTAACAAGCACCCACACAGCAGCGTTAGATGTGTGTGAAATGCCACATGGGCTTAAGAGGCAAAACATAAAGGAATAGTTACAAATGCAGAGTTGACATACTGTAGTCTATCAATGCTAACATTTCAGGTAGAAATGTCCCTTTAAATTCATCGAGAATTTAAGGTCCTTTGGTGTGTGCATATGGATACTCCTAAAGTTATGTGTGATCCAATAAACAACAGAATGTCTTTAAACACTAAATTCAGAGAGCTGCCAATTTCCATTTACACAATGTATACAGCAAATGAGTTTTTTAAATCGTAAGATGTTAACTTTTGCTTAAAATGGAAACAACTGTTGCTAATAAATTATAATTTTGCCAAGCTGTGTAGGAAAAAAACAAAAAAAAAAACATTGTCATTTGGATTTGCCAGTTCCAAATAACTACACCCTTATTTTAGTATCTGTATTTGGCAATATCTTAACGTACATAGATATAAAAAACTGTGAGCTTTTTACTAACAGATTCTTGAAAAGTGTCTTTGAAATAAATCATCTTAAAAACACCATTTTCATAACTGTTTAAAGTTTATGAGCTATTTTTTTATGAAGTTTTACAGCCCTCTGAAGTTTTCTTTGTTGGTGTGGGGAGGTGTCTTGAGTCCCCCAGGTCTCTATGGACACATTTAAAGGCCACTGACAAGTGAATGTTGCAAGCAAATGTGACAGTCATGCTGTTGCCGATTTGGGTTCTCACAACAACGTTACAACACGTTCCAAGTGGCTCATGGACCCCCAAAACAATGTAGTACATATGCCAGACCAGTAGGGGGTGTTTTATTTTTTTTTCTTCTACCCCCTTTTCATAAACAAGCAGTTGTTGCGTCTATGACGTTATTGTTTTAAGAGAAGATGTTGCTATATCGTTAACATAAAAGTTGGGGTAGGCAGCCAAAAAAAAATACTTCTGGCCAAACCGCAACAGAATCATTGCAATTTCTGCAAAATGCGTCATAGTGTAAACAACCCCTCAGTCCGAGCCTACTTTCCCGATGTAGGAGGTTAGTCAGGGTGGTGGAAGGGTGATACCAGCTTGCCAATTACTTTCTGACTGTAAAAGAATTTGTTTTTGTGCCATCAGTTTTAAAGCTAAACAAACATGCAGTACTTTTCTGCACATCAGCAAAGTCCATGTCGAGTGAAGCAGTGTTTTTCTGAATAAAAATAAAAACTTTTAAATTCTGCTTAGCTTTTTTATTTTCTGGTTACTATTATCACAGCATGTACTGGGACCATTCATTGTACATGTGTGGTTTTTCAGCCAAAATCTCTGCAGCCGATTCAATCTTGAAAGGTAGTCAGTTGAGAAGACACCCTAAATCCAGGAGGCAGGCTCCATCATGTGTCTGTCCACACACTGCAGCTTCGTACTGACGGAGAAAGTCTTTCAGTGGAGGAAACTGTTCACAAACTGTACCTGCGCTCAGCCATCACACATCAGTATGTGTCACCATCTCTGGCTTTTTTAAACAGTGGTGCTGTTCCCCAGTGTTGGGCTGTGAGGAAATCGACTGCTGTGCTGCCAGGGAGATTTCACTTCTCCCATCTCTCTTTGCTGGAGCTCACTCTTCTTGGCTGGGGCAATGCTGACTTGTTAGAACAGGAAAAAAAGACTTCACCAAATCTGTGTGAAAAATGACAAATCTTTTTTGTTTTTTTTGCTTCTTTTTCCATTGTGTAGAAAGTTATACCTGAAAAACAATCCTAAAATAATTCTCCCGTGTGTTAGTAAATAGCTGCATGGCTCTGTGTAATTGTTGTCAGGAGATTACTACTAAACTTGCTCTTTAAAATTCCAAGTTTATTATTTACTGGTGGCACGATGAACTTGTTCTTAGATGGTGGCTTGGTTCACATCAGTTTACAGATTTTGTGAGGTCACTGTATTTGTATTTGTTGAAATATAAAGATAATCCTGTATAGTAGCCCAAAAATACTTTTATGCAAAAATAAGTGATTTAGGGGCCCTGCAGGACAAATTGAGCTGCTGTGGAGGACAGTGAGTGGGAGTTGAAACATATTTACTAGGTGGCTAATCTGGGTAATAATAGACTTTGCTGTGTGCCAATTGCAACAGATGTACAGTGGTGCCAATGACCTCTCAATGAGTCGAGTGGACACAAACGGTTTGAAAACATATGGCCTATGCTGAAATGCAAAAAAGGTTTAGTGGTAAACAAAGGCTATTGTGCAAATAGCATATAAAAACACATTTACCTTTCTCTGGCTGCTCACTAGTAGTCCATCTAAACCACATGTGTCAAACACAAGGCCTGTGGGCCAGATCCGGCCTGCAGAGCAATTATTTCTGGCCCACTAGATGATTTATGTTATTACTGACCTAACAAAATATATTTCCCCATCCAAACTACAAGTCCCATAAAGCATTGCAACAACTGCTGTGAGCGCCCTTCACCGCTGCTCTGTTGACACAGAAGAACACAGAGAGCTGTGAATGAATAAATGCATAGTGAGTTCACAAACATTTAAGGGAGACATTTAAGGCCTTATTTAAAAATATGCCAAATAAAACTGGACTGTGAACACAAGGGTTTCTTAAACAGGTAAGAGATGGAGAATGTTTATGGTGGATCTTGTTTGTGGAGATAATTAGGCCATAATTCATCAAAATAACTGCGCTATAGCAGTATGATGAAACTATGAGACAGATTTATGGGCAAAAGTACAAAAATCTGGGCAAAGCAGAAGCTACAGTTAGAGTTAAAATAGAGTCTAAAGTCACAGCAGAGTCTCTGTCTGTCACTAATGTCTGCGAGTGAGGCTGCAGTGAGGCTCGTTTTATCCTAACAGAGGACTGAAGTAGCCTCAGAAATACTGTGCATGTTTCGTTGATGTTGATGTTGTTGCCAAGTGTCACCTGAGTCTTAACGATAGCTCATGTTTGTTCAGAGAGGTCTGCCTGAATAAGACTACAGTTTCAGAAAGAACGTTTGCAGTTCCGTTTGTGCTGCTCTCTCTCCAATGTTGCAGCCCGCTTTGTTACGCTAAAAATAAGCAAACCCTGTGCTAAACTGGCGCTGAAACTTGTTCAAACCATCTCAAAACTCTCCACCACAGGACAGACATAAAAACGAAGGCCTAAGCAGCTGTATGTGCCTTGAAGCTGAAAGATGTGTGCACATGCTGTTACAAGCTCGACAGGAGCGTCATGCAGGGCTGGAACAATGAAGGAAGGGGCCCAGGGTGATTAAACCAAAATTGGGACCCCACTAACATAAACTTATTTACTAATGTGAATACATTACAAATATTCAGTTCTTTTAGTTTTTTTTACCCTTCTCCATTTGAGTTCAACACCTCTGATCTTGTGGTTTACATACTCGTAGGTCATAGGTCTTATGCCGGATGTCCTTCCGTCTCTTTTTATCAGGGCTTGCGACTGGCACAAAGATACCCTGGTGTGTGAGCCCAATTGAACCCTCGGTCTCTAATGTGACATATTGGGAAAAAGGGCTCTTACTTGCTTTATTACACCACCTCATACATTTCTCTTATCATAACCAGATTCCTTTTGAGTTGGTATGTGGAAGGCCCTCTGAAAAGGTTTTTCCACACACAGTGAAAAGTACATTAGGTACAGTACAAATAATTTCTGCAAATAACAGTGCTATTTTAGCTTTAACTGTCGAGGCTAGATCTCTGTAGCTAAGTCCTATTTATTTATTAATTCATATTCTACCGCTTGATTCCGTCAGAAGTGACTGGACGCTATCCATCTTTGGGCCTTAAGCGGGGAACACCCTGGACAATGGCCAGTAGGTTACAAGGCTGACACTGAACTTAAGGCAGACTCTTTGTATTTAATGTGTGAACAATACACCATTTCAGATTTTTTATCACCCAAATACCTTAGGTTCAAAAGAATGTGAAAGGCATGAGCTAATTACTTGCATCGTTCACGAGTTTAAATTAGTTCAAATATTTAAGACACAGTCAGTACTTAATGATGACAGAATAAAGTACGTAACAGATAAATGCACAACTCACATTATTAGACGTCCTCAGTTCCCTCTGAGCTAGATTCTTTTTAATTCTGACATGATGTCTGTCCAGTGCTGGTTCAGTTCTGGATTCATTCTGTGATTATAACAGCAGCCAGGACTGGAGGATAAAGTGGTGTCATTCAGCTTTGACACACAGAGCTTAGGAGCTGTATTATTAAAATAAACGTTTCCTCTCCATCCAGAACGTCAGTAAATGTCTTTAATGTTTAGCCATCGCAGCCCAAACGGACCCCAAGACTCAGCTATTTGACTTTTGGCATTTCTAACTTATTATTCAAGCTATGCTAAAGTTGTTTGAATCTGCCACTGCTCTGTCCGTAACCATAGTAACCCGAGGACCCAAACTTTTATACCCAGCTGTCCTCGGACTGTCTTTTTAAAAATATATATTTTCAAATTAGTTTTATAACATTAAGAATGTTATTAAACTAATTACGTATTAAAAATGAGGTGGGCAAAAAAATTTGGGGGCGCCAGGTCTGTTTTTGTTTGCGCTGCAGTAAAAATAAAATTATATATAAATTATTCAGGCCAATCGAGGTCCTCTGCTGATGTGCTATGTTGTTGTATCAAATTATTAGTCCTACTAAAGGTGGATAATTAACATGCATGTAAACATCTTAGGTCAACTTGTCCGTCAGTTCTTTAGGTTTCTATGGTGTTAAAAGATCATTTTATGGAGCATAGAAGACTTACTGAATGCACTACCTCATTCTGCATGTCACCATATGCAAAACATACAGACCAAAACCATGTCATGACTGAGTCCAGAACTGAGTCCTTGAGACACGTTTAAAGTCCAGACTAAAACCTTTGCCTCATCTACAAGAAAAGGAAACTGTCTAGTCTTTCATCATTCCAGTACTATAGTCAAGTCATCATTTTTGATCTCAATACTGCAACAATGTAGTCAGCTCCAAACATTCTAATTTTACCAAGTTCTCACTAATGTTTGAAGCCCAACCAAATGTGTCAATATAAAATGTGTAGACTGCAGCTGGGTGTAAAGGATAGGTGAGTATCCACAGTGATTATCCACACTCACAGTTGTGCTGCAGTTGTCCTACAGCGTCAACCATGTTTTTTTTTACAAACATGGGTTATTCTTCCAAAGTTTCAAACTGTATCTGCATGCACCATATAAGGTTAACAACGTTTGATAAACTATTGTGTCTATACAGTTCTTCAACTTTATATTTAACGAAGCAATAGTCTAATTAATTGACCAAATTGAACTAAACCCTTTTTTATAACAATACAACAGTATTTATAAAATACAGACTAAATCTGAGCTGTTGCATTTCTGTTTTCTTTCTGATTTGCTCTCCTATATTGGCTATGTATGATTTTTGCTTTAATTAATAAAATTAATTCCAGTCATCACCAAAAGGCTATTTGTAAGGCATCAAGATAAAACTGGCCCCCAAAAATAGTAAGCTTTTGGTTCAAGTTTTCTTATCCTCTATCTTGTAATATATGTTAGATTTATAGATATCTCCGCAGTACAAGTCGGCTGGTCTATTGTATGCAAATAAAAACACTGACAAAGTATGCTCAATTGTTAGCCAGTACTTTTCTGCATAAGACAAAATGGAAATCTTTAGAAAATAACTAACATTGACATTGCAATCCAAGAGTACTGCTTTGGATTTATGATTGGTAAAAAGCCAGGCTGTTTGAACAGGGACTGCTCATATATTAATTTTAGGGACAGGAGAGGAAATATTCAAGAAAAAGTTTTAGAGAAGGCGTCCCTCATCATTAAAAAAGCATTCTTTTGCCTTCTTTTTCTCCCAGGACAGCATCTGCAACCAGACAACATCTCACTGTAGTTTTGTAAGGTAACAGCTTTATTTATATATTTTTTTAAAAGGCAGAATTATTGAGATGTACAGTAAATCAATGCTTGGTGTCATTTGTTGACCTTTACTGGCTCTAAATGGACAGTAGGTATGTTGAAGATAATCAGAGGATTCTAATGTAGGCCATGCAGCCCCCTGCCAGCTCGGTGACTCTCTGCTCACTGTGACGAGAAACACTGGACCTAATACATGCACCTCTGCGTAACCCCCCTCCCCTGGCACACCTCATTTACTATCATTTTGATCAGCTCTAGTGAAACGTGGGGAAAACGAGACACATTTGGAAGCTGCTCCAAAGGCAACAAGCTGCTTTTCAGAAATGCAGCTACTGCCAGCATTAACAGGCTGCCATGTCAGAATGTCAGGTTTTTTTCCTGAACCATTAGAGATGTTGCCATTAGAAGTGTGTTTGATCGAACCAGGTGACAGGTGAAGTTTACATGTTAAGGGTTAAGAATATTTAATAGAAAAGTTTCAAGTATGGTAGGGTAGAAACACAACACAATGCAACAACCCTTTAACAATTTAAGGTTATTATATATATTCTCACTGATAGGCTTTCATTTGTAAGAAGATGAACTTTTAGATGAACTATAAAAAATAAAAATGGTTAAAACAAAATGAAGAATCTAAACATTAAAGATTGACCGCCATGCCGACCTTGTGCACAGCCTTCTTTTGGCATGTCTACTGTCAATTGCACTGAGACATCTGTCTGGTGCTTAAGACTATGATCATGTTTGGTGATTTCAGAAAAAGATTTGAGTACACTTGCGGTAGTGCTATGCCCCTTCTGTCTAGCTTTTTCTCTCACGTAATTGTTATCCACTAGATTTAAGAGCGGACTAACTTTACTAAAGGGGCAAGAAAAATGTGGACATAAGTTTGTTCACTAAAAGCTAAACCAGCTGTACACTGTTTGTTTCGAGGGACCGTGGGCGCAGATGGCACTGGGACAGATTCTGATCCATAACAAATAAATTAATCAGGTTTTCATTCCACTATACATTAGCCCGCTTCAGCCGCTCCTTTAATATTGCCAAACTTCGCATTTGCAAAAATGAATGGGACTTTAAAACACTAAAGCACAATAATAATCTACCAGTCACCAATATTTTGTACCCACGCTCTCACTACGCTTTGTTTTGTTGTCAATGAACACACGTGACGCTGCTGTCATAGCCGTTTGGGTGCTACATCCGGCTACAACTCCTGATCCCAGGGCCCATTGAGGACCTGATAGCTGCTTAGTATTAGGACAATAGTAAAACGCTTATATTTTAGTCTATGACTCAGCAGGGGTTTTTTCCAGACTTTGAAGAAACAAAAAACAATCACATTGTTTCTTTTTAAAAAAACGAGCAATGTAAGTATCCTATGCCTGTTGACTTTCCCAAATGTGGCAGAATATTTTGTTTACAAGCTAATGACAAGAAGCTTTTGCATCAAACAGTAAATGAACACAAAGAGAAGGGTTGGCTAAAACAATTTATTGTCAAGAAATAATAGTTTTATCTTGACTTTCACTAAACTAAATTAGGATCCTAGCATAACATTATAATATAATGTACTTTACTGTAATGGTTTACTGAAGTGTATTGTACTGTATTGTGTGGTGCTAAGTTCGTCCAAACAACAAATAGCTCAAGAATATTTCTCAATTCTCAATATGTTGTATTTCACATTGTTGTGAACATTTAGTGGGGGTTAACTAAAGGGTTAACTGAAATTATAAGATTTAAAATGTTAACATTGTCCTCTTGGCCTGCAGGCAATTCTTGATGACAGTAAAAGGTAGCTGCGTTGGGCATAGCAAATACCGGCGTCTTGATCACCGCCAGGCCTGCGCCACCGCACGATATGGTACTATATCTAATTGAGTTAAAGTCATTTGCTGACAGCATGGTCCGTCCCCCCAGTTAAAAAATCCCATCTGCGCCACTGCAAGGACCTGTTGACTCCTCAGCAGTGGCATCTGAGATATGCCCAGTTGATTAATGGCATAGCTTATGCTATTAAATACATATTGGTAACACTTTTGAGTAGGGAGCACATTTTATCATGAATTCATGCATGACTCATGCAGTAGTACATGCATATGGGTTAAGGTTAGCGCGAGGTGAGATAAAATGTGCCCCCTACTCTCAAGTGTTACCAAATAATGTCTTAACACCTTTGTCTGATGCTTAAAGCAACGCTTTGTGACACAAAATAAAGTGGACCAGGTGAAAACACCAGTCGTTTTGGGCATTGATTGTTTCAATGAGCAGTACAGACCACATGGGTTAAACTCAGGGACCATCGATCAAGGTCCCTAAGAAGGTGTTCATTCATTCCTTCATCATCTGTCACTCAGTCCTGGTAGGGGACATTGGTGACAAGAGCCTATCCCAGCAGCTTGGGGCCTGAGAAGGGGTACACCCTGGACAATGGCCAGATAGCCAGGGCTGACATTTAGAGACAGACATAAACATGTATGTTTTTGGACGGCAGGAGGAAGCTAAAATCCCAAAAGAGAACCTACAGTAACACAGGGAGGACAAGCAGAATCCTCACAGAAGGATGTGGACAGCCTGTGAATCGAGCGGACAACCTCTTTGTGTGTAAATAAAATAAGTAAAAATGAGCAAATGGGAAATTAAGCAGGCTTGAGGAGTCAGTTAAGAAGAATTTGAACAACTAATTCAGTATATTCTTAATTAAATATAAGCTGTATATATCTGAGGCTCATTTATCATCCATCAGACATTGTAAAATGTTGTGGAGTTTGCCATTTAGCACAGACTATCAAAAGAACAGCTAACCCAAACATCTTAAATAGACCATAACATAATTATTGTGTTGGCGTGCAGCCCTACCAGGACTTAATGTGGATAAAGCATCAACCAAATACAAGTTTAAATCCAGAACCAATCAAGACTTAAACAAGAGAATACCCAGAGCTAAAACATGCCTAAATGAAAACAAAACCCATCCCATGTGTTGCCAAAGCCTCAATGCCTGTCTAGACAACTATTATCCGTCCTTGTTCTGAGAGAGACATGCTAATATTGTCATTCTGACACATCTTCACTGGTTACCCTTCACTTTGAGACTGGTTTCCACTGATCACCTTCCTGATGGGCCCTTCTTCGGCTGTTTACACATGCAGCAGAGAGGATCACTACTGAAATGGTCGAACAGCTTCAAATCAAATCCTTTGAGGAACATGACAAACACACTCAGCGGCTCAATTTGAAGAAGTGATTTGGTGGAAAATGACTGAAGTCGTCTGCAAATCTTAATAAAACCTGAGAACATTCTTGACACATGCTAACAATTCAGACTCCACTGGATGTCTTCAGAGGAGTGTAACTGAAGCAGCACTGCAGCCTGGCAATTATAGATGTTTCAGTAACAAAGTATTTCCCAGCTGAAGTGAAGACTGGTCCCTTTTAAAGAATCCACAGCCCGCTCTCCTGAATAAAAATCTACTGCATAATTATTCTGCACAACACTGACTTTTTTCTTTCACAAAGAATTTAAAATCTCAACACACACACACATATTTAAAATCCACATTTACTAACAACATGGTGCACAATAGGGCAGTGCTATATCATATTGCTCATAATTATAGTCTGTTAAAACCCAGCACAGTATACAAAGCAAAGGATAGGAAGTAAATTGTATTTATTTTTTAAATAAAAAGAATAGATAAAAAGGATGTAGAATTTAATGTTTGTCAGTCAGGTGTTGATCAAATAGATGTGTATTTAGGCGTTTTGTAAAGAAGGCTACATAATCTGCTGATCTTGTAGCAGCAGGTAGATCATTCCACCAATGTGGAAGAGATCCAGAGAAAGTACGTGAGAGTGATTTTCCTTTCTGGGACTGTACCACCAGACGCTGTTCATTTGCAGAGGATCTGGTAGAACATAGGTCTGTATCAGTGAGTGAAGATATGAGGGGGCGGAGCCAGTGGTGTCTTGTTGGTCAAGAGCATAGCTTTGAACTTAAAGCGGGCGTCAACCGGGAGCCAGTGTAACCTAATGAAGAGAGGAGTTACATGCGCTGTCTTAAGTTTATTGAAGACCACTCTTGCTGCTGCATTCTGGATCAGCTGCAGAGGTTTGGTTGTGCAGCAGGAAGTCCAGCCTGTAGAGCACTGCAATAATCCAGTTTGGACAAGACAAGAGCCTGGACTAGGATTTGCGTAGAGTCAACAACGCACTTAAATAAGGAAAAGGGTTTATATATTTTGTTATTTTACGGGCAAATATATATAAAAGGGGGTAGTTTTACATTTTGGTCTGTTCTTTCTTTGTTAATCATTTATGCATTTTGCTGTTTTCTGGTTTGCCATCTGCCATTATCTTGCACGGGATGGCGGCACTGTGTCATTATTGTTGGTCAAGAACGCACCTTGAACAAGGTATAGTTATTTAAACAAAACAGATTGTGTTATATTTTCGCTTTAATACAAAAAAAAAAAGGGTTTATATTGGTGTTTTTGGGATTTTGTTATGAAAAGCATTAACCAAAGAATGAACCATACACAGATTCAGACCATTGTGATCTTAATCTCATTAAACATTGTGCAAATGCATGGCCAATGTTTAGTTGTGTATACAGATTAGATAGATACAGATAGATATGCAGACAGTTTGGCCTGAGTTCATGTGATGAGAATAATTTCTTATATAATAAAATCCTTAAAAACAAATCCTAAACAACATCCCATTTTCAGAAAACTCCTATTACAATATGCTATTAAATTAAAAAAAATTGTTAAATACAAGAAAAATAAATCATGTTAATATTAAATTCTTTAATCATAATTAACAGATATACTGTATGTAGCTGAAGCTACATTTGACTAAAAGGTGTGTAAGGTTTCTTTGCCTTCATTTTTGTGTTGTCTCTCTTTAGTAATAACTGCTGCAGCGGCCCCACATGTGAGTACTGTAAATGCATTATTTAGTAAGTCAGTCTGCCCCAGGGCAGCTGTGGCTTACCACCTTCA
The DNA here is from genome assembly GCA_024349245.1 of Neodontobutis hainanensis. Classification (NCBI taxonomy): domain Eukaryota; kingdom Metazoa; phylum Chordata; class Actinopteri; order Gobiiformes; family Odontobutidae; genus Neodontobutis; species Neodontobutis hainanensis. The sequence goes on along the minus strand of JALDNG010000140.1, from coordinate 1,988,398 downwards.
GTGTGTGACTGTGGAGTGAATAAATAATGTGAACGCTTTGAGTCCCTGAGAAAAGTTCAATATAAATTAAATGCATTTAGGCCTGGCTTATTTGATAAAGGACAATGTGATAAGTAACCGAAATTAAAACGGGCTTTAATGCTGCAAAGCCAAAAAGTTAAATTAAGAATAAAAGTAATTTCTGGCTGTTTTGTACAAGTATTCTACTACACCTGGTAACTGTTCAGTTTAATATTGTATAGCCTCTAGCACTTTCAAATACTGTAACTCTCAACAAATCAATTCTGTTTTGCACGCATCTGCAGAGGAGCTGAGGCTGATCAATAGGACAACTGAGAGATTTCATTAAGTGAAGAGCCCTGGCAGTGACCATCTTTGTGGCCGATGGTGATCCAAGAACCTGTCAGGATCTCGTAGTCCATTACAGCAGGGATTTGAAAACATTATTATGGGGTCGTAGGTCAGACGAGATGCTGCTCATCCTGCCTACTGGGGCTTGCTTTGATCTGAAAGCAGTTCAGAGCTGATTGCATTGCTCCTCATTTATTTTGCAGAGCATCTGGGATTCGGGCTTTTACAGCAGTTTAGAACATGTTTTTAAAGACATAAGCACAATGGGGTTTATGTTTTGGAAATGTAGCTGAAAGTGCAAGCTCTGATGGATGGACTGTGCGAGTTTAGATGCTATCCATAACCAATGTCCACATGATAAATAATTAGTGCAAAGATAATTATAAGTGCTGCCTGTAATTCATAGGACTGAATGATATAAATAAGAAAAAAAAAAACTTGCTTTTTGCCGGCTGAAGTATAACTTTAATAAATATTATTGTTTGTCAAATACCCAAACAATAACATATCTCTCTTGCTGTGTGCCCTAGTGCGCTCTGTCTGGACAATTTACCACAGCAGGGAGTTTTTTTTTGTATTTTACTAAAGCTGACTATCTAAAATAATTTTGTAATCAAGAGTTGAGTCAGGCAATTTTACAGTATGTCGGGTAGGCGCCAATGTTTGGGAGAAGGTCTGGTGTCTGTGTGTTTCACTGAGACAACTACTCTTTGACAAAGTGTCTGGGAGACCACAACCAATGTTATGCCGAAATCTGCATGTAAGTAAGAATGGTGGCACAGCAAGAAAGACCAGGGTTCATCTCCCGGGTCGGCCCCTTTTTGCACTTGAGTAAGTAAAAAACACCTAAAACAAATGTTGTTCTCTTTTTCTCTTTTATGGATGGTGTTTGGCTGAATGCAGTATTGTTTTGCATCCATCACCATGACAATAGGAGGAATAGTATTGTTCTTTGTGACCAGTTCATCTCACTCTGCTAACCCACTAACCTACATTCCACACACCGTTAGAGGAGGAGACTCCAGGAATGTAGTCGGAAGGCCATAGAGAAAGTGTTGCTTCTATAACTGCTGATTCTTTACTCAAACAGAACATGTACATACTCCAGTATAACTCCCCAAAAAAAGCACTGAACCACATTTAGTTTGTTGAACACACATCAATAGTTTTCAAATAAAAGGCAATATCAAGCCAGTTTCCATTCCACTATTGCATTTCGTCGGTGCCAAAGATTATTATTATATTTTTTTTTGTAAGAATTGCTCATTTACACAATAAATAATGATAAACAAATGCTGTGTCTGTCTGAATTCAAATGTGAACAAAGTCATGATGTCATAAATATTTTTTATTTTGTAGCCATTTTGAAAATTTTCAACAATAAAAAAGATGTGAGCAAAGATAAAAATAATGCAGAGTGAAAGAACTTTGATGTCAATTACCTGTCACCAGTCGTCTCTTTACATTGAGGTCTACAGAGGAATTTTTTTTTTTTTTCTTACTCTGAAATGTGGATAAAATATTACTTTAAATTGTATTGTGGATTATTTTGCTGATACAGCCAGTTAACTATAGCTGCTACCTCAAAGCTCCTTTCTACTGTGACCGTTCATTCTTTCATCCAGAGATTACTGTCAACACCTAGAGATGAGCTTCTGCTCTGTAAGAAAAGCAAACACGTGGTGACAGTCGCACTCGTCATCTGAACCCGTATCATTCTGACCAGCTGTTCAGGCCCCAGTGCGCTCATTTACTATTTATACAGCCTATTTGCATAATCTGATTTGATAGGAGTGCAGAGAGCTGTTATTGGGACCAGGTGTCAGTGCACGTGTCCATGTCCCAATAAGGATCACTTACTTTTTTCCCTGAAAATGAAGGTAGCCTAACTCTAGACACTAGAGCCTTATAAACAAATTTCAAAGTTGAGTTTATCGAGTTAGAATTTGGAATAAAGACTTAGCATGAACACTGTTGTTAAGCACTGCAAGATAATAATGCTAATGGCCACCAGTGTGTGTGTGTGTGTGAGTCTGTATGTGTGTGTCTGTGTGAGTGTGTGTGTGTGTGTGTGTGTGTGTGTCTGTGAGTGTGTGTCTGTGTGAGTGTGTGTCTGTGTCCATGTGTGTGTGTGTGTGTGTGTCTGTGAGTGTGTGTCTGTGTGTGTGTGTGTGTGTGTGTGTGTGTGTGTGTGTGTGTGTGTGTGTGTGTGTGTGTGTCTGCACACACACACACACACACACACACACACACACACAGACACACACACATGGACACAGACACACACACACACACTCACAGACACACACATACAGACTCACACACATACACACACAAACACACATGGACACAGACACAAACACACACACGCACACAAACACATACACAGACACACAGACACACGCGCACACACACACAAACACACATACACACACTCACACACACACAGACACACACAGACACGCACACACGTGCGCAAACACACGCACACACACACACACACACACGCAAACACACACACACACACTCACACACGCACACACATACACACCCGCAAACACACACACACACACACACACACATGGACACAGACACACACTCACACAGACACACACTCACAGACACACACATACAGACTCACACACATACACACACAAACACACATGGACACAGACACAAACACACACACGCACACAAACACATACACAGACACACAGACACACGCGCACACACACACACACACACAGACACACACACACACACACATGGACACAGACACACACTCACACAGACACACACTCACAGACACACACATACAGACTCACACACATACACACACAAACACACATGGACACAGACACAAACACACACACGCACACAAACACATACACAGACACACAGACACACGCGCACACACACACAAACACACATACACACACTCACACACACACAGACACACACAGACACGCACACACACGTGCGCAAACACACGCACACACACACACACACACACACGCAAACACACACACACTCACACACGCGCACACACATACACACCCGCAAACACACACACACCAAGACACACAAACACACACACTGGCGCTCACACACACGCACTCGTACCCACACACACACACCTACACCGCGTACACACACACACAGACACATATGCACGTACGCACACTCACACATGCACGTGCGCAGACACACACGCGCGCACACACACTGGCGCTCACACACACACACATGCACACACACACATACACGTGCACACACCATATAACCATATAACACATTTTTTTTTTTTTTTTTTATAATAAAGTTCTCCCACAGTATCTACAGTATACTATAAGAAATCTATTAGCCAAGCGTCACAAGAACAACAGCAATGGTGGGAAAACCCCACGGTCACTGCTTCCCAAAGTGCTGTACTGGCTCAATAATACACTATAAAGATTAATAAAATAAAAATAGATTTTTATAAGAAAAATGTAAATAAAAAATACTAGGACATATTTTTTGCATAATAAGTAATATACTTAATATTACTTAATATTAAGTAAATATTTGACTTCTCAATTAAATTTAATGAAAAGATGTTAAAGTTTAAACCTGAGATAGTACAGAATATCACAGTATGTTGTGAACTGAAAATTAAACCAAAACTATCAGTAGGCAATAATAGAAAAGGAAATATTAAATTTTAACTCAAAAAGAGCATCTTAGGTACATAGGTTTCAAGAATGTTGTTTTAACTATAGCGCTGATAACCCTGCTTCATTGGATACATACTGAACAGCCCTGTATTAATAATATCACTAGCATTTAATAAGACATTGACCATGAGGCAGTTACAACATAACACTTCAGTAACCTCAGCCTTTGTAACAGACTCAACAGTGCTTTCAATCACAAACATAAAAAAAACATCCAACCATAGAAATAGTTATACTCACTCAATGAATATAACAAACACCGTACTATTAAAACTATTTGGTAATTTATTCAAGGAGTAGTTATAAGGCTGACATAACAATCAGGACATTTCAGTAACAGTCAACTTTAACAGACTCAGTTGGTGTTTTTCATGCAAAATACAGAAATAGAGCACTGCTAGTACTAGTAGTTTCAAAAAGAAAAATGAAGTAGCTTTAGCTAAGAATACTCACTTACTGAATCAATGTCAATCAGCACTGCACTATGGGACAAAGACAATTTTTTCAGAAGCAGCTCTTATCCACAAACATAATCTTTTGTCCTCTTTTGTCCTCAAAGTAAGAAAATCCATATCTCATGTAGTTACTTATGTTGTAATAGTGTTGCCCCATTACATCTTACATCTTAAATTTTTACTCCAATTTAAAATTCAAGAAGTTAAAACGTTATTCAAAAACATAACAAGCAAAAAAAGCTGTTTTCATTTCATTTTCTAGTTTTTATACTAGCAGTGGCTCAGTGGTAGAGAGGTTGTCCCTAAATTGGAAAGTTGGTGGTTCAATTCCTGCTTTCCCTACAGTTCATACTGTTGTTGTGTCCTTGGGCGATACACTTAACCCACCTTTCCTCCACTGGTGTTCCAGCTGTAACACTGGTGAATTGGAGCTTAATGTAAGTTGCTTTGGATAAAAGCTTATCTTTCAAAACCTGCTCTGGTTTTGGTGATACGCATAACGCATAATGCATAAAAGTGCTCACTTACAAGCACTTATATAACTGAAGCAAAGGTTTGAGTGAAAGCATCTGGACTTCGTTTTCAAGGTGAAGACATTTCGTCTCTATTTCCAAGAGACAATTCTGAGTTCAACTGGTAAGACAGCTGAGCTTATATCTCTAGAGGGAGGAGTTTCCCCTGAAACCAAACCTGATGGTTGTTCTGTTCTCACCGTTTTTGGTCATGAACACTTCTATAACTGTACACACAAATTTCTATTGTGTGCGGACAACTTTTGGCGGCCTACGTTTGCCCACAGTTTGTGAACTACTGCTGTCGTCCAAAATATTCTGCTAGCCTATGTATTGATTGACAGATTAGTAAACTAGGGAGTGGTTTTAGAGTCAAGAGGCAAGTGTGCCCTGTCATTTGTGGTAACCCAATTGGCTTTTGATAAACCATATTGTATATGTTCTGCTTAACACCTTACAATACCTATAGCCACATTCATTGGCCAATCCCACCTTTATCCTACCAGGGAAATGTACAATGTTACAACTAACATGGTTTTTGATTTGTTGAATGGGTGTCAATAGAACCTAGGCTTTTTGGACACACTCCCACAGTATTTTTCAATATACCCCCCACATCTATTTACTGTCCACAATCACTGCCTAGTGGACATTACAGCCGATGAAAATTGCAGGCTGAAATTGTGCCTTTGTAACACAAAATAAACAAATGGCCACTGTGTAATCTCCTATCATAATCAACCCCTATTGTGGACATAACATCACTGATTTACTCACTATCAGGTTCATCATGTCATAATTGAAATAGATGTGGAAAAAGAGAAGTTATGTATTACTGGAGATAACAGGATTAGGTTTTTATCTGCACCAACACAATCTCAGACAACATTACCTTTGGGGAAGGTAATTGAACTAAATTGTGATTTTTATTGTATCCTATGAGCCACAGTCACAAACACTACAACAGTGACTGTGTGTAAAAGGTGATGCTCATGCCCCTTTGTTTGTCAAAGATCCAAGGCTTAATCAATGTAATCAGCAACAATAGTATTTAGTACAAAGCTAGTGTAGCAGGGGGTTGACAGAGGCAAAAGAGAACATCGCACAGGTTTCAGTCTAACACTGAGTCCTTATAGTAGTGCAAGCAGAACCCTATATTACTTTTTGAACGACAGAGATGGAGGACGTGTGTAGGGAGAGGAAAGTCTGGGGATGCCTTCTTAGAGTGTTGGCCCTGCAACCCAGATAAATGGAAGGAAAATTCATAATCTGATTCTTCATTCACTTTTACTACAACATGTTTAAACAAAGGAGGTTAAACCAGCGCAGAGTTTAAATCTTAACTCCAATTTATCCTGCTCAGACTGGCCCGGACAGATGGACAAAGCAATGACGTTTCAGCTAACTTTGCCCCGCCGCCTGCTCTAGCCACAGAGCTGTCACATTATGAGTATTTAGTAGACTCCAAAACACTAAAAAGTTGTTTTTCCAAAATTACAATAATCAAGTAATTTTCTTTATAAGAGAGCTGCCCAAGAACAATGGCAATGTAATTAGTGTTGTTAACCAGATAATGTTATGCATTATTCTTCAGTGAAACTAATCACTAGCATTAACTATCCATAACTAACTTTGGAACTGCTACAAATAGTGCCATCTGCCAAACGGGGCTGTGTAGATCCAGCGTAAATTTTGAATTAATATCATTTCTTTTGAATGAGCTATGACCTATGACTGTATATTGAATCATTTGATGCAGTTGTGGCTGTAATATTTTGAATGTTAGAAAATCTTTTTTATTTTATTTTATCAGTCCTCATTTACTTTCCGGACAAGGACTTCCACGCACTTACCTCAGCTCACTCTCAATAACAGACCTGACAGTGTACAGAGCTCATTGTGGTGTTTGGAAGCAGGACAGGTGTCAAGGACGCCTCCTCTACACCGCTCAATGTGTCAGCTTTTACCGAGCGGGCTGAATAATAGACACAACCTGAATGTGACTCATGCCATATCGACTCTGTGATTGGTGCAGCATCCATCACTGTATTAAACTGAAGAAAGATGACTTTTAAGACCGTGTTCATAACATTTGTAGCTTTACTGTTAATAATACAAGATTTGTATAAATTAGGAGGGGAATGTGAGGTCTCTCCTTCAATGTGGATGAGATTATTACATTGAGTGGCACCAGAAAACATAGCTAACATAGTAATCATGATGCTTTTGTCTGAACTGTTTTTATTGACATTTGGGACCAGACTGTATCTGCAGCCCAATTGTGTGTAAGGTGCTTATCTGCAATAGCGTGGCAGGGTTTGGTCTATTTAACCAGCCATGCGTAGCTGGTTAAATACTATACAAGCATAAATTAGTACAATCAGGCGGATTGTGTGCAGAAAATAAAGTTATATTTGCCAAGTTATTTTGAGCAATGACATTGGAAATTGTTATGGAAACAGCCACACTAAACAGTATACAAACATATATTCTAGGAATTCTAAAGAAAAGCATGTATATGTGCCTTTTATTTAAAATAGTCCATCCATCCACCCATTTTTCACTTGTCACTGGGGCAGCAGTCTAAGCAGAGATGCCCCAACTTCCTGCTCTCTAGACACCTAGCTTCTAGCTTCTTCAGTGGAATACTGAGACGTTCCCAGGTCAACCGAGATACTTTCTGGCCATTTACCAATATCCAGGATTCTTCCTTTAAGGTCAGCTCCTTCAGAGTTGGCTCCTCCCAAAGCTAGACTCCTGGGTAACATGACAGGCTTCAGCTGGACTCCTTTGGAGGAAACCGGCAGCCTCTCCAACGTGTCGTAAGTCTTCCCTGAGCCAGCCAGTCATCCAGTAGGCATCCGAAACCGATGCCTGAGCCACCTAAGCTTGCAGCTCTACTCCAATCTTCTTATCCTATCTCTAAGAGAGTTCTCAGCCACCCTGTGGAGAAAGCTTGTGAGAAAGCTCTGGATCCGGGATCTTGTTCATTTGGTCATGGCCCACAGCTCAAGGCCGTAGGTGAGAATAGGAACGTAGATGGAGACTCATTCACTGTTGAACTCTTGTCAGTGATTTTGGATTGAATTATCTCAGTTTTGTTGTGAATGAGGAAATTGATCATCCAATCAGAGAGCTCCTTGAGACTTTACTCCTTCTTCACAACAACAGAACAGTACACCATACATATTACTGCAAATGCTGTGCTGATCTGTCAATCTCCCAAGATAATTGTACTCCTCCATTTGAGGCAAGAACTCTTCAACAACCTGAAGGGGACAAACCACCCTTTTACTGAGAACCATGACCTTGGACTTTGAGGCGCTAATTCTCATCCCAGCAGCTTCACACTTGGCAGCAAACAATCCCAGTGCACGCTAAAGATCCTGGTTTGATGAAGCCAACAGTACAGCATCATCTGCAAAAAGCAGAGACAAGATGCTGTTGTCCCCAAACCAGGTTCCCTACAGCCCTTGGCTGCGCCTAGGAATCCTGTCCATAAAAGTAATAAAGAAACAGAGCCCAACATGCACTGGGAACAGGTCTTTAATTGTAATATACAGTATATTTTACATAATATTCAACAAACCCTTTGCAGAGCTAACAATAAAAATGAGAAAGGTTTGGCTCCAAATAATAGAAAGGATAACATGGTTCACAACCTAAATGCAGGTATGAACAAATTCATTTGGAGTTTCAGAATTGTTTTGCAAACTCACTTTATTATGAAACTGTACATTTCCAGATAAAGCTTTTTTCTATTTTTCTCTAAAGACATTACCAGGTGATTTTCTGAGCCTCATCAAACTGTGAGCTCTCTGTAAAGTTGTGACTTCATTAGAGGCACTCAAACTGTTGTTTTCTCATTTCTTGTTTATTTTGCTCATGCATTCTGGTAAAATATACCGTAGATGAGCTGCAGTCACAAAATAAAAAGACATTTTTACTCTGGCTGTAATTGTTTTACAATGTATGACAGCAAAAAGCTCTCTTTTATCTGTATTTCAATAACATATAATCCAGGCCCATGAAGCTTTTGGATCATTTTAATTGCATTTCATTCTCACCAACACATGGTAAGCCGTTTCAACTTAATGTTATCACTGTGGCCATCATACAAATTGGGCCACTCATAGCAGCCACAGCCCCAATTCCAAAATAGTTGGGACACTGTGTAAAATGTGATTAAAAACACTGCATGGATCAGGAATACTTCCATAAGTTTCTGTCTGTGACACAGTTCAGTTCAGTGCCGCCCACAAATGATAGTTAAAGCTGTATAAAGGACAGAAGAATAAACACCATTCAGAAATGTTTCTGGATCACACCTGAAAATATGGTTAAAGCCAAAATCAAAAGTCTCAAAGTCTGGATCAAACAGTGCCGGTTTGAAAGCCCCTTACACAGCCATACACAAGTAAAGATACACAATACAGTTGTGCTCATAAGTTTACAGCCCCTGGCAGAATTTGTGATTGTCCATTTATCAGATATTATAAAATATCTAATATAAATAAATATTACATGTATTTGACACATTTGTGCATCACAATCATAATTTAATTGAAAGACAAACTCAGACTTTTAGACACTTTCTACGGAGCATTTTTTTATTTTTTTATTTCAATGGTCATCATTTGCAGATTAAATTATGTCTTTTGGTTTTCATGCGTGTACCTCATTGCACTTTGTGACAATAAAACACATTTAATCCAGTTAGAGTTAATTGTCTCACAATTCGCTCATTTACTCGTCTGAGGCCCCGACAAACTGAGGCAAAATGCAGCGCATTTCTGTGTTACGTTCTATTTGTTAGCTTTGTTTACTTTTAAAGAGATGTTTGTGAAGCTGGGTGTTGAAGTGAAGTTTTTCACTGAGGCTCAATTAAATAAACGCTCAACTTCACTGTTCTGACAAAGTACACCGCTGTGGCAGCTTATTCAGCCCAAGATAGTATATATGGAACAGGTTTAGCCCCCACTCCTGTTTATACTAATGCAAGCCAGAATCAGTCTGGAAGGAGTTCTTGTGATGTTTCATCCTGCAGCTCACTGATCTCAGACATCTACTGGCTGCTCTCTGTTGTTCAATAACCAAGTGCAGGGAATGGACCATGTTGTTCAGTATAGCAGCTGTCCTGTGTGTTTGTTGCTACCTCAAACAGAGTCTCCAAACTAATACCTCTCTCTTAGTTTATGAAAGCGCTTGTGGTTAATAAACTATCTCACACACAATCTCACACTAAAAATAATAATACACCCAAAGTGTAAATAAATATAACCAAAATAATTATGTGTCGATAGTTACATTAATTAGAAAAATAATTCATTTGGTAATGCAGACGGCAGGAAGGGGTTGTGTTGCTTGCTTAATGGTTGTCTGCAGCATAAAAAGGAACAAATTGAAAGAATATAGTATGTATTCAGACTATCCTTGGATCATGTTTGGGTTTGGATCATAAATTTAAGCCAGAAATCACTGAACAGCGGAGTCCACTCCCTCAGTGAAACCAGCCATCCTCTCTGCCGATAAAGGAAGCACTGACTGTGGAATTCTTCAAATTGAAACTCATAGCCTATCTATTTCTGTTGTCATACCGCTGACCTTAGAGGAGTCTGGCTCAGCAGTCCTCCCAACTTGAACGCAGCCTGGGTCTAGACAGCCCCGCCACACAAACAAGACAGTGTAATATTTGTCATGTTATTAGAAAAGGGAGTTAGGATTGAGACGAAAAAAATAAAATAAAAATCCAAAAACTAAATTATCTCCTGGGGACAGGAGATTAGGAAGCTATAAGGGAGCACCAAATCTAAATGTAGCTCCAGTTCTCATTATGGTGCATTCTTTTAACAACATTTTGTCTTTTCTTTTATAAAACATAGCCAGATTTTGACCTATATAGCTGTTAATATATAATAATATAAACACCTGGAACGTCAAGTGCACTCTTTAAGACATGTTTTATATTGTTATAATTACCATTAGGAAACAGTTGTGATCCATGATTTCCTGTATGTTTTCCAAAAGTACGAAGTATTGTGAAACCCTCTACCACACTAGTGTACCCACACTACAAACAATCCAGACCTTAGTTCACCAGGTGTTTTGGGGCTTTCACACCTGACAATTTGGATTGGACCAAATGGGAAAATATGAAAGTCTGGACATAACAGTGCAGGCGTGAAAGCTCTCTTTGTAACTGGATGATCCATTGGTTTCTGTAAATATACAAAACCTTATACATATTTGTAATGAATGGTATACATTTGTTGCTTGTTGTCTGTACTTGCTTTGTTTATACTGTTTTATATCTTAATGGTACCTCTTGGACAGGTCAAAATTGTAAATAAGTAAATTTGTTCTCAAACAACATGGTTAAATAAAGGTAAAATAAATAAATGAATGAATAAATTACAATTCTGTTGTAATATAATTTTAAGTATCAGACAGTTCTGCCACTCAAACAGTCCAGTGTAATCCCAGTCCCCCGCCTCCTCACACCTCAGCTCTACTCCTGGCTGCGATCGGTCTGCAGCCTCTGTCTGTGTGGCTGTGTATCTGTCAGATATCGTCCTCACTGTGATTCCTCCAGGTGCTGGATGGGGGTTACACTTTACCTCTGGGATATTGATACGAACCAGCCATCCGCCTCTTCTACTCACATTCCTCAATGTGCCATATTTTCTTTTTGCCTGGTGAAGAGGTGGGCCAATAGATGGCAATGTTGGTCACGTCATGGTTTGGTCTTATTTGTGTTCAGACAGGAATATGCTTCTTAACCCAACACCCAAAGCAACTGACTGTGTTTTTATATGTCCTTGTCTGTTAAAAGAATGTATCTAAACTATGTAATGTGTTGATGAAACAATAAATAAGCTTTAGATCATATTTAAAATAAGGCTTCATATCTTTATCATATCAATGCAGTCAAAATAGGTTATTAGTTTGTCATTACACTCAAAGGGTTTAAATTTAAGACAAAAATACAAGGGCTATACCTAGAAAAGGTAAAACAATGGTGCACACAATCAGAGGGCATATTTGGGTTGGTCGATATTTCTGGCTTTACAAAAGTGGAGGAAAATAAATTGTCCAATCTTTTTAACTATGATCAATGGGATATTTTTGGGTCACTGCACTCAGTTTTCCCAAGCAGAACCATTTTATAATTTTTTTTTTACTGCTTCATGGTCAGTGAATGGAAAGTTTTTCGTCCTTTAGTGTGTTGTAAAGGCATACCACGCATACCATGCCTCTTTCACTTTTACGTGTTACTTGAACACCAACTATGCACTGCCGAACTTCAACAGCTTGGACTTTGACAACAGCTTTCTCGCCCTGGCTCTGATGCTCCACTTGAAAAGATGAACTAATTAGACTTGTAAGGCCCGGAACAGCTCTCTTCTCTCTTGGCAACAGTTGTGTGGAAGTGGGTGTTAGAAATTGGGGTGAGAATTGTGACTGAGATCTTTGTGGGAGGGAGGAGATGTGTCTCTGACTGGATTTCAAGCTTTCTTTGAAGTCGTAACATTCCCTGTGTAGCCTTTCCAAAAAAGATGTACCTGCTTTGACAGCCAAGAGTTCTTGGTCATGGTCTCGGTGACAGAATCAGTACCGTCAGAGCCAGTTGGAGCAGAGGTTTAGTGACTTGCTTTTTGGCCCTCAATAGCGTTTTATTTTAACTTTTATAGGACCTAATGTGGTAATGTTGATTGGGGTTTACTTATATTAGAAAAAAATAGCAATCCAACTATTTCCCTTTCTGAAATGACTCCTTCCACTTTGATTCAGTCAGTGCAGTTTGTAAGCCTGTTTCGATCTGTGAATTCCTTTTGGGGCCAATCAGCTGAGGCGAAGTACGAAAAAGGAATGTGCCAATTAAATAAGTTATATCCCTTCATTTTGAAAATCTAATTTGGTCTTCATAGGCATAGCTGGCCTGGGGCTTAGGCAAATAAGCAGCCACAAGGAGGACCTTTTAAAAAAAACTAAAAACTGGTTGTAATCCTTGAGGGTTGTTCCCCATTTTAAGATTGTGCCTCTAAAAGTGCAAACCTACCAAAGATGAATTCACATTATCCCCTAATTACAAGTATTGCACCTATTATTGAACATTATTTTCGATGGGAGCACAGGTAAATAAGTAGATTTCTGCCGGGAGTGACTGTTTTAACAAAAAAAAAAATTATAATTTTAAAAATTAATAATTTTTGTCCAGTTTCTATTTTATTTTATGTGTATATTTAATGCGGGAGACTGGGGTTTGATTTCTCGATGTGTTGCCAAAAATCCACCTAATAGGGCTGGTTCCAATACCGGATAAATGGAAAAGGTTGTGTTAGGAAGGTCATGCTATTCACTAGATGATTTGCTGTAGAGACTAAAGGGAGCAGCCAAAATAAATTTTGTTTTGCCTATGTCTTCAGTCTGTATATATTGTTACAAGCAAGATGCAGAAACAGACATAAGCCATGTCTGGAAAATGCTGGTGGGAAAAGTGACTTGTATTTAAGGTCTCAGATCTTGTTTAGGAACGTTGCTTTTTATTTGCTATGTCTCATTGAGTTAAGTGTTATTAGATACTACAGACTACACACACCTATACTAAAAAATCTAGGTTGTGCTGCCATACTTTATTTAATACAGCTTCAATGTATTCTCAGCCAAGCACTCACTCCCTCTTGTTCTCGTTCTGGGTGAAGATGTATTGACAGTGTAGGGCGAAAGCTCTTTGTATCAACAGCTCTCCAAGCGCAGAGATATGACAATGAAAATGATGCCCACGGTTGAACTATCCAACAGCTATAGTAGACCTCAACAAGCTAATAACATCAGGAAACTGACACTTTACCTTTGCTTATCTTTGTAGACCTGCCGAGAGATACTGCCTCCTCCAAAGCATCCCTCCACTTGTCATCCCAAAAGACACGTACCAACACTTTGACATTCCAGTGCAGCCGTAGTCCATCTGCACTGAAATAGGTGCTACCCATCCAACCTTCTTATGAGAACATGGCTGACAGCTGGGTGTCCTTATCCTTCACTGATTTTCTTCAAACCACTTACCTCAGCAATGCACAGCTGTCAGAAGAGTGGACAGAAGAACCATATCTGGCAGAGGGGAGGGATGTGGTGGTGTCGGGCGGAAATATCAACCAGCGGGTCAAGGTCAGCTTTCATGTTCCACTCACTTCTTGGTAATAGAAGATCCTGTTTTTATGTCATGGTCCAAGTCTGTCTCACGTCCTTGATTAACAGGATTTCCATTGTTTTGTCTGGATGTTTGCTTATTCTGGTGTTCTGGGTGGACAGTTCGAAAGTGTCTGTAAACTCAAGCCCTATCTCCTTTCTGGATAAGTAATACATCAAAAAGAGGGGTCGGTAAATAGCTAGATTGGAAATAATGGTACACAGATTTAGTAATCTTGAATAAAGTGAGGGAGTGTGGCAATCAGGCAAACATAATGTGACCGAAATGAGGAAACCAAATGACTGAATTATCTCCTCAGGACAGGAAGCTATAAAGGGGCAGCATATCTAAATTTAGGGCCTAATTCTCATTACAAAGAGCTGGAAATTTAATGGCCAAAATTGCAGATGTCCCAGCTTGTTCTCTTTACTGAAATCATCTCTTGATAGGCCAGGAAAATGGATTTGAAGGCTGGCTTAATTATCAATCTGTCAACTTTCTTATACCCTTAAGTTACCATTATTTTTGTAATTGACATTAGAACCTTAATCTGTAGATACATTTACAGTGAGCGAGACACAATTTAGTTTGTAATAATGTAACAAAGATGATTTTATCCATCTATCCAATTCCAATAAATGTTTCGAATGTCCACAATTAAGTTGGTTAAATGTGCATGTGTGAACTTAGTTGAGTGACAGACAACAAAACAAACACTGTGCAAGCAGCAACTTTCATACAGTGACAAAAGCTATTAACGTGCTTTCAAAACTCCCGGCTGTTATTCACCAAGTGACATTTCACCAGGACTGTGCAGTTATTCCAACACTTCAGACAATTTTATCTTTATTCCAATTGGTTATTACTTTGCAATTTAAAATTGGTAAGTCCGCTGTTGTTTTTGTCCCATTCAATAAGAATGAAGGATACTTTAATCTGTATGTATGGAGAATCAGAATTTAATACCCCCCTAAAATTGGTTTGTTTGTTCATTAATTCATCCTCAATTACAGCATTAGTTCAGTGTTACATATACTTCAGTGTCATCAATGAAACCTAAGAGAATGATATTAATCTTATGCTTGGATGAGATAGTAATAAAACCATATATTAATACATACATATTATATTGATAATATTAAATATTAAGTACAATTAAGTATTGTGGACTTATATTGGGATTATAGTGACCCTGTATTCTTTCAGTTAGTAAAAATGGGTGAAAAACATGTTGATTCAATGTTGGTCATCCTCTGCATTGGGCTTTTCAACAACAGAGAGCAGCCAGTGGACATCTGAGATCAGAGGACAGAACCCCATCTTCCCGACTTCAATAAGACTGAAGAGATGAAGTCTGACTCAATTCATTTGATTTTTAGTTTATTTGAAGAGACCTAACAACTGAATTTTCTCTTGGTTTAATAAAATTGAATTGTCAAAATGAGATGAGACTTTATCAAACTTCCATGCTTTCTGGTGTGATATATTATTATGATGGTGATAATCATAATAGATACACATAAAACAATAAATATGCATACATATGAGAGTTTATATATATATATATATATATATATATATATATATATATATATATATATATATATATATATATATATATATATATATATATATATATATATATATATATATATATATATATATATATAAACTAATTATAAATATAAAGTAATTATTTATGAACTCTCTCTCTAGAACCTAAGAAAATATGAGAGTGTGTATATATATATATATATATATATATATATATATATATATATATATATATATATAAACTCTCTCTCTAGAACCTAAGAAAACTACAACACTTTTATTCATATTGTATGTGGTATAGGAAGGTTATAACCCTTCAAGATTAAATACATGCATTGTTAGGCTACATTCCAAATCAAAACTGATACAACAGGCATGTGTTTCATAATGTCTTTCACAAACTAGTTTTCATACTAGACAATGGATTATGGTCTTATTGTGATGTTGAATCTTGTGTGGCAGCTTCAACAAATAAGATTTGTCAGGATTTGCATGTTTACTTTATTTTGAAAAGAGAAGTTAAAATCACTATTGCCTAATGCCGGCAAATTGGGGAAGCTTTATCTTGACATATATGACAAACGATTGCAATAACACTACCCCATGTTTGTGAAGCTTAATAGTCCACAATAAAGTGAACGCGTGTCATGAACCTCGTAAATTATGAGCAGCAGTGGCGTGTATGTCTGAGAACTGAATATGGTGAATAAGCCCTGCCTTCTCCGCATCTCATTACTCCCGCAGTAGGCAGCTCTAGGTGCAGCAGCAGCCTCTCTCCTCTCCATACTGAAGCAGGTGTCCAACATGGCGCACACTCGCAACGGCTCTCTGGCGACTATTCTCTTTTTATTCCTCTTTCAGGCGGCTCTTCAAAAAGGTAAGACTCTCTTTTTGATGTTCTGTTAAATGCTTGTACACTTTCCCGTCGCTTTATGTGAACGTGGCCGCTGCGTGTTTTTTTGGCTGAGTGTAGCGGAGTGTTCCCACGGATGCTGTTTATCAAGTCTGGATAACTGTCCGTAAAGTTCAATGGGTGGATGTAAGAAGCGGGATGGCGTGTGTGCTTGCTGCCGTGTATGCTAACAAGCGTTACGGACACGGACGTTTAGGAGGGCATCACTTCGGTCAGCTTTCCTCGTTAGAAAAACCGCTTCTCGCCACACAACTGGCAACTCTTAAACACAGCAAGGAACTGGACTGTTGAGGCTGTTGTAGTCACCGCTAATGAGAAACAAGCTTGACATTCTGAGCAGTATGATTCAGCTCGGACCGCTTGCTTGGTTACTTTTTGTGGCGTGTTGTTTAGAGTCCCTCGGTCGGAGCGCTGTAAATCACCGAGAGCAGCGGCAAAGCCATAAAGCACTGGAGGCGTGCAGTTTGAGGTTACGCCGCAGCAGCTCCATTCAAAACTGTGGCACTTTAATATGCTCTTTTCTGAGGCAATGACTGCTCCATTGCGGGGTAATAACTAAACTCACCTAATAAATCTGCCTTTCGTGGTTAAAGTTGACATTTATATGTAAAAAAAGAAAAGAAAAGAAAAGTGCCTCTTGCTTGCCTTTATTCTACTCCTTTTACATAAATGTGCACCTTCGTTGGGAGCCCACGTCAGATGAATATGTTGCTGGGAATGGCGCTCGCGGCTGTGTATGTGTGTCCTCGCGCTGGATTTGCTGTAGCGGTGTCATGCGTGAAAACATCAAAGCGCCGCTCGGGTTTAGTAACGTGACGCGGATAGGACGCTGATAAAGCGGCTCAGGCTGAGAACTGCGACACGACTTTTCACGCCTGGGCTTCTCAAAGGATTGGGGATGTTGCGAGTGATCATTTTTAGAGTTGGTGCTCTGCGGAATAGCGCTATTGTGATTCTTGCAACAGAAAAGTGTTCCTGATGTGACATGTATAGGCTACGGTGTGTTTTGAAGGCTGTGTTGTGAATGAGCTAGCACAGTAGTAGCCATAGAAGGACATTTTCTATAGAATGCAATTGAAACTGAAAGTGTATTAGAGATGAAAGGGCGGGCAGTGACCAGTGTTGTGCCAACATATAGACCAAAGGTAGAATCTGGATCACATTGCAGCTTGGAGTTTAATAATTGCTCTTATAGTGTAAGCCATTTTCTTGGCAAGTTGTAATAAATATATATGTTCCAGGCCAGGGAAATAGGGTAGACACAAGCTGGTCCCAAGCTGGAACAGGAACCCTAAAGACAGCTGACCACATGTATTTGTGTTTTGTAAGTGAGCTTAAATTGTCCATTAATATGCATAATATGTGTTTATGTTTCTGGGGCCACCAGGTACCTTCTGTCTTGGGCCCTGTGTACAAGCAACAATCTGGTAGTGCATCATGTGTACTGTATATTGCAGAAGAGCAAACCTTACATGGCAGGTGACTATATTCATGTGCACAGCCACATTCTGAGATTGAGCATATTGAATATGACTATGCCATGTGTTATGAATATGTGTGTACACCACAAGCCAAATGGACTTGAAGCAGAGGCGTGGGTACACTTGCTACAGTGTACTTTGTCCTGTTAAATCTAATGTGGGGCTAGTGTGGTTTAACTGGTTTTGGTGTACATGCTGCTTTCCAAGTTGCAAAAGGTTTTGATTGAAATGCGAACGTCACACAGACCACAGAAGTCTAATTTAACTTAAACAATCACAGGCAGAAGGTAGATCATTGAGAAGTTGTGTCTTTTGTTTTTGGTACAGGCTTTGGGTCAGTCAGAAAAATAATTTAAACAAGCCCATTTAGCAATATGTCTCTTAAGGTAACATCAATCTAATCAGATTGATCCACTCACTCTCCTCTGACAGTGCTATCTATAAAGTTCTGTAGTGTGTCTCTTAACAAGCTCAGTCTGTTATGTAATTTAGTCCTGGATGAAAATGCCACTGTGTACGCCAAGCTGACCAGGAGACTAGTTGGGTTGTTTTCTGTTGGTCTATGGCTGGGCAATTAAAAATATCAAAAATATTGTTTTATTTTTTCAGACAATTTGAAATGATTTCTTAGTTTTGGTACTGACCTAAAAGTGTATTTAACTATATAAAAAAATCTTCAGCTCTTCAGAGAGATCTTCAGTCTCTCAGACCACATGGCTAATTTGCATAAATCAACACTTGCGCTGCTACGCTGTTCACGTTGATCAATCTTCTGCTACTTTGCTAAACCAAAGGAATTTCTGAGATAATATGACCGATTTCTCTGCTGATAATTAGTGTCTTTAGCATTAATAGGTATTATTGGAGCTACACTGGATTAGCATCTATACAACAGTATAAAAGGCTCTTTACACTATCCATTACTCATTCACTCCACAGTTACACACTGATGGTGGAGACGTGCAGCCATTTTACGCATAAGCACTCTTTAATTTCCAAACATTCTCACACATTCAGCCAGAGACTCTGGCGGCAAGGTAGGTTAAGTGTCTTGCCCAAGGACACAACAACAGTATAACATGGGGAGAGTGGGAATTGAATTGAATTGACGACTGCTCTAACCCATTGAGCCACTGCACTATGGCTATTTTTGACATTGTCCAAAATCAAAACCTTGCATTATTCAAAGTATATACATTTATTGCCCAGCCCTAGTCCAAACTAAAAGTAGTGGACTGTAAGTGATAAAGACTGTTAAAGTCACATTATAGCAACACGTAAACAACCAAAGTACAACCAAACAAAAGCATTTTCACAGCATTTTTAAGGCAAAGTAGTAGCTTACATTAAATCTTCAAGTGATATAAAGGGCTGTTCTGTTGGTTAGTGGAAAGGGCTAAGGCTATTCATTTAAATGCCAAATATTGAAATGAGGATTTAATTTTGCATCACCACAGAACCAGGCCTGACCAGGACTAAATAATTCAGTGTCTTCCTCATATGTAGTCCACTCATGATAAATGTTTATTAATAGTCCACGCCACATGGTGTTAACACAATTACGTAACTGCTTGTGTAAGCGCATGTAATGTCCATTAGGCTAATAGCAAGCTGTCCCAAAAGATAAGACACCACCAACGTGTCACTGACAGCTCCATATCAATGGAATGCGGAATTTGTTGTGGCGACAGTGACAAGACACGGCATTTGCGGATTACCCGGCAAACATAATACAAATTACAATGCATCCAAAGAAAAAAAATAAAGCAGTGTGTGGGAAAAGATTGGGTCGTCTGTTTATTTGTACATACTGTAGCTTGCATAGTGTGTAGCGTCTGTGGGATGAGCAATGGAAATGGTTCCAATGATTTCCAACAAAGCTCTGGGCGCACTTGCACAAAGCATATCAATTATTTACTCGGAGCCCTTACAGTATAGGCTGACTTTGTGCTAAGCGTTGCATGATGCACCCCAACCACCCCTCCCTTTATCGCTAAACAAATAAGCGTTCTGATGAAAAAGAAATGCAGTCTGGCTAAAAAGAATGCTGCATTTATTAATTGGAGCTATGTTATGGCAATATAAGTTCCGTTTTGGTACACCTTGTGCTGTCTACAAATCACACTAGAGCTCTAAATTAAATGGATTTATGAGAAAGTCTTCACAGCTCACTGCACCCAGCAGCCATCTTTTATGTTTCAGAGGGCAAGAGTGGCTCCCCTGCCCCTAAAGAGATAACGTTTCCCTCTGGGAATTCTGAATCATATTTAACTGTCAAAAAGTGATATGTCTTTTATACTCAGTGGTGGATGCATTTATAATGATAATATCAGCACCATTTTCAAAATTGCTAAATCTGATTTATAATTATACTAAATAATACTACATTTTAAGTTATTATTGTCTATGTTCACACTACAGGAAAAAGTGTCTCAGGTCATATTGTTTACACTAATCAGGTTCCAACGTATGTTATTCCAGGGGAAGATAAAACAGGAACACTGTAAGTGTAGTTATGATAAAACAAGTAAATGTTTCATAGACATAAGCAAGCATATTGAGATTGTGAAAATTAGTTTGAAGTTTGCACAAAATGGCTCTTCAAATCATTAATCAAATGCAATATGTGTTGAAAACAATTACAAGTATTGTTTTTTCATCATCTACATTTTCCACAGCTTTCTGCACACTAGCATGAAATACACATGTACAATCATAAAGCCATCATTACATTTAAAAAAGCTACCAATCTTCTCTCTTCACTTCAAGTTGTATAATATTATGCTAATTTACTTGCACATGACAATACTTTCTTGACCAATCCGTGGAATGTGTGTCTAGATTCTTCTATAACCCGATATAATAGTGACAAAAACTCAATCTTAATCTACCAATTTCTGCCAAAGAAGTTCAAAATCTAATGTATCTTCTATGAGTACTGACCAACATTACTACAACATAACTTTATGAAGCAAAACCGCCCTTGTTGCTTCCACTGATTAGTTTTTATTTATGTATTTTTTATTTAATTTTATTTATTTATTTTAGCATAAATTGCCAAATGTCATTAGCAGACTGATACTTGTTTTCACCAGATATTCTGTTTTTAAGTTTACAAGACAATTGATTTTGTAGGCATGTCCATATCTCTGTCCACATAATGAATGTGAGCCATATTTCAGACCTGGGTTGTTAATTTTTTAATGTGGTGGTAAACTAAAGTGATTTAAGTGGAAATTGAGCATTTTCTGCCTGGTATGTTTAGTGTCATTTCGAATTAACTTAAAAAACTATGTATTTTGTTGTTGTTGTTGTTGCCATTGTTTATTGTATTAACAGAAGAGAACAAGAAATCCTTTTTTGTTCACATGACCATACCTGTATCTGCATTTTCAATGTATGTTTTATACTGACTTTTCCTGCTCTGTAGTTTCCACACTTAACTACTGTTCATCCTTTTCCAACATGGATCAATGTACTGCTTTATAATGCCATAGTTAAAGTTATATATGCCTGGTGTGCACAACTGCAGTGTAGCAGAATGACTGGTGAAAGTGCCATGCAGATTGTTCTGGAACAGGCAGGTGTTATTGTGGAGTGCTAATGCAGCAGATTCTGACCACAGGCTTGCTGAGACATGAGCCACGCTGAGGTAATCTATCTGCAGCGGCAAAAGCATCTGTACTTTTAATTTTTTTGCACAGTTATGTAATCATGTGAGGGAGCGGGTGTGGACTGCCAACCTGTGATTATGATAGAAAATCACTGTGACTATCACTCGTCTATCCGTGTGGACAGAATGTAAACATGATATTAGTCTGTGTTTGAGCTTTTGGGTGCTACAGATCATTATCTATGTGTTGTCAGCTAATCTAGACTTTGTCAGACAGCATTGAGCAATGTATTTCTAATTAGTATCATTTATAGACAGGAGCGGCTTTATAACTTAGTATACAATGATACAGCAACACACATCAACCTTATCTGACCAATGATCCAAAGGCATTTATCTGAAATGGAAAGGTCAATAGTATAATAATAATTATAAGACACACTTTTTTGTGTGAATTTGTCTGACTTTACAACATTGGACTCAGAATCAGAATAAATCAAATTTCAGGTACCATTTTATAATAACTACACACTGCTATACATTAGTTTAGCATTTGTAACAACTCAATTGATCATTTACAAAGAATTACTCCTACATTAATATATTTCTGTCACCTTGCATTACAGCTGTCGCAATAAGAGGTTTTACTTTTGGTGTATAGACTGTAACATTTCTTATGATAATTCAAAATCATATTATACATTAAATTTCTAAAGAGGAGATATATCTATCCCTACTTTTCCTGCCTTAGGTGGCAAGCACTAACAGCGGACAGATATATCAAATGTTTAGTCTGCTAAAGTTGCAGTAAAGACACTTAGAACCTTAAAGTCAACACAGTCAATTTTCACTGTGTTTGAACATCGGACCTATTTTCTACAGGGTTTGTTCATAGACAACAGCATGTCCCTGCAGGACCACCATAGCTGTTTTTTTAATTTATTTTTATTTTATTTTATTTTATTTTTTAAAGCAGCATATATCACATTGAATGGGATCAACCCTTTGTATTGTGGTACGGTTTGCAAATCACTTAAATCACATATAAATCAGTTTAATGAAGACTGTGATTTCAAAGGCCAGGAGATGGCATTTTAAAAAGGCATTATAGGTCTGCAGTTAGTAAATGACATAATGCGAGTTGTTACAGGTCACTGTGCTGTCCTCTGTGTGATTCCGTGTGCCTTCCCATGATGCACCTGCACATCTCACCACACACTGGTCATAAACACATCAGCTGTATAAAGTGAGCTATGTTCTGTAGCTAAGTACCAGCAGATCTGATCTCTGTGTGGCACACTTTATCGTTTTTCTTTTCAAATGTAATTTTTAGCTGAATAGTTTATCTTAGGCTTTAGAATGTATTGCACATAGTTTTTTCTCTTGGTCAAGTTAAGTCAAAGGTTATTTTCTGTAGTATATTTAACCTTAACAACCAAAGTGCTGTACAAACCATTAAGAAATTACTGTATATAAATTTACATACATTATCAAATAAAATACAATTTCGAAATAAAATAAATCAATTGTGCTCATGTCAGAGAATAGCTAAACTGGCACCCAATGTAAAGTACAAGTTAAATTGAGACAAAATATTATTATTATTATTATTATTATTATTATTATTATTATTATTATTATTATTATTATTATTATTATTATTATTATTATTATTATTAGCTATACCATTGGGGAAATTATGTGTACCAGCCATTGTTTGTTGCTCAACAATTTCAATTTTTCATTATTGAGCCAGTACAATTAGGTTTGGCTATTACCTGTAGCGATGGTGTGTGTTGGACTATTTCTATACTATACTATTTCATGTTGTCCATAAGGCATGTGGTAGATGGCCCATGTTTTTTTGGTTTTGTTTTGTTTGTTTTTTTGCTTGAAAAATGGCAGTATTGTGTTAAGGTACAGCTTGTAAATGGTCTGTGTTGTTTTGTATAGTATCCATAAGACATAAACTCCTTCATCTCAATCTTGCCCAGATTCTAAAGTATAATTTATTTATTGCTTTTTTATTTTTCTCTTTTTATGTTAAGCTAAAACAAATAAAATTTGCTTATATCTTTTCTGTTTTTTTTTTTTTTTAAAGAGAGAAATTTGGCCCTTACAGTATGTTATTTTAGAGGAGTGGTGGGAAGAAGAAATTCAACCCCTATGGGCCTTGTCTTTCACTTTGTGAGTCTTGTAATGGTTAATTCAGTTCATCAGAACATTACCGTGAAGATCAAATATAAAGCACAGAAGTTGTCTGTTCCCATTGGATTCCTCATTTCCCATCAAACTCAACTTGTTTTTACAAGTGAAAACATATAGTTGAAAAACATGTGTATCCAAGCAGCTTTAACTTCCTCGTACACTCATTTGTTGGATTTGTTGATAAATGGCAAAACCTACTGTTGATAAGAATCAAAGGAATTCATAAATAAAATAAAATAAAAATGTATGATCTATTTTTGAAACCACCTGTCTGCTTTGTTTCAAAGACAATGTGATTTCTTTGTACCATTGAAATAATGGAAGATGAGTCAATTATCCAAACCACATTATATAAAAAACAAGCAACGTAATCTTATATACAGTATAATTGGCAAAATGGGTGTTTGTGTGTGCGTCTGGCCAGCGTCACTGAGCCCACCGTATGTTTCTGTATTTGGCTCTGAGTCAGCTTGGTAGACTCTAGTGATGGAAAACAGGTGTGGAAATGGACTTGTTCTCTCCGCGTACCCCCCACCCCACCCGCAGCCTCTCCTGCTGTAATGAAGAACAATGGCTTTATTCCTAAAGGGACAGGACCTGGAGCGACACCCCCTTTCTGTCTCCCTCCCTCCCTTTCAACTCCCTCCTCTCCCAAGTCAACAGTGGCTCTGCGCCGCCAAGCTAACAGATGACTGGGCCGGGGCCGCATCTGGCCTCTGTGCACTTAGTGTAATCAAAGACAAGAAAAAAAAAGGTTTACGGCCTACTTGTTAGCCAGCCGCCAACTGATGGGATGTCAAGTAAGCGCCCCCTGCTTCCAAATCCCGGGAGAGGATTGGGGGGCAGCAGAGGAGAGGTTAGGGAGGCATGTGGGCGTGGGCTACAATCTGCCATCATGAAAGCAGCTCCTGGCCCGGCTCCAGAATAGGACTGTTCAGGACTGTGTGCCCGGCTGCTCATGATGCAATCACATCATTGTAGCATTTTTATACAGAAATAACACAGCCACATGGTAGAACATTTAACATCAAGGTAAATTAATATTTTTATGCTGTAATATCAGTCAGAACATTTTCAGTATGACGCTGCTTCAGATATATTATTATTAACATGCATTATTGTAGTCAGTGTTGGCTAATAATAGTGTTATTTTCATTCATTCATTCATTCATTCATTCATTTAATTTCAAACACTTTTCTTGTTTGGTATCACAGGGCTAGAGACTATGCCAGCTGCTTGGCCCTGTATATGGGCCCTATGATAATAATGTATATTTATATTACCCCCCATTTCCACACACACATTTTTTTAATATTCCACAATCCATTGGGAAAATGCCCAACACTTATAGTACTCTGGGTACCAATCAATACAGGTGGAATCCACCTGTTGAGAATGCCAGGTGTATTCCATAACATTTAGTAATGTAACACAACATAGTGTAAAACACAATATTGTAATGTAATTTACCATTTAACCATTGAGGCACCCTCGGGCTCAAAACATGTACTTTCTGCAATTTTTATGTTTTTGTTTTGTTTTAATATTTTTTAGTTAGTAATCAGTTTAAAGACTAATTTTATGAAACTTGGTCAGGATTACATTACATGATCCGCTCTGTTGCAATAGGAGGTATGCATTTTGACTAAAGGTGTGTGCATTTGCAGGTGTAGCCTAAACACAACAAATGTGTTGATGAAAACCAAAAACAAATGTATTTTTGTAACTTAATTTGATGATGTTGGGAAAGCAACCTGGACTCAGGCTTTCAAATTTGTAGTTTTAGTGTTTTTCATCTGATTCACTCATTTCCTATATGATTGATCTGCAGAGATATTAGAGGGTATTTCTAAGAGGCTAGATTGTGTGGCGCAAAATGCTATTTTTAGGGTTATAGAGATGTCCAGGCCATTGAAGCAAGTTTACTCATTTGAAAAAGGTGTTTTTCGATTACTGTGTATGTATAAGGATGATAGGTCTTATGGTCAGGGCATATAGATGAGATAAGCTGCTTTAGCCCTAGACACTGGGGGAAGTAGGACACACTAAGCTTCTATCCTCTTGCTTTGTCTGACGTCACTCTTATTACTCTATAATTTATATTTCTGCTTAGGTCAATGCTGTTCACAAGTTGTCACACTGTCCCACTCTCCTCTGCGGAAGTGGATTCTGTCGTCTCTTTGTCCCACTCTCCAATCATATTGAATTGTTCCTGCTGATATTATTATGGACTATATTCATATTAATCCTCATACATTTTGTACATATGATAAACTATTTGACAATACCTGTCCTGGACACATCTATTGCATTGTCCTGGGAGTGGATCCCTTCTTCTGTGGCTCTGCCTGTGGTTTACCTAGGTTTTTTTTCTCCTTTTCCATTTCTTTTCCTTGATGTAGGGTCTAAGGACAGAGGATGTTGTCTGGCACTTGCTACCGTCTTTTTTTTGCCTCTGAGGCATTTGTTACTGTGATTATTATTATTTTTTACCATGTTAATTTTAAAGGGGTCTCAAGGATTAAATGTATGTAACACACTGTATCTTAATGTACAGTGTCATGTAATGCAACAATGTGACAAAATGTGACTTGATGTAACCCAACTCAGGGTAATAATATAATGTAATGAAACAGGATGCAGTGTAATAGAATGATTGTTATTTTTGTTTTCATTATCAAACATAATTGTTGATAGTGTTGGTTTTACTTTTAGACAAGGCTACATTCAAACTGTGAGCAATATGAGCATGTGAGCAATTGTGAACTCATGTAACATAGTGTCATATAATGTATTAATGTAAGAAAATGTAACGGAATGTAAGAATTATCCCAGTATAACACTTTTAATAAAACACAGTATAACATTAGGCAGTGTAATACAACATAATGTTACTTGATGTAACAGAGCAGAATATAGCATATCAGTATATAATGCAGTGTTGCATAACATTGAAATAACATAGGGTAATTTAACACATTGCAAAACACTGTATCAACATTGAAAGCAGAACAAAGAAGTAATAGTCCTGTTAAATAAAACTTTATTTTAGTCAGACCAAAAAAAAAGTTTGCTATTTTGGTAATTTCCAACGCTTTTTACAGGACCTGTTATACTCTTTGCTAATGTTACTTTTACTCTACACTATAGGGGTAGTGTTCAAACGTAAACAGTGTGTTGACAGTGTGGTGGACTCTTGCCCTACAGCCCATGGGCAGCACTTCATTTACTTTCAGTCAGGCCACACACAGGCTGCACAAGCTAACTTTTAACTTGAGTAAATATTGGTTCAAGTGAGACTTAGTTTAAAGTGATCCTCCATGTGCCCCAGTTGCAGCTGCAAAAGTGGTGTCAGCCCAGCTCTTGCAAATGCATAATGTCTTATAACTGACTTTATGGTTAAAAGTCTAAAACATCTTGGGTTACACATTATCAGGGTTTAGTCCAATCACTATGTTGAATATTGCAATGATATGAGCCAAAATATTTAAAGTCTCCTTTGGCGTAGTTAAATTTTAAATTGGTTTAAATCTATAAATATACAAGCTCTGTTCCACCTTGAACTGGTTGTAAGTATAAATTGTGTGTCTGGTCGTATGATTCCATTTCCAGTTCAAATATTTAAGTTATGTCGGATTCTGTTCCTATTGATAGTGGTAAGTGGCTTTCAAAACTTTGATCAAGAAGTCATGTCAACACTAAACATGTGTTTGCAGTTGACTATTCTAATGTTAAATCCCATGTAAGCCATTGTGATTCATAGCAGGAAGCAAGTTCAGTTCCAGTTTTTCAAATTTACAAAAGACAACAAGTGGCCTTTGATTGCGCCTTTCCTCCCAGTTTGAGGCCTTAATCATCTTTTCGCTGCTGCCGAGTCACAGGGAGGTATCTCAGCCTGTAATTGTGCCCATTCATAGATACAATACCGGGTTCAACAATGAATGAATAAGGAATCAATGCATATCATTTGTGCTTTCAAGCAAATAAACAATGCAGCTGGTGTTGGATTTGTAATCATCGGCGGGGAAATGAATGCTTTCCCTAAATACAATGTAGGTACGTATCAGCCATCGCCAAGACGAGATCTCCCGTCATTCGTTTTACATAACACTCCAGCTTGTATTACATTGCAGCGAATTTGTCCCGATGAGACCCTTCAGGCGTCTTCCACAGAAGCAGATCGCGCCGACCGCTGTGCCCAGCTCCCCATTCCTTTGTCTCAGCCATTGTGACTGCGACGTGAGTGATCGTTTTTGTACTGATGCCAGACAAATGCAAGACAATAACACGCCGTCTCCTTTTCTTTGTGTCCTATTTGGATTTTAGTGAGGCAAATCTTAGCACAACAATGGGCCCCTGTCTCGTTTTGGAACATGACACCTGAAGGCGGTGAAGTACCACTTAATTAAAATTAGTGTCATAATCTGGATTTGTTTGTGCGCGAACAATACCACCTAGTTATGTATTTATGTGTATAAGCCTGAGATGTGTGTCCTCAGCAGGGAAATGCAGATGAGTGCACATTAATATTGTACTGAAACTAATGTCCAGGACAAAGATTAGCAGCTGTACTTGAGCCCCGTGAACTGTCAAATGGCTTAGACTTACTAATCCGGCCAAATATAAATAAAAACCTATTTAGATATGTTGCTGTCATTGTATTAATCAAGTCTGTTGTTGTTGTCATTCTTTTTTTTGGGATTTTTTTCTTTCAAGAACCTTTTTTGTTAAGAAAAAATGCAAAAATTTTCCAAATTGGTGTTTAAGAATACATTTCTTCCTAAGAAGTTTTATGAATAAGGACCAATGCATTAAAAGCACAGAATTAATTAACTGTAGGCAGTACATATTATTATTAATACTCCATTTAAAACTCGTTGTGCAATTTGTAGCTTTCCTGGACTGTTCTCCAAGGCTTTTTGGTCTGACTCTACGCTATGCTGTTTTGAGAGTTTAAGAGCAGTGCCAAGCTCCTAAATTAGTGGGTCAGCCCCCGGTTACGGGATGCTGCATTGGTCATAACCCTGCACTCTCTGTTATTCAGATGAATGTAGGCCAACCTTGAGAAAGGTCCCAATGGTTTACATGAAATTTTAATTTAAGCAACACATTTGTGGTGTTGTTAAGTTTGGAAGCAAGATTGATATAAAAAAAGTCTCTTGCGATGCCAACAGTGTACCATTCAAATGGAATTTTGGCATAAATTGACGGAGCATTCGCAAGGTTAAACGATAACATGGACTGTCAGTGGAGCTGCTCGGAGCTAGAGACTAGCTCCTTGACATGAAATGCAGAGTAAAAGCAAAGATGTCTCCCTGGCATGAACAAGCAAGGCTCATGCCCAGTTAGTGTGCTCAACAATCAGAATGGGAGAGACTGGCAAAGAAAACACATTCTGATGAAGACTTGAAAGACATATGGGAACTAACAGAGGAAATATAGTTATAGAATGCGATACAAACTTGAAAACATGTTGCCGGCCAAATATATCTTTTTAAAATGGTGGTTATGAAGTTTGATGTACAAAAATATACTGAGCAAATCAACTAGTCTTGTAAGCAGTGCAAGATGGAACAGTACAATTTACTTTGATGCAGATTTGAAAGAGGAAATGGGCTGGGGATATCAAAAGGACACCGACATACCTGTATTCAAGTCTCTTTTACTTGTACTTGTTTGATCCCTATCGATATTGCTCTGGAGAATTTAACCTACTGCAGTTTTTCTGTCTACACAGGACTATTTGGAAATACCTTACTGCAAACAAAGATGATAATAGAGGAAACGACCAGTAATGCTTCGTTGTAGGTCTGAAACAACTAATCTGATTAATCAATAATAATCGATTATTAAAATAATTGTTAACTAAATTAATAATTGATTAATAGCTCCCTGTGGTATTTATAGACTCTGAAACCTACCATGTGCTGAGAGAAGAGGTTTTTATTACAAAAACAGACCAGTAAAGCCACAGAAACAGCATTAGAAACATACATTTTGTTTTGTTTTTATGTCTATAGATTCTCTATCCAAAAGTCCTGTGGCATACTTGTACTTTTTAAAAGGCAATATATCTTGATCTCCTGACAGACAATGCTGTGAATTGGCTAAACTAAAGAATGATGGGCCTGGTTTACTAGGATCTCAAATAGTGAATGATTAATACTCTAAATAGTGTGCATAAATGACACCAGGCTCAATTAGGTATTATCATGAGATGATTGCCATCCTTGTTGCCTAACCCAGTGGAAGTTGTTTTCTTGCTGTTTAGGTTATTACCAAATGCTTATGGAAAGCTGACTAAAAGCCAACAAAAATGTTTAGGCAGAATCCTTTTGCATGAGCAAGAACAAAGCAAAATGTGAAAAAGTGGTATGTCATAATACAATTTACAAGGGATGAATACTTTCATATGATCTGTTAGGTGTAATCTGGAATACATTTTACCTACAGTTTTCTGCACTACCTGGTGTTTGAAATGCACACCTTACCTTTAAAAGAGCTTCCAACAATAACACACACGACTATGACATTTAATAGCGTTCTCTACAGGCCGAGACATGCTGCTTTTGCTGCTGTGATGAATTCCTACTCCTATTTATTTTTATTTTTTTCCCCGGTTGCGGTGCATTTGCTGATAGCTGCGGGGTATGCACAACCATGCATGCATACAGAGCCCACAGTGACTGATGCACTGTTTATTCCACACAGGGCTGTGGCGATGCTCCGGTGATGGTAGAGTGAGTAAGAAAATGACCAGGCTTCCTCTTCACAGGCCTGAGTGATTATTCTTAAAGAGCAGAGCTGGATGCAGTGTAATCCTACTGTTTCTTATTGTATGTGCAACTTAACTCCAAATAAAGGGCCTAATGTTGGCTGGTGCCCAAGACTAGGCCTGAATGATCTGTTAGTCCATGTCTTTATTGGATTAAAAAAATTAAATAGATAATCTGTTTTGACTGTTTTTTTTTGGCTATATAAATGCAAAAAATATAATAAATATTTTTTAAGTTTTCACTTAGCAGAATTAAAAGAAGAGTAGTAGGGGGAAGTATGCAGTCAACCACGACTTAGATTGCAGTTGCTTGGAGTTCTGTTCTTGGGTAGAAAGAAAATTGCTCAGTTGTGAAATACATGAACATCTTGTACTCTTTTCCTGCCACAGTACAATTTCATTATGAGGTATATTTGCCATGAAACTTTAGGGGAACATCTTTTCCTTTAAGGGGTGTTCCACTTGCTAGGTTCCTCTGTTTGCACGGTTCACTTTGATAAGAAACTGCCATGTGAACCTTAGTATGCCCAAAACCTGCAATGAGACTTTAAAAAAGTTGGGTTGGTCTCAGTCCACTACAAAATATTTTCTGGTATAGTTTTATTAAAATGTGAGAAAGCACACAGTCCACAGAAGTCTAAGTGAACCCAGAACAGATTTGACAAGATGCCACAGTTAAAACACAAGACTTTTTTGGGAGAATGGAAAGAGTGATAAAAACAATTGAAAGGGGCTAAACGTAGAGTAAAGTTTTTTTAGTTTATGGTGCAGGCTCATGTAGAGTTTCTAGGAAAAAGTAATAACAGGAGTGTCATCATTGTTTTGGTTCTGTCACAAAGTTAACATTAGTCCAATCAGATGCAATTATCCACATCATCTCTTTTGATAGTGCCCCTAGAAAAGCTCAGTCTGTTGTGCCATTTGGTCAAGTGCTAAAAATACTTTTGTAAAGATTAGTCTTGACTCAAGAGCTAACTGATGTAGATGTGTTGTTTTCTGTTTTGGTCTGAACTATAGGACATGGACTATATCCTAACTCTTTAGAAACATATCTCAATGCTTTTTTACTCAAAGTTTGGAATACATTTTAGCCACAAAAGGCCACTTTATGTTCCTAGGCCACCCATCTACAAAAGTCACTATCAATAATAATAACAATTTATTTATTTATAAATAAATAGTTCTGAACATGAACATTAAAAGCTTTCTTTGTCTTTCTGCATTAAAATATTACACTGCATTTAAATTAGGAACTGCAACTCAAAAATTGCTTCCACCAGGAGCTGAAGAAGAGAATATTATATAGGCTACTACCAAACCATGTACACAATGAAACACTCACAATCGCGTCACAGTTGTAATATCATGCTTTTGCTAACATAGCTAATGTCACTAATCACTGATCCAAATATTGCTAATCATTGATGCTAACCTTTAAAAAGACGTTCTCTTCAGTGTTCAATAATGCATAGTTTTATTCTTTATTTCTGTCAATATACTGCAGGAAAAAATATAAACTGCTTAAGTTATTAGAAACATTCAATATGACACACTTTGTAGAGGGTTAATCTTTCTGTGTTGGTCATTTGGTGTCTTTAAAGCCCAAACCTTAACCACAAAGGAAAAAAATATATATACTTTTTGTGTCTGTGGGTGGTTGTTAAACTGCAAGATAATGAAACAGAGACACACTAAAACAAGCTTTTCTAACAGAGTCAGAAAAAGAGTTTGCCAGGCAACAGGCCTGAATGACACGGTGCATTTTATTCAGAGGCTGTAGTACATTTTATGGTTCCAAATGGATGCGGTCCCAGTGTAACTAGTGTTAGCCAGTTTCGGCCAAGTGACTGAAATAAATCCATCTGCATTCAGTGCATTAAACACTGCTGGAGAGAGGATAGCATAGTGAGGCCTGAAGAGAAGGAAAAACAGTGTCTTACAATACTATATACTACTATTATACTATGTCTTTAGTAACTATTAATATACAGTGCCTTAATGATGATAGAGAAAGAACTCCATGTATTCTGATTCTATAGCTATTCAAAAGGTATGCTGCAGTAATATTGTCCTTGTTTAGATCCAGTTTTAAAAGACTGACAAGTTTATTTTAATCAACTTTAAGCAAAGAACATCAGACAGCATAATGCCAGAAAGTCACATACCTTATTTTGAACATGTGTTGTGCATGTGAAAAAAATACGACACAAACATGTGGACACAAACTATCACCTACCACAAGGTTTCAGTTTGTTTGCATTGCTTGTTTTTGTCTTTTTGCACTTTTCTTGGTAGCACAATTAGTTTTTATATTAGCTAAATATAAAATAAACATGTGATAGTTGTTTATGAAGGCAGCGACCTACTTGCTTCATTCCCAATCAATTCATTTGCAATTATAACAGCCATCACAGGCCTACATTAATAATGCATGCACTTTAAATACCCCTCCATTAGTGCTTATCTGTTGGGTGGTCCAATTTATGACAAGGAGGAGTGTATCCCAGCATGCACCTGCATATTTAATAGGTTGGGGATTGAGTAAATAAAGACAAATCATCAATCAGGAATGATCCTTGTAATTAAAAGTTATTTGAATATTTAGTAAGTCAGAGGCTTAATGTATGGGTCGAGTGATGATCATGATTTATGTTGTTCTATACATACTTACTTACATACTAAAAACATTCTTAAAAAAAAATATATATAACATATATTGTACATATATTGTAGTTTTCTAACAAAAATTGAGTTAACTAAAGTCCATACGTCTTTGTAAGTTAGCTCAACTAACACCAAAACAGTTAAGTTGAATTTTTATTGTTACTCCAATCAATAATGAGACTGTATCTACAAAATACTGCCCTATGAATAACAATTGTACTCTTTGGTTTACCTGGGACTGAAAGATGAGAACAAAACAAACAAACAAACAAACATTTTGAGAATGGAGCATGGGACCAAGTTTTTGGATATTTGTACATTGGTTTGAAACACCTGCAAATCAAGGCACCCTTAAATTGAACTAATTTGATCATGCTGGATTATCTAAGTTTTAGTAAAAGAACTACACTTTTAAGTTAGCCTGACTTAGATGTGCTTTTTAAATACTGTCAATATTGCATTATCCGAGCCAAGTCTTACTTCATTTTAAGTACTAGGAATCATTATTTACAAACTTGTGCCGTAAATTTTAAAGCCATGGTTTTGATTGTTATTAAGTGACCACACTTTAATTAGCTTTTATTCAACACATTCAACAAATGGACTTAGATTACATTTTTGAGCATTAGCAAAGGTTACTACATACTTCCACTACACCCACACAAATGCAGAATTACAGATCTGACAATTTTCACTCCTATTAAAAAGTGGACCATTTTCTCCAGCAATGACAAAATATTAAAATAAGATGGTCTTTTAAAGCTATACACAGGAAGCCTGGTCACCGTAAAGCTATTACAGAATAAATAGTGTGATTTAATATAGAATATAGAATATGAAACATACAGAACACAAGGCCCATTTGTGGCAGTTTATTATGGTAACCCAAATAGAAGCTAGCATGTGTAACTGAACCTGAAAGATCAATGTTGCGAGATAATGAGGCTGAAAACAATAAAACAAGACAAACATTTTTAACTTTTAGCTAGGTCTTGGTCAAATGTTCCCACTCAAATACACAACTGTCTTTACAATATATACAAGGATCTAATGTTGTATAACCTCACAGTAAAATAATGTACACATTATAAAAAATTACAGTCCAAATGGGAAAAATGCTTCACAGTGAATCGATCATTTACAAGAGTGCAGCTTTTCTCCTGAGGCCTTTTCAGCCAACACAGTGCTAAAGTTTAAAATTGCTGAAGTCTCACATGTTGTATTTTTGAGCTGGACCTTGCACCACAGACCACTACCTCTGCCATTTTTCCCTTATGAAAGGCCCACAGTTGTCATCCTTCCAAACATTAGTGTGACAAAACCCAAAGCAGAGTGACATGGCTATCACACTGAAACTCTGCTATTTGGGCTCTCAAATGACCCTCTCTTGTCATCTTTCAGCACATTAGTGTGACAAAACAGAGCGGAGATTGAAGTGGCACCATCTGTGGGTGACAGAGGACGCCATGAATTGATTTTTACTGTCTGCACTGCTCTTTCATACCATGCTACTTCTTTTGAAATATTGACTAACGCAGTAGTACGGTCATAAATTCAAAGATGGCTATCCATTTGGTCACTAAATGTATGTATCTCACTGAATACAATACATTAAATTATTATCCATTATTTAACCTTGACAAATGTTCAAGAAGATTTGGAAGGCTTTAATAATACACAACATATTGAATTAGATTTTTCATTGTGAATGAATGAAATAGATGCCTTAGAAAATATGTCTCTCATTCTAACTGTTGTAACTATTTATTGGACACCTGTTCAACTCTATACAGTTTCAATATTACACTGCTGAACTTAATGCACTAAACTGTTCAAGTAGATTTGGACAAAAATATTATTACAACCCCATAAGGATATTGAATAGTTATGTCTTAGTACT
Organism: Neodontobutis hainanensis; assembly: GCA_024349245.1. Classification (NCBI taxonomy): domain Eukaryota; kingdom Metazoa; phylum Chordata; class Actinopteri; order Gobiiformes; family Odontobutidae; genus Neodontobutis; species Neodontobutis hainanensis. The sequence continues at coordinate 1,953,065 of JALDNG010000140.1, read as the reverse complement.
TCAGAAACTGTTGTTGCATTGTGCCTTGGCAGGTTACAAGTTTTTTGGTCTCTTTAGTCAAATTATCTAAGGTTGGGTTGTGGGACAGCGGTTGAAGAAGAGATACCAAGACCCTTCCCTTCCTCCAGAGTATTACCGAGCTCTCAGGTCATCCAACAGACACAGTGTCGTGGGTGTTCCACATGACACTTCAACAAGGTATCTGGAACAGGCCAAGTCTCTGCTAGCTCTTCTTGATGCTCTTCTGTTGTATTCTTTGCCTGTGTAATTTTAATATATTGATTTGTTTATTGAGTTTGTCTTTTTTAATAAATACAAATCTTATTTACCACGCAGTAGAAGGTGGGAAGAGGCATATTGTCATTGTCATTTTTAGGGATTTTATGCCAACAGGACAACATTGTCCACATTGTCCAACATTGTCTGCACCACAAATAGCGCAGACAATCCTGTGCGCAACAAACTGGACTACCTCTAGACCCTGTGTGTACAGAGACCATCCAACCCTTAGCAAACTCATACACCAATACACATATACCTATACTCCCAAATTACCCCTCACAGGAGCCACAAGGAGCACAAAACAGATGGACGAGTTAGACTCTCATGCCCCTCTAGTACCACTGTGAGGGCATAAAGTGGGTCTATTAATTCACCACCTGTAAGAACCACGACGTCCATCTCTCAACCCGAGGTAAATGGTATATAATGTTTACTCTTACTAATACTTTTATGATAGAAAATCATACCTAGGTTATGGTTTCCAGTTATTTCTTTTAAAATTTAGGGACAACTTATTATTATTAACCAAGTCAAAAAGGTTTATGTTAAAATATGCTTTGTGGATTTGTTCATTCTTTGATGGGGTCAAGATGACCCCACCTAATTTTATCAAATAATGAGAAACTAAATTATAACTAAATTATTGTGTGATAATAAGATTTTGTTTCTGCTAATGCGGATTGTACATGGCATTAAAAATGCAATTACTATAAAGGAAAAATACACTATATATTTGTTTTTTAAACAAAATAAAATAAAATATAAACTCTTTTTATTAAATGTCATTTACTAGGGCTGCACAATTAATTGAATTTTTATCAAATTTTAGCTTCCCACAATCAAATTTGCATGATTGAGTGATATTTTAAATGCGTCATTCCGTTCAAGTTTTTTTTTGCAAAGCCTATTTAGCGCTCCGTAAACCACAGTCTGATCACGTGCCTTCATGAGCCAATCAGAGTTGTTTCCTGCACCACACAGCTTAGTTTCTAGATGTAGACAGTCACAGAGAGAGATTTTTGGCTCTTTTAAGGGAGCCGGTTCTTGTGGCTCCTTCAAACAACTTAAAAAAACTGGCTTTCTGGCTCCTACCCTATCATTCTTATAATTATAACAATAAAAACTACACATCCCAAAAATGGAATACAACAAGTGCACCTTCTCCTCCAACAAAACAGGAAACAGGACAATTTAGAGAAATAATGTGAGCAACTCCAAACCAATAATCAGTTTTAATTTGTGTGTTTTGAATTAAGAGCTCTGTACAACACTAAAGATCATCATTAAATGTTTCACAACACACAGTAAACCCCACACAACAGCACAGAGTGTGTGCAAGTAGTCTATTCAACACAGAAAAGTGACATTTCCAACAGCTGTAAGTCTGTAGGTCTGGTCCTGGTCCTGGTCCACCCAAATAATCCACCAAAGTCACGTCTTTTTCATTTATTAATTAGCGTTAATAAATAGTGAATGCCATTGTTGATTGAAGGCGGAGCTTTTGTGTTTTATAGAGCAACATGAGGAAAAGAGATAGTCGTTCATACGGCTTTAAACTATCTTAACAAAGAAAAGCAGATTCAATGCAAGTTTATATTTTGCTTCCCAAAATTTATATTTACACATTAGAAAATAGTGCTCTGTTAAAGTTTTGCTACATTTTCTTTCTTTATTTATTTGAATCTTTAAGGCGATGCACTGAATTTTGGTGAATAAAAGGACCTGTTTTATTTTGATACACATACAGTATTTGTACATTAGCGGGAATGCAGCACAATATGGATGTGAAAACAGTTATAATTAGCCATCATTTTGGCCATAATCATGCAGCCCTAGCATTCACTACATCACTAATGATGTCTCAAACAAAATAACTTCATATTTTGTATTTTGTATGTTTATTGGCAAGTGTCAAAATAAATCATGTGCAATGATTTTGAATTGTTTGTGAAATGCATGCATCTGAAATCCAACCAGGCTCTTTGTTTGGCAAAAGAACTACAATTATTTTCCAAAAGGTTTTGGAGTAGTTTACACAGTACCTTAAATTTATCCAGTTGAACTTTGCATCATAATATCTTAGTGCTCATTAAACGGATAACTTCCTCAGACCTGCAACTAATGAAGTGTATTCTAATAAAAAAGCTATCCACACTTTCTGAGTAATTTTAAAGGTTGACAAAAGTCCCACATTTTCTCGTTACAACACTGCAGCTTCTTTATTTATACCTGATAAAAAGTTGCTTTACTTTTTATCCCTAATTGTTGTTTGTTTCTCAGTTTTCAGTGATTTTCAAAACATCACAAAACTCGGAACAATCAATGGTGTTAGCGCAGTTGGAACTGTCAAATTAAGGAGCGTCAAGCACACAAACAACTGACATATTCCTCCTCAACTCATTAAGTACCCCCCACCACACTACTCAAGAAACAACAAATTATTCCAACCATTTAACCGTCCTGACAGAAGCTAGGTAGCTCAAGTAAACACATTTTGCAATTCAGGCCTTGAGATTGTACACGACTGAATTGCTAAAAGTGGCTTGACCATTAATGTTGCACCACCTTGCCATCAACCTGCAAAAAGCAAGCACAATAAATTCATGAAAAAGTCTTGTGTTTCTGTCCCAAGCAAGACTTTTAAGTAGAATCTTGGCACCCCAGCACAACCCTAGCTGCCTTATTACAACATTATGTCTGATACATCAAGGCTGTGACTTCTTATCTGAGCTATAATGGCGCTATATGGCTCTCAAGAAGTACTAATAGGGGCCTGAAAGCTACAATTATAGGCCAGTAATTGTGGTGTGGGAGGGGATAATGTATGTGTAGGCATTGTTCAACAGGTCAGAGTCGACGTGGAGGGGGCGCAGTGACGGGAACAGGCTGAGTGGGAGCTGAGAGGGTATATTGGCTCGATTTACGGTTCCCTGGCGTTTGGCTTGGATTATAACCCACTTGATGAAACCACCAGTAATGACAAGTAATACCATGCAACATTGTAATTGTATTTTTCCAGTTGTTTGTTCACTCATTAGTTGGCCGAGTTTTCTATCCATCTGAGAGTGCTGTGTCAGTGAAATATATGATTCTACCAGTTGGCACTTGTACAATCGGCCTAGCTCTGTCCTTTTCTGGCTCTGCCAAAATAAAGAGTGTTTGCCACTACAAAATGAGACGGCTTTTATTTTGAAATTGTTACAAGAAGTGTTATGTTGATGTAAACACAATCTTTACATCGCTTTGGCTAAACATGATTTATTTTGTTGCGGCCAAGCTTCAGCGAGTGACTGCTTTGTTCTTTTTACGCTGTCCTCTACAACGAGCAAAAATGTGAAACTGGTTATACATTTAATTGTAACTTCAGCAGAGAGCAGAAGCAAGGCAATTTAATTTATATAGTACAATTTGAACACTGGGTATCTTAAAGTGCTTTACAGAAATAAAAGACAGCAAGAAGATTTATAATAAGATACATACAGTAAGTAAAATACAGAATAAAAAACAATTAAAGGAGTTCAGTTAAAACCCTTTCAGTTGTCTTTACAAAATGTACAAAAAATACAAAAAAATATTCCTATGAACATTGTTAAAGTTGATGCTGTTGCAGATTTTTGCTGCATAAAACTTGCACACTGCTTCATTCTGTTTAGTTCTAACTCTGGGCATGAGCTGAAGGCTTGTCCCAGCTGTTCTCAGACTCCGAGAAGGTTCATAAGCACCTAGCATAGTTGGTCTGTCACTAAACCATTAAGATACTTGTAAACAAGCAGTGCTGTTTTAAAGTCTATTCTCTGAGCAAATAAAACCAGTACAGGTATTTCAAGAATGGATTGTACTTCTGAGTTTTGGTTACAAGCTGAGCAGCAGCTTTTTCAGTAAGCTGCAGTTGTCTTAAGGCTTGTTTTATGAGACCAGTGAGCAGGCTGTTACAGTTATTCTATCTACAGTTAGATAGAATGAGGACTATAGCTGCTCACCCATACTATTGACATGCATATATTACCTATGCTATATAGCCAATATATGACAATACACTGCATTTGCAATGTATTGAATGGACTTAGTAGCAAAGGCATAATTGAGATATATGCAGGCCATTCATCTGTATTTAAATATATTGTATTTTACTTTGAAGCAACATAGTAAGCACCATGAATAATTCTTCAAGGCTTTCAAGTTAGAATAAGTGGTTCTTATTAGAGAAAGAGTGAGATTGATTGAGCTTAAAACTCTAACAACATTTTTAGTTTCAACAGTGATCCACTTTAGCTCATTTTAGAGAACCAAACTGCACATGCCTTTGGTTTACGTCAGCAAACTTCACAGGCCTGCACCAGTTTCTTTGTAAGTCAGGAACTCCCTGGGATCACACAGAGCATCCACTTTTAAGTCATCATCAGACGGATTTTCTGTACTAATCTATAGTGCACTATAAAAAAAATAAAAAAATAAAAAACTGACACATTTTCACACACTCTTTCTTTGGTAACTTCTTTTGTGTGGGAACCAGGCACATCATAACACCCTACCTCTACAGATAATCTCCTGTAGCAAATGTGTCAGAACCTAGAGCAGATATGTTAAGATAACCCAGGATGCAGTTTGGCGGTCGGGCAGGAATTAGACGGATGCTGCTGACACGGTAGGTCAACTCGGCAACGCCAGACAGCCAATCAATACGCAGACAGTTTGCTCTACTCGCAGCCTCTCATCCTCAAAAAATATTCTTATGCGGATTAACTGCTCCTTCACCCATTTTCATTTTCAGCCGAGAAGGTATTAATCTGACAGCCAAGTGAAGCCCAACAAATACTACACACTTCAAAGCCGTGGCAACTGCATTGGGGAAAAAAAAAATCTTTCGGGTTCAGACATTTACTTTCATTTTTATTTTCAGAGGAGACACCAGTCCTGCCCATAATGTTTAAGACTTTCAGAAAAAAGAAAAAAACAAACAAATAAAATAAAGAACAATAAATTTATTTTGATGTTCTACCAACATTTTAGCCCATCAAAAAGATACAAACGCAGTGGTGTTTCCGCTTTATTTACATGAGCACGCAAGTTTCCAAATTAGACACTCTGGAGGCAGTAAAAAACTATCTCATTAAGTTGGAGCAAGAATTCAACGGCCCATGTTGCATGCAGGTTACTTTACCTAATATATATTTGTATCACATCTTAGTCTAAAATGACAATGTGAAAACTTTAGTTGGTAGTAGCATAAAATCTTTGCAATAATTAGAGTTTCCAATTTTTGGGGTGAAATGCCTTTTTATTCATTGAAAAGAAATGACATTCCAATGGACATGCAGCTCATATTCTTTGCACAAAAATGCTCTAAATTAAATGTTTAGATTTATTAATCTACAAAGTAGGGCTGGATGATTTTGCAAAAAAATCATATCACACCCCTAGACGATTTATGCTTATTTTACTATGTTGTACTGCTTCAATAAAACACACAGCTTTTATTCATGTTATTGGCAATAACAGTAACATGCATAAATTAAACACTATATGATTACATGAAGTTTTGAACAGTATTTGTGAATGAAAGTGTCATTTTTACAAACCTACACGTCAGGCTTTTTTTATATTTATCAACAGTTGGAGTCAAGTAGAGATTGTTTAAGGAGCGTCACTGTCAACAATAGCGTGAGTTACTGAGGTATTTATTTTATTAAGTGATGATTACAGTAAACAAGGACATAGACAAGTGTGCTACAATAGTGCAACTGATTGACAAACAGACGAACAATTACGCGAGACAGGACAAAAACACATTCTTGTGATATTAAAGAGGAAAAGAAAAAAAGGGGGGAATGGAATCAGATATATTTGTTGTTATGATCATGTTGATAAGGTAAGTAGCAAAATAGGTTTGCCCTAGACTGAGGTGTTTAACAACATCGTCATTAACGGCCGCACTCTTATGCTTAAACTCTGCATGAACTGAATATGAAGGCACTGTAGCTCAACACTAACCTTGCGCAGCAGCTGGATTCTTGTGTGATTTGTCAATTTATAATACACTTTGTTGTATAATAGCAAAAAGGAATAACTCAGTAGTTTGCAAAATCTAATCTTAACAACAGTTGGGTAATTGGCATAAATCATAAAACAGCAGTAGTTAGCACTGTTGCCTCTCAGCAAGAAGAAGTTGACTCCCGGGTCGAACAGGGCCTTTACTGGCTGGAGTTTGCATGTTCTCCCTGTGCTTGGGTGGGTTGACACAGTATATTAACAGTAAGACTTTATGGTTATTGCTATTCCACCACTTCACATGTAATATTATTTAGTCATTTGGAGGATTTTATCTAGCCATATTCTTATTGCTAAACTCAAAAAAATGGTTGAACTGGTCATGGGCCCAATAATGTTTTCTTTATTTTGGCTTGTAGATGCACCATAATTCCTCCTTAGTCAAAGTGTTATTTAACCATGCAGTATGTGGTTGCCAGTGGTCATTGGATTATTAGAAGAATGTAGGCATTGTTATTTGACTTTAGCTCCTCCTGGGGTTAAGTAGTGCATACCAACCCTCCATCAGAGAGGCTTATCGTTTGAGTGTACTCCCTCTTTTTAAAGTTGTGTGGGAGCCTGCAGTGCGGCCACTTTGTTTGCACTTGATCTTGGCGTATCCTTGAGTGCTTCAGGACATAAGGTGGGCAGTAAGTCAGATTGTTAGCACTGTAAACAAGACGCAACTAAAACATCTTGTTTGGTCAACCTACAGGGCAAAACAACATTTTTTTCTAACGCCTTATAGACACAAAAACAAGTGCAAAAACATCTGGATAGTCTTTGCTTTGGATATTTACTTTAATATACATCGCTTTTGGATGTGTGTTATGCCCAAATTCAGTAAGAAGAGAGCAAAAGAGAACATCAAGTATACCGAATCCAAAGCCTGGCAGATCTGCGGCAAAGAAGACCAAGGGGGGTATGTCCCAGTTTACAGTGATTTCTTATTCAAAATGAAAACTCAAATTATACATGTAGACAGTAAAAAGAGAGAAACTATGGCCTGCTCATAGTTAAGTTAGTTTTTTGCAGCTGTTACAAATGACTGTAGAAGATGCTGTGTTGTTTCTCCTGTTGGCTTCTTTAAGTCTAACAAATGAGTAGGGATGTAACAATTAACCGTGAGCCGGTTGAATCTCATGAAATTATGTTATTAACAGACATACATTGTACATTGTCAAAGTACAGCACCAATATCAGCTCACCTCAGTTACCATCCAGGCAAAAGTCAGCAAAAGAAACATGTTAACACAGTTTTGGGCGTGTGGTCAGATGCAAGTATGTTAGATGTGAAGGACTCAGGACATTTGTTTGTTAGCTTTGTGTTAGTGCCATCAAGCTTAGTGAGCTTCACCCTCGTTGTCCCCTGCTCTTCTCTCCCCCCGCATCAGGATAGTCACAGAACTATTCTATTGTTTAGGCAAATAAAAGTGTTTTGTTAAATGCACTGTAAACTTAAACAGCTTTTGGATTAACCTTTATTTTATTTTAAATGTGTATCTAATGCCATGATTTTGGCCCGAGTCTGAGATAATTTTTCTTTTAAGGCATTGAAACACGGATGTGCAATATAATGCATTGTCATACTAGACACATTTTGGTCTGGATTTTTGTTTATTTTTTATTTAATAGCCTTTTACTTTCAGGTATTTTTTTGCATTTATAATGCACAAATAATTTGAAATGGAAGTGCCTTTACTAAACCACGATTGAGACCGTTGGCTCAGTTCGAAATGTTACCCGCTCCTCACTCTCACAAACCCTCCCTTTTTCCTCTTACTTCACATGCACACGATCAAGCACATCTCTCTTACTTGTGCACACTCCACCAATATTTATTTTTTATTTATATTTTAGTTCTTCTTTGGTCACTTTTTTGGATGTTTTGCCGTGTATGCAGTAACATCCAGTGGGGGTATAGAAACCTTGCTGGTTGCATTTTCTGTAGTGATGCTTCACTGTTTACAAGACGTGCAGGTGCTTTGTGGCTTTATAGCAGCAGTCAAAGGGCTCATCCCCTTTTCTGAGAACGTGATAGGCTAAGAACGGGCGAGCCGCTCAGGAAAATAAAGCTTCTTGCTTCCTGATTTTGCTAAACTAAAAAGCACTCTAAAGAGGCTTTACACAGCATGTAAAAATAGATTTTTAAATGAATGAGTAATTATTAATAGAATACTAGATTTCTAAAATAACTTATAGCTGCAGCTCTAAAAGTGTAGGTAATTCCCTAAATTCTGGTGCATTTTAGGTAATTTATAGCTGGCCATGGTACTGGAAAATTACAAGTACAACTTTTTAATTTAACTATTTGAGCCCTAAATCCCAGGCTCAAAGCCTTAAAACAGAAAGAATCAAGGCCAAACATTGTTTATAAAAACTTCCATTTACTCTTTTTAACTTTAACATTACATGTCTGTAGCATGTTTGCAGGATGTGGGTCTATATGAGTTCATTAATATTAGATGAAATCAAATTTCCAACCCTGGAAACAAAATATATCAACATGTTTTAGCTTATTAACTCCAGCTCACTGCTCATACTTTTTTTTGTTTTTTCACTGTTGGTGATTAGTTTAGTGTTGACTTTACAAATAGTCCAGTCTTACTTGGTCTAGTAAGTATAATTTTATATTTTACCAGCATAGAAACACTGTAACAACCTGCGCTAAACTGCAAAAGAGATTTGTATTCTCAGTGGGACTTTTCTGGATAAATAAAGGTTAAATAAAAAAATAAAAAAGGGGACCATAACATAAATTCAAACAACACAAAGTGTAAGGCAGCAAAAATCAATAATCTATTAATGGAACAAATAATTTGGGACAAACCAAAAAGCCATACACAACTAAAGCTCCAACTGTCTATTCAAAACTAAAGATTGAAGTAAAAGAGAAAGGTGGTGATGGGTTAGCCAAACTAAATAAAAGAGGGAAACAGTTCATCATTGGTCCTTCGTGCCCGGCTTGCCTCTCCTGTCTCTGCCTAACAAATTCTAAAACCTAAAGGAAAATAACAAAATGTGAAAACAGGACCACCGTGCCCATCACCTAAAAGAACTAACTAAAACTAAGCGGAAAGGCTAAGGAAAGGAGGCAGCCGCAGCACAGACAGAGTGGCAAAGAAACTGAGTGACTCTAAACAGATGCTGAAAAACAGTATTAAAATCAAGACAGACCATCAATTAACTAAAATTAGAATTATGATTTGGGGAATGAGAATACCAACACTGCCAAACTGAAGTTTTTGACATGACACCTGGATGTCGACCATGACATGGGAGCCCAGGGTTGAACGTACATCTAAGCTAATAAAATTAATAATTGTGTGCGGAAAGGACCAGACCCCCTCATCACACACTTGTTACAAAGGGAACCCCTTTGCCACAGCCATTGAGGATGCAACCACTTTGGTTGAATGGACCCTAATACCTAGAGTTGAGGGGTGACAACAAGCCTCATAGGTTAGGGCAATAGCATCCTTCACCCAATGCGACATGGGCTGTTTGGTGGCCGCAGCCCCCCGGTTGTACCCCCGGACATCGTGAACGTAGTAGCTCAGTGGGTAGAGTGGTCGTCCTTCAACCAGAAGGTAGGTGGTTCTATTCCCGCTCTCCCCACAGTTCATACTGTTGTTGTTTCCTTGGGCAAGACACCTTGCCTTCAGTGGCTGTAACACTGGTAATTACTATAGAACAATGTAAGTCGATTTGGATAAAAGCGTCTGCTAAATGAATAAATGAATGGCGAGGTACAGAAGGCTTTAGGAATGACCATATTTGGGAGAAAATTAAGGTAAGAGTGCAAAATAACCATGCACAGGGGCAAAATCTAGACAGAATGCAGGTCCCGATTCTCTTAAGAGAAGTAATAGGCTGTCAAGAAGACCATTTTAAAAGTTAGAAACCAAAAATGCGCTCCAGTGATTCAAAAGAGTCTCATGTCCTAGTGTTAAGTCTGCTGTAGTAATGTATTTAAGTTCCTGTGTCTTAACCCATTTAATCCTACCGGTCACAATAGTGACCGTAAAAAAATGTTTCACTTCTAAGGCTATAAAAATGTTACTGAATGATCTATCAATGCATTTCCAGCAGATATTGAAATAATAAAGGGACTCAATGAAATATGTGCAGTGTTGCATGTTTACTGTAAATTGTCACATGACCAGAGCAGTTTACTTCCTGTTTGCGTCAAGAGAAGATGATGGCAGCAAGAAAGCTCCCAAAGAAAAGGTTACTAAAGTATGTAAACATAAAGATGGAACATCGATTTTTGGTACACATCATGTTTAAGGTGTCTAGTAATGATATATGCATTTGCAATTACTCAACTTTGTATAATGTGGTCATAGAACTCACAAACATGTCACCGGCAACAATAGTGACCAGTGGGATAACACATTGTGTCTACTTGCTAATACACATAGGCTAACTGTTCTACCTTACTTTCTGCTGCTATCTAACTTTCTACCTAATTTTACACACACACACACACACACACACACACACACACACACACACACACACACGGACACACGGACCCAAAGAAGGCCAGCTAGCTAGCTAATTATGCTGCTACCTAACTTCCTACCTACTGCAACTGTCCACACACACACACACACACACACACATGCACAGACACACACCTACACACAAACACCTAGACACACACACACACACAGACACACACACACACACATGCAATTACAGGTAGGCACACACATGCACACACACACACACACACAGACACGCACAGACACACACACACACCTGTCTCTGCCTACACACACACACACAGACACACACAATTACAGGTAGGCACACACATGCACACACACAGACACACACAATTACAGGTAGGCACACACACACACACACAGACACATGCAATTACAGGTAGGCACACACACACACACACACACACAGACACATGCAATTACAGGTAGGCACACACACACACATGCACACACACAGACACACAGACACACACACAGACACACACAATTACAGGTAGGCACACACATGCACGCACACACACACACACACACAGACACACACAATTACAGGTAGGCATACACACACACACACACACATGCGCACACACACACACACACACAGACACACGCAATTACAGGTAGGCACACACACACACACACATGCACACGCAATTACAGGTAGGCACACACACACACACACATGCACACACACACACACAGACAAACAGACACACACACACCTACGCACCTACACACACACACAGACACACACAATTACAGGTAGGCACACACATGCACACACACACACACAGACACACACAATTACAGGTAGGCACACACACACACACACATGCACACACACACACACACACAGACAAACAGACACACACACACCTACACACGCACACAGATGCACACACATACACCTACACATGCACAGACACACACAATTACAGGTAGGCACACACACACACACACACAGAAACACACTGCACAGGTTAAATAGACCTATATTCAGTTTGTCCAATGGTTGATACAACACAGTATCCCACCGGTCACAATTGTGACCGATCATAAAACACACTTTTTCACACACTTTTCCATGAAAATTTCTAAAAATTATGATTGATTGTTTCAAAGGGATACCAATGACACATGATTTGGATATTTTTGTGTCTGGGAAAAATTTGGGATTAAATGGGTTAATGAAGTAAGACACCTCTGTTTGTATGTGAGAATGATTTCCTGCCCTTGTGTCTTTCCCTCCTATGTGATTGCCTGCTCCGCCCTTAATGTGCTCCAACTGTGTCTCATTGTTATCCCTTTATAATCCGTGTGTTTCCAATGTTTAGTGTCAGATTGTCTTTCTTCCTTCCTTCCTTTCGTCACCCCTGGTAGTAGTGGACCCTGTCTTGATGTCAACTTCGGCTTGTGAATATGGACCTTGCACTTGTAAACCTAAATAAATTTATCTGAGACCATATGCCTTCGTGGGGTTCTGGCTTGAGAGTCCTTTTACCTGTTCCAGACACCAGGGTCGTGACAAAGAGGTATTTACCAACCCCTCAAGCACTAAAGTCAGGTCCCACAAAAGAACTGTGACTCAAGTTGGAGGCCTTAACCGCTTGGCTCTTCGAATGAAGCGGGCAACTAGGGGGTGTCTCCCTACAGAGACCTCATCGGTCAGTGTGACAAGCCAAAATAGTGGCCACATTGGCATCGGAGAGTATTAGTAGTATAGTGAAATAGTTTACTCTGCAGAAACTCCAGCACTGAAACAATCTGGCAGTAAATTGGGTCTGCATAGTATGTAATACGCCAGCCCAAAAACATGCCATCTAAGGGTGTAATGTCTTATAGTAGTGGGGACCCTTGCACTCAGAATAGTCTCACATAGTCCAGCTGGAAGCCTATAATTTCTTAGTTGGTCCTTCTCAGGAGACAAACATGAAGGTTTTAGGACATGGCAGCCCCTCAGCTGCTGGAGGAAATATTTCAGGGCCTGAAATACAGCCATTATTTCGAGGCAATTGAGCCCATCCCCTCCGATGTGAGAAGAGCGTCTTTCCATTGCCCCGGTGCTGGATAGCCATCCAAAATCGCGGCCAAGCCCAGAAGGGATGCGTCCGTCATTAGCATCCTGCAAAAACAACATGGACCTAGAGTGGGACCCGAAGTGAGAAACCTGAACCACATAGTTAAGGTACAAAGCCCTCAGTGCGTAACCTTTATCAGTCTCAGGGGATTGGTCCTTGGATAAAATCCCCTGGTTTTGAGCCACAACTGAAATGGTCTCATGTGCAGACTGTGGACGCAGCTACTGCGAGACCCAGAACTCTCTGGTGTGGCAATATTTTTTGAGGGTGTAAGCCCCTTAGCTGCTGAAGGACAAATTTCAGGGCCAGAATTACAACTCTCCTCTCAAGGCAACTGTTGTGACATGCACAAAGATGGCCTCTCCTTATGTATGTTGTAAATGTCCTACAACAGCAGGACAGATCTATAGTGGGACCCAAAGTAAGAAACTGGTGTCTAAGCCACATTTTATTTGCGCCTCGGGATTAGCCCTTGAATAAAATACCCTGGCTCCAAGCTGAAACAATGTCATGTGCAGGAGGCTCAAGTATCATTGCGGGCACAGTTGCTGTGTTACCCCAAACTCTCTGCCCTTCAGATTGTTGGTCATAACCCAGTTGCCTGACTGGATCTGAGACAAAATTTTGTTTATTAGCAGTTTAAACTTGTACCTTGTGAGTTTACATTTTAAGCCTGGAAGATTTTAAATCATACGCTGCCCCCCATTTTGTTAGGAACCGGAAAATTCTCTCTGCACCCCATCTGCCTGGTAGGGGAACATGTTCTATGGCCCCTAGTTAAGCAAATCTGCAATCCCTGTCAACAAATGCGCTCACTCATGTTACATGAAAACCCTGACGTTGAGATAGCCTTCACTACAGTACAATTATATTTTTATTGGGGTGATGACAGACATCTAGCGTCCTGGAATATGACAGGAGACAGCTGAATAGGTAATATTTTGCTGGAGACCCCAGCAAAACACGAGGGGCCCCCGTTGGAAGGGCAGACTCCCACGGTCCTGGCCACACAGCCTCAAGACTTCTTCGTGGTGGAGATGATGTTCCGCAGGTCTGATCTCTCAGGGGTAGCTTGAGTAGGGCAACGAGCTGCCCTCAAGGTCATTATTGAGCCGCACCACTGCACGGGTTACCAGATAGTTGCATCCACCATATCAGAAGCAGGAAATGAGATTTTCCCGATCTGTTCACAGGAAGCATCGGATTCTTTCTGGAGAAAGTGATTTTGGTATATCCCAATATATGTCTGTATGGATACCATTTAACAGCTGTGGTATCATTTACCAATATATGATAATATATTATTATCATTAACAAAATAATATTTTACAATAAAAGAATGTAGAGAGAAATATATATTTGGAAACTTAGACAAACAATGGGATGGAATCTACACAAAAAGACAAGAGCCACTGTCAATAATACACAATGTTAACTACCCCATTGTTTCTAAAAGCTCTTTTTAAAGCTTTTCTGATCAAATAGTTTTTTTCTATACAATAGAATAAGCCTAAAAATAGTATCCACTGACCACCATTGACGCAGACAACCTTTCCTCTCAGTCACATCTGATTGCTTACACTTGTCTTAGCAGCCAGCTAAACATTACGGCTCCCTCTGTGCACTTAGCTTGCATCAAATATTCATCACTTCAACACACAGGCTTTATCCACACCACACTATACTCGTCCAGGCTGACAGAAATATGGCAGGAGCTGGGAGGTGCGGCCTGGCTAATTACCTTCTCTCACATCTGTTTGTTGGCCAGTCAGTGTCTCTCCAGAGTTAAAAGAAAGCTACTTCTCTCATTGTCATGAAACCTAGCAGATGCTGACTGGCTTTCTTTGGGCGTCAGTTTTCAAGAAACATCTGGCATCATGTATCAGACACTTTTAAAGGTGGTCTGTCTACACACACTTGACATAAACAGGGTTTGAGTAAAGCAAAACAATAGTTCTGATTGGAAGAAACACAAAAAAAAAATGTTTGATGTAAGCTGATATATATAATTTATTTTATTATTCCGAGTTTCTAATTTTGTAGTTGACTATTAAAGATAATGTTAATTGTAAGGGACTATGAGGTAGACCCAATCAAACATGCCAAGTTTCATACAAACAGCATTAGCCATGATGGACTGAAACCATTTGAAACCACTCCATACTGAAGTCAGTAAGTAATGCTGTCAGTAAGAATGCTGAAGATCTCAAACACTACTGATAATGCAGGAATGTGAGAAATGGAAAAGGTGCTATCTACTGATACCACTACGGATGTGTGGAGTTTGATATAGCATATCCAGACTAAATGCAAGTGTTAGCTTATCTACAGGAGACAACAATTACAGTTGTGCTCATAAGTTTACAGAATTTGTGATTTTCTTTTGGATGTTTTTCAGAGAGTATGAATGGTATAGTTAGTGGTCTTGTGAAGCCATTTATTGTCAAACAATTGTATTTACTCTTTTTAAATTATAATGACAAAAGAAACAACTCAAATGACCCTGATCAAAAGTTTACATACCTTGGTTATTTTGGCCTGATAACATTAACACAAGTTGACACAAAAGGTCTTGAATGGCTACTAAAGGTAACCATCATCACCTGTGATCTGTTTGCTTGTGTGCATAAAAGGTCAGTGAGTTTCTGGGTTCCTGACAGACCCTTGCATCTCTCATCCAGTGCTGCACTGATGTTTCTTTACTCTGAATCATGGTAAAAGCAAAATAATTGTCAAACGATCTTTGGGAAAAGGTAATTGAACTGTATAAAACAGGAAAGGGATATAAAAAGATATCAAGGAATTGAGAATGCCTATCAGCAGTGTTAAAATGAGGGATTCTGTTGAAACCAAACCAAGGACAGGTAGACCAAATTAGCTTTTAGACACAACTGGTAGGAAATTTGTTTTGGATGCAAAGCAAAACCCACAAATAACTTCAGCTGAAATACAGGACTCTCTGAAAAAAAGTGTTGTGGCTGATTCAAGATGAACAATAAGGTGGCACTTGAAAAAATGGGGTTCACAATCGAGAAAGCCTTTACTACTCAAATGCCACAAAGCATACCGTTTACAATATAGACAAGACTTAAAACCTCTGGAACAAAGTAATCTGGAGTGATGAGACCAAAATTGAACTTTTTGGCCACAACCATAAACGTTTCATTTGGAGAGGAGTCAACAAGGCCTATGATGAAAGGTACACTATTCCTACTGTGAAACATGGAGGTGGATTGCTGATGTTTTTGGGGATGTGTGAGCTACAAAGGCACAGGAAACTTGGTCAAAATTGATGGCACGATGAATGCAGCATGTTATCAAAAAATACTTGGACGTTCCAACATTACAACAATCCAAAGCACAATGCCAAGTTGACCTGTCATTGGCTACAGCAGCATAAAGTGAAGGTTCTGGCCATCTCAGTCTCCTGACCTCAATATCATTGAGCTACTCCAAGGAGATCTCAAACATGCAAGACAACTGAAAGAATATACAGGAACTGGAAGCTTTTTTCAAGAAGAATGTGCAGCTTTACTGTCTCAGAAAATAAAGAGCCTCATCTACAACTACCACAAAAGACTTCAAGCTGTCATTGATGTTAAAGGTGATAATCTTTAACAATATTAAGAACTGGGGTACGTAAACTTTTGATCAGGGTTCATTTGGGTAGTTTAAAAAGAGTAAACACAGTTGTTTGACAATAAATGGCTTCATCCACTTTTTGTGTTATTATTCATTATCTCTGAAAAATTACTATAAATTCACAAATTCAGCCAGAGTATGTAAATGTATTTATCTGCCATCTGCCTTTATCTGTTGATGTTTTTAGTTTTTGAGCTGTTTCTGTGTTAAAAGACATATTCAGCACTGAAAATACTGTTTATTGGCAGCTATAAAACTTCCTGGCACAACATATGACTAGCCAGTGTGGACTAATGGGAGCAGTCCTTTTTTGAGCATTTGATTTGGCCAAGGTTTTCCGTTCCTGAGTACAGGACACTTACCTCTTAATATAGTGAAAAGCAGTTTAAAATTGAATTGGTAAAACTTTTCCAAAACCTTCATGACAGTAGATAAAGATAACACAATTCAGTGTGTGCAAAAATATTTCATGTGAGCCCAGCACAGCCTGTAAAGTCCCCTTCTGCAGGATGCTGTGTATTCAATAGCAGTTCAAACACAGCTGAGGCAGAGCTGAATAGATTTTTGACACATTTGTATGTTTGTGGTGCCTGGGCTGAGGTAGAATCCAGTGTCTCCAAAGATCAGGTGAAGCACTGCACCGTTTCAAAAGATTAGAGCCTGGTCATCCCCAAGAACCCGATCGATTTGTACTCACAGGGAAAGAATTGACCACGCATTGATCCAGACCTAACAGAAGCTTCAGAAAAGCACACAACTAAAACTAAAAGTTAGTTATGTAGCCATGTGGTGCTGGTCTGGGGTAGCATACAGTGCTTACTAAAATGAAGTGGAAAGCTTTTAAAACTTGGTATGAAACAATATATAGGTGTCAGATGTTAATTTGTTATTATATTGTTTCACACTTAGACTTACACATAGAATAATTGAATTTTACAAAAGTATTGGGTCTTAGCACATGTGGGCTTTGGCAAGTTGTTGCTGTCTGTTAAACATTGGGTATATTATACAAATGTTGTTAAATGAAATAAAATCCCTCAAACTTTTTTTTCAATGTTACAATAAATGAATACACCTTAGAAAAATAAACATTTAAACCAAAACTTTTTTTTCCTCCCAGGAAATATTAGCAGATGTATAGTATAACTTTTTATAAGATAACAATCAGCATTTGAATTCAATAATTTACTAAAAAAGGAAACTCTTCAATGAAGAAATCAAAGCACTTTTTATGTATTTTAAACATAACACTACAGTAAATGCTTTTTACAGTTGCAAGTTTTGTACTGTGAAATTTACATACATTTTTTAGTGTAGTGTAAGTGTAAGTAAAGAAGTACATCATTATATCATATCTTAATAATGATTGCTACAACTGTTAATGCCTTTCAGCACCACAAATTGCACCAGAAAAAACAAACAAAAAAAAAAACATATTGTTCTTCTATAGGGCAAGCCAAACTCGAGAGTCCATGGCAACAGAATGAAAACTGAATTGTTTCAGTGAGACATATGACACTGATATGTAGACCTTGATTTACAAGTGATAATTTAGTCAAAATCAACTTAAGATAGATCAGATATAATGTTCCATGTCATATAGTCTTTTTAAATACCCTTAGGTTTTAGTTTTTACATGTTAACCCTATGCCAATAGCAGAATACTGCAAACTGTAAAAACCTCTTGTTTTTCCTGTAATAGTCCAAAACTGTATATTTGTCCTCATTCACATCACCTCTAAGTCACGCCTTAGTGTGTTCGAAAGATCTTTTGTATCATGCCCGGGGGTCATTTAAAGCCTGTACATTTATTTCCTGCGTACTGTAAAAAGGGTGGCAGCAGCAGAAAGCAAATGGGTGGCAGTATTTTATCCATAGTGGAACACATTAGAGGCATTCTGTTGAGCACTGATACAAGATGTGTGGGAAGTGGAAAGAGTGCAAATCTCCAGGGCAACTAAAGCTACCAACCACAACTAAAATAAATATTGTCTGGATAAAACTCAGTAGTGTTGCTTGTCCCTTGGTGATAATGTTCTCCAAGTCAATAGGTAACATTTTAAATGGGTAAATGATCTGGTTGGACTTGATTTATCTATTGATTTTGGTAAAGCAGTGGTTTGTATGTTGGCTGGGTTGTTTAACTATACCTTTTGTTTGATTAAAACCTTTGGTTCTAGGTTCTTGAGGACTACGGCTTTTTAAATGTTGTGTTTAATGTTTGAAAAGTGCTGGAATGTATAGATAGAATAGAGGATAGTTAAAATGTATAATTTTCTTCAACATAATTGGCTGGGGGGTAAAGGGTAGCTGGGGAAATATGGCAAAGAGAAAGGAATGTGACGCTTTGTACACAGATTTTTACTGTTGTTTAGAAAGTAGCTCTTTTATAGCAGCAAGATAAATGAAGGCTACCTACACAGAACTTATAGTTCAGAGTTTTACCAGTCCCTCCATGTAAGTGTGAGGGTGAATTTACAACAAAAACACTGAACAACAAAACAAAAATTGTTTGCAGCTGAGAGAAATGTTTTGGTTGCTTTAGGTGTGAATTCACTCACTACTGTCTTTAATTACAAATATGAATTGCATTAATGACAATGAAACATTTAGATTTCAATGTAAAAAAATGTTTTTAGTGTCTAGATTCATTTCTGCGTTATGTGGCCCAAAGAACAGCTGTGGTACAGCCCCTGAGCAGCCAGTTTTATGTTATACATGCCACCATTATTAAATTGCTTTTTTGTTGTTGTGTTTTTAGTTTTTTAGAGAATTTTTAACACAGAAAAAGATATGAAACTAGACAATAAACGATACAATATCCAACCATTTTGGAAGTTGTAGATGACCTGGCAGACGTTCACTAGTTCTTTCTTTTTTCACTTGCTTTTTATTGGGAAAATTCCATACTGGAATGCACAGGATCTAGTCACTGCAATAACACAAGTGTCCAGTGGTGGAATAAGCTACAGGGCAGTGTGGTCCTACATCCACGAGCAAAACAAGCACAAGCAGAAAATAGGAAAGGAGACACATACAACAATAAACAAGTTATAATTATTCACTAGTTATACAATTTTCATTTAGTTGTTGGTCCGTATTTGTGTGTGTTTTTTAAGCTTCCTACATTGTGTTTTTGACCTATTTTGTGGGAAGGTTTTGATTTTCTAAATATATGGAAATTAAATTAGGACTTCTTTGCTGCTCCAAACTGTAACCTTAAGTTCTAAATAGGCTAAAGTAAAACGTTCTGACACAAATGGCCATGTCAAAAGACAAAAACTTGAATCTCTTTCCTCTGCAGTGTTGTTTTCTACCTTCATTGTCTTTCCTCACGCTTGTCTGAGGCAATAAACCTGCTCTTATTGGCTGTCTTTCTCTGGAGTTTAATCTCACTGAGGTTGAGCAGCATTTAATTGCTATTTGTATGCTCCTGTTATCTTCTATAGGAAGGAAGAATTTAAATGGCTGACAGACAAAATTAGGGTTGTGTTAGGTGGGAATTTTTCCTGTAGTATAGATGCTGCCCTACTCATTAACCCTGCCAATGCCGACTGCAGGCTTTTGCAAAACAAAATAACAGGCCCAGAATGGATCAGATTGTTTGGAAGTATTGTCTTTGCAATATGACAAAGACTTTATTGAATTTTTCTCCAGTGGTTCTCAGATGGCGGCCCCACATTTTCAAAACAAAAAATATGTAACCGTTCCAAGGTGATCTTGGACAGACACTTATTATTTTCTCCAGTTAATCCAACCTAATTAATCTTTAAAATTTGTGTTTCAAAATTTGTGTTACTACAGTCTAGGACTCATATAACGCAAATAAAAGTAAAAGTAAAAAATGCATTAAATATATAACATATATATATATATTTTTAATGGAGATTGTTGGTTATAATTATTAGACCTTTTATTTGATTTTAGATTTTTATCTTTTTATATTTTTTTATATTTTTTTGTGACAATAGTCAGTAAATTTGAAAGAAATAGTTCCACACCACACAATGTTGAAATTTGAGGCTTATTGTGGTCTTGGAAAATCAAGATGTCACATGACAGAAGCTCTGATGACTTTTTGATTTAACATAATTTTCATTCATTAATTTTCCACCGCTTAATCCCGTTAGGGGTCACAGGTGACTGGAGCCTGTCCCATCAGCTTTGGGCCTGAGGCGGGGTACACCCTGGACAGTGGCCAGTTAGTCGCAGGGCTTACACTTAGACATAGACAGTGACAGACAACCATTCACGCTCACATTCATTTACTAGGGACACTAGTGACCTATACATGCATGTATTTCAACGGTGTGAGGAAGTCGGAGTACCTAGAGAGAGCCCAAGGTAACATGGCAGGCCAAAATTGGCCAAGAATGTTCGAGTTGGCTGGGGTTTAAACTTACAACCTTCTTGCTGTGAGGCAGGAGCACTAACCACTCTGCCTCTGCATTTCAGATATAATATTTTTACTTTTGGATATATGTTAAATTTTCTTTACTTATTCATGTTTCTAAACATATTTCATTCATACATAATATTGTGGACTAGTGGTACATTTCTTACTGGAGTTGTAATTTGTGTGTAATTACTATAGATGAAGAAGCAGTCTTTGTGTTTGTTGAATCTCAGCCACGAGTCAAGAGTCTTACCAGAGCTTTCTCATTCAAAAGGGATCATCTGGTCTTGCAGCTTTGATGGGCCTCTTTTTCATCCCCGTTGCTGGCTTTGTGGAGTTCATTTGACTCTATTCAGGTGTTCCTCATTGTGGCCTGCCTCCTTGGCTGTGCATCATTTGCCGGGGCCCTTTTGTTTTGAATTCTGCCTGGGATGAGGCGGAGGCATTGAGACGGAGCTAAGGCAGGGATTAGGACCACTCATTTTCACGCTGTCTTGGAGGTGGGCTTACTTTGAAAATGCCAAAAAGGGTGAGGTGATATAACTCTATTTGAATACATATTGTGGAGGCGGGCGGCCTTATGCTCAGCTGCTTGTTATTCAGGTGGACTGTGATTGGATGTGACAAGTGTATTTGGGAAATCTTACAAAGGTCATAAAATACCATCCAAAAGTAAAGGCATCCTTGTAAAATAGCTAAGTAATATACATGTAGTTGTGATATTTTATATTTTTTGTCTAGTGTGTCGTAATAATTTTCCAGAGGTCTCTCTGCAGATTATTGTTAGTCAAGTTTTGAGGTATATATCAGGCGCTTTATTCAAAATGATGGTTGGTTGAATAAGGCAATTTACAGTTCAACCTTTTGATATTGTCTTTAAATTTGTTTTGGATACCCCCTGGATGCCTACCTGGGAATGTTACAGAAATGTCCCACTGGGAGGAGCGCCCGAGAAAAACCTGTTGACCGTTACCTTGGTTGACCGTTAACTTGGTTGACTGCTAACTTCGCTGACTCCTAAATTTATTGACCACTAACTTTGTTGCCATCTAACATTTGTGACAACCTAATTTGTTTACCTTAACTGCTAACTATGTTAACATTGTTAACCATCTAAACTTTTTAAAGGTCTATTTAAGACGTGTTTGACAGATTGGTATTTTAAAATTCGGAGCAGCCAAGACCACAAGTGATTTATTTATCCATATGACTTCCTATATGAGGAAGGAAGGACTGGGCTGTTCGATCTTCTCATAGGTCAGTTGAAGGTCTTTACCTTGATATGGTCTCACTGCCATGTCTTGGTCTTGCTCTGCCATGTTCTTGACTTGGTCTCAAACCTACCTTGATGGTTATAAAGTTATCCCTGTATGAAAAATAGATGGAGACACTAACAGTAATACATTGCCCATGATAAACTTTCATAACACTCTTGACTTGTCACACTAATATTTCTGGTCTTTGTCTTTGTCTCTGATCTTGCTTATGATTTGGTGTACTACTAACTATAAATTATAATAAATTTTATTATAAAAATAGATTACACATATTACACGGGGTTTGCATAGTGCACTGTTTTGCAAAATACTAAATCTAAAATAAACCCATCTGCAAGGTGTTTTTACTGTTGTTCATTTCTAAACAATTGAAGTGATTGCATGTTCTTTGTTAGGCAGATAATTTGTACCTCCATTCTCACACTAATGACAGGTTACTGAGCAATGTTATTATGAGATGTGCGACAGAGCATGAAGCAGCAAACAAACTATGACCCAGTGCTTTTCTGATTAACACAAAAAATGTTTTTGCACCAATACTAAAAAGTAATATGTAAATAATAAATATAATAGAGCAATGAGTACTTAACAAAATATTGACCAAACTGCTTCTTTTCAAAATTATGTGACAAACAGGCTTGTGTTAAATAAAGACACACCACACCCAAGCCATTCTCTGCTAATACAATTACCCTTAACACCCGGTTTGTATATTATTTTGAATAAGAGCAATACCATTTTATTAGTCTTAGTACAAAGGCTAAATGAACTATTAGTTTTTAACTTATTTAAAATGTGATTTGCAGAAATATAAGTAAATACAACAGGCTAATCAATCATTTTAGTCCCATTTCACTTTAACTAAATTGAAAAACTCTTTTCAGACACACCAACAATAGATTTCTATACCCTCAACAGAAGGTCTCCAAGGTCTCTCTCTTGAAACAAGCCCGTAAAAACTGTATGAATTGTGCAATGCAAACATAAACCAACCAGGAATATGTTTGTGTGTGTGTGTGTGTGTGTATATATATATATATATATATATATATATATATATATATATATATATATATATATATATATATATATATATATATATATATATATATAATGCTATACATTTTATTTTCTAGCTAAACATAGTAGCTAGACTTTTAAATGGAATTCTGTCTTTGACACAGTATTGAAGGTTAAAAGGAAATTAACATTATGGATCTGTGACACTACTTTACAATAGACCTGGGGCCAAATGTATAATTTCAGCTTGCTTCTATTGGTTGATTGCTTGGTTTTATATCTGGTTAATCTGTTGTCGGGCTCTTAAGCAAAGCCATCTTATCCCACTTTTTGCTTGTTACATTTGTTTGGCTTTTAATGATAAGCAATACCAAGACTTGACAAGGCTGAGACAAACACTGTTTTGGAAACATATCACTGACAAGTTGAGGCCCTAACATTTGGATATTGTTAGATGCAGAATCAGTTGTTCAGGTTAACATTCATGTGATTTTTAATACCCTTGTCATTTAGGATGTTGCTAGTCTTTATTTTGCTTGAAATTGAAATGCTTTCAATTTGCTATAATATATGGAGAGAAGAGAAAACAAAACAACAATTCAAAAACCAATAGCCACAGTTAGGTACTGCACTAAAGACTCTGGTAGTCTGTATTCATCCTTACCCGTTCCACTCATAATGGTCATAAACAAACAGTTGGATTCACTAAATAATGAAATATATAATGTTTTTTACTAAAAGACCCTACAATCTTCTTTCTTTGTGCCTGTTTCAAAAAATCCCATATGAGTAAATTTACACTGCAATTTCTTGTTCCCATATTCATCCACATTGTGTTTCTTCTCATCCCATTCTCTGCATCTGAAAAAAAAAAGAATCTAAACACCAAATCAAAATAAAGGCAGAAAACACTCATTTGCTAATCAAACTTGGAACAAGAGGTAATTAATTCTTTGGAATCAGTCGATTCATTTGCATAATAAGAGGTACCGTAATGATGACTTCTGCTACTCCAATCCAAAATTGTAATTAGAGATTTAGTTTGCATTACAACAGCAAAGCCTGGTTTTTGGGAGCCGCTTCAGAGAGAGGCCTGTGCATCCGGAGAGCAGTGGGATACGAGCGCTGGCAGGGCTGCCTCCAAATGAAAGCTTTCCCTTCTGCTGGGCCCTGAGGGAAAATGCTGTGAGCGCTCATCTTCTAATCTGTAAAGAAGCAAGACCCCAGCCTTCAGACCTCCCCACCCCCCACTCACCCCTCTGTCTCTGAAGTCAGCTGTAGGCCCCTGTTTCCATTTGAGCGGAAATTCATATTTTTCTACAAGTACTCCTTTTTCTTGGTGCTTATTCGGCAAGGCTTTTTCAAGATGTTATGAGTGACGATGGATGAGTAGAAGTGATATTACATAACCCTTGATCACTTTGACATTACACTGTTTCTTATGCATTCACAGAATTTCTTGCCTTTGACTAATGCACGTTTTTTGTCTTTGTTTCTTAGTTCAAATGATCAGCCACTTTCACAGCATTTCCTCTGACTGATCACTAAAACATAAATAAACAAATATTCCAGTACCCTTTTCTCTTATGTTAAAAGGCCAGCCATTTATTTTCACTACTTTTATTCTTAAAACTGCCCAGAGTGAACAAACTAAGCACAGATGGAGGAGAAGCACATACCTGCATGAAGAATTAACAATTTAAAGATTAAAGATTTCTCAGCTGAATACATTTTTTAATAAAAATCATCAAAAATATTTATACTTGGTTTGTTCACAGACAGAAATGACCACCTTTACCATGAGACATAACTTTATAACAAAATGCTTCACTTCTCTGTTCCTGACACTTGACACATTAAATTATGACTCGTCCAGGAAATTTGCATGTTCCATTCATTTTGTATTAATATGTTTTGAGAGGTGGTGGATGCTGAGCCCTACCACGTGTTGTGTTTCCTAGAAGTGGTTTGTGGCAGTAAACACAGGTCCTAGTCACTGTTGTTATAGTCACATCTAGTAGGTCTCAGGACTAGAAAATGAAGTCTCCAGTCATTAGAAGCAAGTCCCACATGGGCTGTGGTTCAAACAACTGGTGTGCTCATTGCAACACGTGATTCCATTTCAAACTGAATATTGCAAAAAACATGTTTCTGGTTGTAGATGGTTAATTTTTCTGCTACACAACATTTTTATTCTGACAAAAATCTATAATCTTTAATACTGTCTTGGTCAAAATTAGTGCCAAAGAAAGTTACAATTTCACATAATAGAAAAACACTGTAATATACCTACAGTAAAATATCTTACAATAGTTTTTTTTGTAGGTGCCAGAGAGTAACATACTTTCTATGACTGAATATTAACAGAGCTCTGGAAACAGCTGGAGTTACATAAGTGCTCTTATGCATTTAGCCCGCTCCAAGTCAGGCAAGCTGAGAATCCATTTTTCAAGCGCGGTCTGTGTGCCGTTTATCTAAAAGTGTGTATGAAAATGGGATAGCTCAGTGCTGAAATGCCGTGCCAGTGTTTTGTGTACGTGGTGTTATATGTGCAATAGCTCGCTCCAGCGCTCTCCAGGGCTGATGGAAACCTGCACTAATTCATGCGTGCCACCTCCGCCCCTTAGATCCTGCTCGTAGATGGCTGCACTCCACAGTGAGCTGCACATCATCACATGCCACCGAGACTGGAGCTAGTTGTAATGCCCCAAATCCAGGTTTAAAAATAAACAAAATGGGCTCGTTTAGGGAACTGCTGTTGAACGTTCCTACACATTCTATGTCCATTAGAGATCATTGTTTCTGCAAATTGTTATTGAAAATTGAAGGGGGGTGTTCCTGTAGTGCCAGGAGATGCGGAGATGTGCAATTGCAGTCTTGACCTTAAAGGACAAAAACTACACACCTCACCTTTACTTTCACATAGAATCTTTTTCTAACAATGACTTAATTCCATAGTATATCACTTTGATTCTTAAAAAAAAAATCCCATTTTGTTACTGTCTAATAGCTGTTGTAAGAGCCTGTTTCAGCAGATTGTGTCATACACTGAACAAAAATGTAAACACAACACACTTTTGTTTTTGGCCCCATTTTCTGTGAGCTGAACTCAAAGATCTAAGACTTTTTCTATGTACACAAGAGGCCTATTTCTCTCAAATATTGTTCACAAATCTGTCCAAATCTGTTTTAGCAAGCACTGTGGCAAACCATAAGCCAGCATTTCATTGAATTTGGCAGCACATCCAGCCGGCCTCACAACCACAGACCACGTGTATATAATATCCTTTGAGACCAGCTACCCGGACATCTGCTGTTTGCATCGGTTTGCGTAACCAAAGAATTTCGGCACAAACTGTCAGAAACCGTCTCAAGGAATCTTATCTGCATGCTCGTCTTCCTCATCGGGGTCTGGAACTGACTGCAGTTTGATGCTGTAACCGACTTGAGTGGACGAATGCTCACATTCAATGGTGTCTGTCACTTTGGAGAGATGTTCTCTCAATAAATCCTGGTTTTCTATGACCAGGGCAGATGGCAGACTGTGTGCGTGGTGTTGTGTGGGTGAGCAATTTGCTCCTGAGGCCTATTGTTGTTCCATTTATTCACGACCATCACCTCATGTTGCAGCATGATAATGCACGGCCCCATGTTGCAAGGATCTGTACACAATTCCTGGAAGCTGAAAACATTCCAGTTCCTGCATAGCCAGCATACTCACACAAATAATGGTCACACCAGATACTGACTGGTTTTCGGACCCTCCAAATACAGTAAAACTACACATTTTGGAGTGGCCTTTTATTGTGGCCAGCCTAAGGCACACCTGCGCAGTAGTTATGGTCTCTAATAAACATCTTGATTTGCCAAACTTGTGAGGTGGATGGATTTTCTCGGCAAAGGAGAAGTGCTCACTAACACAGATTCTGAAAGATTTATGAACAATATTTGAAAAAATAGGCCTTTTAGAATAAATAGAAAAAAGTCTTACATCTTAAAATTTTGCTCATGAAAAACGAGGGCAAAAACCAAAGAGTTAAAAAAAAAAAGTGCGTTAAAATTTTTGTTCAGTGTATATTACAGTTCCACTTACAATACATGCAATTCTTACAGTGATCCTTTACATTGTCACATATCAGAACAAATGTATGTATGAATGAATGAACAAGTAAAAGTGTGGTCCCCACAATGATTTGTTCCTTTCCCTTGCTGCACAGATAACAGTGATAGGAGCTTGTCCGGGAAGTTCATATCCACAGAATGGAATCTAATATTAATAAACTCACTGGCAAACATGCACTGTGAAAAAATGGATCTTGGTCCCATCCATATAAATGTTTGTATGGTTTCAAAATGTGAACCGACAAATAATATGAAGAATTGTGCTTGGTCCAGACACGTGGAGTAACTTGAAAGCTCAGTTTGTTTATTGTTGAGTGTTAAATACACTGGACACACAGGGTAACTGGCACTGTGACTTCACCCTTCTGTAGACTGTATTTCAGACCAAGAAGTAATTAAAAAGGCATCTGTCCATTTGTAATATGCACCTTCTACTGTGTCAAAGCTGGAGGTCTGCACTTCGAGAATAAAATATAGTGAGGTCTCAAAAACATAGTGAAAATTTTCTTCTCTATGGTTTTTCACCCAAAAACCTAAACTTCCTGTTTCCTGCTAGTATGAAAAAGTTATGCTAAATACTTAATACTTTGTTTTGTCCTTTTTCAAAGTTCAAGTAACTTGCAGCAACTAATTTCACAGCATTTCATCTCAGACTAATCATAAACTTCAAATACTCCAAAATTGTGTGGCTTTCTTTCATTTAACTGAAGGTCAAACGCAGCAGCAGATGCCAAAGGTAATGAACCATGACAGTGCAGAAATGATACACCATTTGTGAAAACGGCAATGACAGATTGCTTATCTAAAGTGTCGCATTCTGATTCGGGACTTGTTTGTGTGGACGTGAAGTGGGCTTAACAACACATTTATGAACGTCTGCGGATGTGTGTGGGTGTTCTGCAGTGACCTCTCTGCTGTACCGATGTTCAGAACGTTCAAAGGAATGCAGCTCTTGTGTCCATCGGGCTTTGTTGGCTCAGATGAATCCACATCCCCGAGGCCTCGCAGTGACGCCGCCGATGAAAAGCGCTCTACACAGGGTCAGAGAAGGAGGTCTTCTGACAGCCTTGGTCATGAAAAATAGAAAGCACACGTGTTCGGCAGAGCTACACTGCTACAGAGGGACCTTGGCCATTGAGTCCAGTTGAATTCACAAAGTAACACTGCCTCCACACTTAGTTTCAGCTTCTTTTCCAATATACCAATAACATTCCACTTACAATACACCAAAATACAACCCACCTTTAGGAAAAGAAATATGTTCTACAGAGAATAAGATATGGTATTTAAAAAGATCTTGGGTGCGTTTGGAATAACTAAGGAACACCTTGTCAAACGGAATTTAAAAATTGCCTTATTTATCCATGTAGTATACAAAAAATAGCAGACATCGGAGCAAATTCAGGTTAAACCAGCTTCCAATTCTAACTGTCACCAAATGCTTAATGTCAGTGAATGAAAAACTCTCTTCTCTAGTTACAAAATGCCCTTTTCTTGTAATTAAAGAAATGCTACCATTGTAAAAAAATTATAAAGAAAATAAAAAACTCCAACTCAACATTGGGCCATAATAGCCAAATGTAAACTTTATTATTCTGTTAAAAGCTTTATGAAAGTGAGTTATTAAACTATACCAATATAGTTTTAATATACCTTATTTGAGTGTTATTTTATTGTACCAAAAACAAGGACAAATATTTTATTATTGCATATCTTATTATTAGCTAAGATGCTAATTTATGTCAATAACTGCAGTTGTGCTCATAAGTTTACATACCCTGGCAGAATTTGTTATTTTTTTTAGGGTTCCATTTTTCAGAGAACATGAATGATAACACAAAAACATATATTTTAATTACTTTTACTAAATCATAATGACAACAAAAACTACCCAAATGACCCTGATCAAATGTTTACATACCCTGGTGATTTTGGCCTGATAACATGCACAAGTGACACAAATGGCTTGATAGGCTACTAAAGGTAACCATCTTCACCTGTAATTTGTCTTCTTGTAATCTGTGTGTGAATAAAAGGTCAGTGGGTTTTTGGTCCTCTGACAGACACTTCTCTCATCCAGTGCTGCACTGATGTTTCTGTATTCTGGGTTATGGGGAAAGCATCTGTGGGAAAAAGGTAATTGAACTGTATAAAACAGGACAGGGATATAAAAAAGATAGCCAAGGAATTCAGAGTGCCGATCAGCAGTGTTCTGTTCTCTAATCAAGAAGTGGCAAATGAAAAGGTAAGGTAGACCAAAACTTTCAGCCACAACTGCCAGGAAAATTGTTTGGGATGCAAAGAAAAACCCACAAATAACTTCAGCTAAAATACAGGACTCTGAAAAAAAGTGGTGTTGCTGTTTCAAGATGCACAATAAGGAGGCACTTAAGATAAGCTGCATGGTTGAGAAAGCCTTTACTTCACAAATTCCACAAAGCATCCTGTTTACACTACGCTAAACAGCACAGAAACAAGTTTCAAAACCTCGAGAGCAAAGTCATTTGAAGTGATGAGACCAAAATTTTACTTTTTGGCTACAACCATAAATGTTACATTTGGAGAGGATTCGACAAAGTCTAAGATGAAAGGTAGGCTACACAACTGTGAAACATGGAGGTGGAGCTGATGTTTTTCGGAATGTGTGAGCTACAAAGGCACAGGAAACTTGGTTAATATTGATGGAACAATGAATGCAGCATGTTATCAGAAAATTTGGACTCATCAGCCCGAAAGCTGCGCATGGGACGCACTTGGTCGTTCCAACAAGACAACAATCCAAAGCACAAGGCCAAGTCGACCTGTCACTGTCTACAGCTTCAAAAAGTGAAGGTTCTGGACTGGCCTCATTCTACTGACCTCACTATAATTGAGCCACTCTGGGGAGATCTCAAACATGGGCAAGAAAGCCCAAGAATTTACAGGAATTGGAGACTTTTTGCCAAGAAGAATGGGCAGCTTTACCATCTGAAAAAATAAAGAGCCTCATCCACAACGACCACAAAAGACTTCAAGCTGTCATTGATGTCAAAGCTGACAATACAAGTTATTCAGAAGTGGGTATGTAAACTTTTGATCAGGGTCATTTGCGTAGTTTTTGTTGTCATTATGAACTAAAGAGCAAACACAATTGTTTAACAATAAATGATTTCACCCAACCACTAAAAAATTGCCAAAAATATCACAAATTCTGCCAGGGAAAATTATGACCAACTATATTTCACACTAAAAATAAATAAATAAGCCATCCAAATTTAGTAGTTATGCAGACCTACCTTTACCAACAATAATTTGAAGTAAGGGTTTACTTTATCACCCTCTCACACTCTTGTGGATGAATTTTGGCCAGTTCTAGCTTTTTCAACATGGCCACAGTTGATTAAGGATTTTGGGAACAGCTCTCTTACGGTCCTGCCACTGCACTGCAGTTGACATCTGGACCTCTTTCAACCTTTACCTTGACATTTTCACCTGACCAACTCAGGACTGATGAGTGACTGAAATCCCACATGCCACTGTTTTGTTGGCTTGTTTGTTTGGTGTGGTGTTTTGTATTTTTCTCCTGCCCTGGTGGTATTTAACATACATCCTTTGCATTTTTGTGATAAAAACATGCGGCAAAACCATCTTGAACTAAGATGTGAATGGATCAGTTGTACTATACTCCACTAATAGCTTTTAGAAAAACTGAAGGAAGGAAGAAACATTTTCAGTTAGTTATGGTTGCTGGGGTCAAGGTTAAAAACCCTAACTGATCTTATGCTTTAAGAAGAGGCCTGTCGCCCATAGCAACAGTGAGCTTTCTGAAAAATGCAATGGTCTTTTTAATCACATTAGGTTGTTCCTCCAGGCTGGCTCAATGTATAGTTTGGCTACAGCTGGACAAAAGCACACTAGATAGTAGTGTATTTATTAATGGAGCTGTAGGACAGTCACGCAGGTCAATGAGGGAATACATTTACTTTTTTTGCACTGATCCGGAACAGTACTCTCCCAAAATAAAGAGCTCAAATAAAAGGTGATATTTGGCTTTAAAAAATAAAACAACAAAACACACAGTTCAAACTGAGGCAGCAGAGCGGAACGAAGCCAGAGAGAACCAAAGTAAATGGGAGGTAGATGAGTGACAAAGCCAGTTGAAAGGAATAAAACAAGCAGGGAAAGCGCCGGGTGGCTGTCAGGGTGTAGTTATTAAAGCGCACAGCACCAGCATGCATCTGGATTAATGTCTCTGATGACAGCCTTACAAGGAAAAAAAAGAAAAGAAACACAGGAACAGATTAATTTGTCCAGTTGGAGTCTTATGCAACTCCTTCGTGTCTCGGTCCACTGGAGTGCAATGAGAAGCAGGCCCGAGGGAATGAGGGCTTATGAGGACTTTATACGGAACAGACAGAGCACAAATTGTATGGAGCAGGCGATGTGTGCACTTAAAGCTCAGTTTAGAGACACTGTATTTTTGTATTTCATAAATATGACCAAATCATATCCTAATTTGTAGTCATGCCGTTTTGTTGTGTTAGCTGATTTGTTAGACTGCAATAAGCAACAGCTCATATGAGTCAGTAATATAAGGTTATCCATCCCTTATTTTATTTTTGTAGAAAACAGTAATAAATGTATATGACCTCTCAGTAGGTCTATTACGTGCATAGACATTCATAATTTGGTTTACAAACCGAAAAATTTGTAAGCTTTGTATAAAAAGGTGTTAGGTGCATTTAAATGTTAGTAATAAATTAGAATAGTGGTTTTCAAACCTTAGGTTTTCTGAAAGTTTAAGATGTGAAAAGCCAGATATTTAAAATGATAAAAATAAAATTTATAAAGTAATCAAACTGACCCCTAAAAATATGAATGTATATTTATATGTAGTTTACTGGAACACACAATATGACCAGTAATATAACTCAAATGTGTGGGTGGTACTCAAGGAGCCAAATGTTTTTGAGATGGTACTTAGTGAAAATAGTTTGAGAGTCACTATGATCTGTATTTATTTCTATCTATGTTGAATGAGACAGTACCTTTGCTCTCAAAGGTATTTTAGACAGTTAGTTTCTGGTATCACACTGACATGACCTAATAAAATCTCCATTTGTCACTGTGCTTATCATAACCTGCTTAACAGTCGCTCACGTTCACTGAGGCATGTGTTCAGTTTGCAGGGCTGTGCAGTGGTCATCTGGGCCGGTAATGAGTGGTGTACTTACAAAGCAGACAGCATAATTCAGGGCACTGGAGTGGAAAGTAATGGACGAGGCTGAATATTAAATGAACTAATATGTGCATATCACACGAGCTGGTTTGCATAATAGTGGCCATCAGTCGGGTGATGATTGCAACCACCTGGAGACAACTGTTCGAGCACATTCTCATTTATATGTAGTGCAAGTCAATATGTACACTAAAACCAAATAATGTTCTTCCTAGACTGTTCCTTAACAGTTGACATAATAAAGCATCTTAATATAAAAATACATGCCTGGAGAAAATGTCAGTATTAAATTCATGCATATATTCCTTGAAGCAGAATGCAATGTAAAATATAGCCAAAAATCATGCGAAATAACTCTATTTCCAAATTCTAGTACATACATTATGATAATTAAATATTTATTTTGCCATCGGCAACAGTATAGCATTACCCCTCAGACAACCCAAAACTGTAAATGATACTGCTTTTCAATGCAATACATTTGGAGTCAAGGCAAAAATGTGCAAATTAATAAATATTTATATTTGGTGAATCCAAGGAATGACTAAAAATAAAAGTTAAATTAATTTCTAGTGCCATTTGCACATGGGGACCAACATGTTTAGACCTACATGCAGTCCACTCCTTCCGTTCTTATACAGTCCACATCAAATCGCAGGTAGTAGATAAACCGACGGATCAGCTCAGCTCACAGTGATGCTGTTAGGGCAGGGGTTTTGGACCATAAAGGAGAAACCGAACTGGAAGGTGTTGGATATGAGACTTAAGAAATGATGACAACGTAAAATACAACAGCAGCTAGACAAGATAAAATAAAATAAATAAACTACTCTGAACATGTCCAAACCAGCACAGTCTGGCCTCTCTAACTTTTATCTCCTGAATATCTAGCTGTCCCTCTGGTTGACTCATACCTGATCCTATCCATCCACATTACTTCCAAAGATAACCTCTACATCTTTAGCTCTGCTACTTCCAGATCTCTCTGCATCTGTCCAAACCATGTTGATTCATTTTAAAATGACAATAGCCTACACATTCAATAGTACCTATACTTAATAAAATTACTTTTTAATGAGGCCGGACAGGTAAATGCAAATTATTGTTTTTCAGCTTGGCAACACTACATTTTTATTGTTGCAAGAACTAATAAATGATTTATAACTCCTGTACTACTGATAATAATATCAAATTTTAAAGATGTTAATCTGTGTCAGTGCCTTCCGTCTTTGTTGTAGAGTCTGGTGCTAGAGAATAAAATGCTAGAGTAGCATGGAAGCTAAATTAAAATGCAGCAAAAGTTATGCATTTTCAAATAAAAATGCATTAGTCTGGACATAGCCTTAGGCCTTTTTGAAAAGAGCTTATAAACCCCAGACCGTAGCTGATGTTCCACAGAAAAACTGCTGTATGAGAACAGAAGAACAGACTATACAGCCATGCATCACTTTAGGAAAAAATACTTATCATTTTGTGCGGCTTCCCAGAGGAGCACGGCTCACTAGCACTCCAGTTTGGAAAGCATGGCTCATAAATCGTCTCAGTTCATAAACAGAACGGGCTTTCTGCGTGTAATTTAACTTTATGTCCTAGAAAGTATTTTTCACGGCGAACAAAATTAGCCTTGTTTGCACTGTCAGAGCCTGGCGAGGGAACATCTAAATGAGGAGTGGGCTATCAGTACGTCCCCGAGGAGGCCATTAATAATCTGACTTTTAAACCTTAAAAGCCAAGGTAGACCTTAACAGACTGGCACCAGTTCTGTTAATACAGGTTTACAACCCTTTATTCCTGTTGTTTGAGTGGCAACAAATTATGTTTTTGGGGAAATGCTAATCTTCATAAAAGCAGAACAACAAAAATATTATCAACATCCTCACTACCGTAACTCTTGACCTGCTAATGGATTCCATTCACATGCAATGAACGCTGACTGGCAAGCAGCAAAAAATGAAATGTTAGATCAAGAGAAGCAAGTGCATGTTTGGTAGTGCTATATAGAAAATAATAAAGCACTGTTCATTAAATACTGTTACTTGAGGAAACTACACTGTAAAACATGCACATAAAAAGTCAGTTTTAGTGCCAGTTCTCTGGCCTCTGTTACTTATACACAAAACTATTCATTCCACAGTAAAAAAAAAAGAATGTGCAAGTGTTCATATAAGCCTATAGTCATTTTAATATGAACTAATTTAACACAGAGAACTTAACTAACTGTCTTACTTTAACACTACTGTGAGGTGTTGCTTTAACTCATTCAGTCACACAAATCAGTTTTCAAATAATTAACTTTTTTAATAAACAAGAGTAGACTCATTTAACACTGTTTGCTGTATAATGTTGCAAAAGAAGATAGTCACTTAGGGGGCTTTCACACCTGCACTGTTTGGTCCAGAGTTTGGACTATCCCTTCAAGTGTGAAAGCTCCAGTAGACCATGGTTTGGACCAGTGTTGGTCATCTTACTTTAAAAAAGTAATAATTTACAGTTACACATTACTGCTTCCAAAATGTAATTGCGTTAGTAACTCAGTTACCACATTGTAAAAGTATTTAGTTACTCAGCAAAGTAACTGACATTATTTTTTATGTTCTAAAACTATTATGTTTTATAACTCTTTAATATCAAAAATGTTTATATTAATATTATATTAATGTTTATATATATATTAATATTAATTAATTAATTAAGAAATACTAAACACTATATACAGTATTTTAGAACATTTGGTATTTATTTGAAGTATTTATTGCAGTCTGTCATATGATATGCATATAAATAAAAACATGTAAAATCTCTATCTTTAATTATTGCACAATAAACAGAACACAATCCAACTCTCTCTGTAGAGTAACATGTTGTTCATGCTCAGTGAAAATGAACAATACCACAGAGGCTCTGTGTGAGGAGCTCACGCTAGCTGCCTTTGGGGTTGGGTTAGCAGCAGCAACAAGTGTACTGGAGTACTGCCGTTCTGCTTATGGGGAAATTTAAGCAGTGTAAAGAATAACAACTTTTTGTAAAATTTTGAAATTTGTACACACCAAACATGTTTTAAACTACTGGAGAAACTTAAAAAAAGTACTCTTGGTTTGAGCACGTATCATACTGAGCCTAGCACCAGAAAGCAAAGTGGCATTTTGGCACACAGCCCAGCTCTCCAACCCACAGATTGGTTTATCATTGACACAAGTGAGCAGCAAATGCATTCAGGCTGACTCAAAAGTTAGCAGTAAGAGGCTGCAAACCTCAAGTGAGCTGACCCCTCAAAGTTTGAGTGAGGGGAAAGTAGAGGCAAAAAAACACCACATAATGACAGAGTTAATATTTATATTGGAATAAGAAAAATGTGGGACAGACGAGCAAGACTTTTTCAATAATCTACTGGTCTCGGAGCAGATTTTTTAAAAATGTTTTTTAAAGCATATAAATGTTGGTTGATTTTTTTAGTCAGGGTAGGTGAAACTCTCAGAATATAGTTTTCAGTTTTACAACCATCTTGAGGCATGTGTTAAAATGGCATGCTTGTTATGAATAATCATTGTCACTACACACTTAACTTATAAAGTATTTCCAGAGAACATCCTTGGGTGCACAAAAATCTAACTCAAAAAGGGCACTTGTGGTGAAACAAATTGCATACATACTCTGCTATATTGGTTCAATAGTGCAAATAGTGGAAAAAAACTGTGAAGCTTGATTTCACTATACATTCAAATACACTTACAAGGTTCAAAAATAAAAAAAAACATGATGGCAATGAACTGTCATAGTCATCCACATAAACATTGTTTGTTTAGACCATTTATCTCATAGGTTCATATGTGCTCTTGCACTATTGCACAGACCATCAGAGCTGCTGGCATGTGAGCTGCAGGACTAGAAATCTGTGATTATCAACCTCAGCTTGTTTTGTTGACAGCTCACATGCTCCAAACACCTTTCTTTTATGGAAAAAACTAAATAGTTATGTCTAGGGATGCAACAATTGACTCCACTCACAATTCGATTTGATTGACAACTTTTTTCAACATCGTCCCAGTACTGTCCCGAAAGCCAGTTCCAACAGTCAAGTAAATGTCAAATGTTCCCATATTTCTTTTAAATTATAGGCTAATGTCTGTCCATTTGTAAGTTCTTAAATAAACACAAATACAATCTAATTCTACAAGTGTTTACAAACAATTTAATTTGTTTATAAGGCTGGGTACTTTAAATAAGTGGATATTAAAGTTAGTAAAAGTCTAAAATCTAAATAAAATCTAAATAAGTGGATATTAACAATGTAACCTAAAATAAACCAATAAATCTGTCTTTGATGGTTTTAGACCTGCTTAATTACCCGTTTGGTTCAAACTAAATCTTCAGACCACAACTGAAGATTTAGTTTGAACCAAACGGGAGAGTCTGAAAGTTAGGCCCAAACAGTGCGGTTCAACTGCAGATTGAACCTACTCTTTGCATCTATCAGGAGCATTTCAGGATTTAATTAGGACACATCACAGGGGTTAGCTGTGAACCTAAGCCACTTGTGCATTTTTGTCTGATCACACCTTTGTTTCTCTCAGTAATCGTGTCATGTGTTACTTTGTAATCTCGCAATCTTTTTTTCCGAGCCTGGCTGCACCTGTAAACACAATTAAGTTGTTTTCACAGGAAACAGGATTATGCATCTGCTGTGATTGAAAGTCATAAATCTCCTTGTAATATCCCTGTCAATATAAACTGAAGTAAATGCTTTGTAATTGGTGTTCTTGATGGCACAGACTTGCGTTGTCAAAAAGAGCACAAGCAGATTACATTTGCAGAGTGAAATTTGAAAACAACAGGCCATTATTAGCTGAATGTCATTAGGAATTAGTGTACAATATGCAGCGACTGACAAGCAGATATGAATTTCAATTTTTTTATTTTTTTATCTGTTACTTTATGGAACCATAACTCATACAGCATTTGTTTTATAATTTATATATTTTTTTTGTATCCAATGTACATTTTACTGTTTCAAACACCCCAAAATGTAAATCTGCCTGGTTTTGCCTGTAGTGATTTATGATAATTTATGGTTAAGAGCCAAGTTGGGCCATGGATAGGACAAAAAATCTAGCACCAAAAATAAGTTTACAGACATGGAAATTAAGTTCAGTTGTTATAAAAACTAAAGTTAAGGAGCCCTCAGAGACCCCAAAAATGTAAATTATAATATTGTGCAAAGTTAATATTTGTGATGTTACACTGGTGAGCGTTTTGTGGGATGCGTGTTTTACTGGGTTAATTAATGTTACCATAGCAATAAGAAGCAAACAGCAGCTAATAACCTTTTTCCACAAGATGTTATCTTGTTTGATTTAAAATAGCACCACGTAACTTTAAAGTCCAAAAATATACATTCTCATATTGATTTAATGGTACTTAGACACATGATTGATCTCACTGACACAGTACCCTCAGTTGGACTGAAAAGAGGGAAATAGGCCGATACATGGACTCTAGTAGTTTGTACAAAGTGCACTAATATCACCCTACTATTTCAGACGACCTGTTTTTGGATCTTTGTGGTTAAGATCAAAGGTGGATACCTGCAAGTTCTTCCAAACTTACCGGTTTTGGAAAGTTTCCTTTTAATAACAAACAACACTGACAGTCTGTGAAGGGATCTCCACCATCTAGTGGCTAAAAGTTATGCAGCGCCGCTTTAAATAAATAATTGTCAGACCTAACAATTTATTTTTTTTCTTTGTTTGTAGTTTCAAAGGATGATAGTTTGGACCAAATGCACAGAAGTTTTAAACAGAAGTTTTTTTCACAGAAGAAAATTAAACACATTAAGATATTGCAATTTAAATGTGTTTTATGTTTATATATATATATATATATGCTGCATTGCTGGGCAATGATTAAAGATTTTAATTGTGATTAATCACACAAAGTTCTGTGAATAATTGTGATTAATTTCATTATACATCAAATTTAATAATACATTTAAAATTTGTGTTGCATACTTTTATTTTGAACGTACTGCTATATAAACAAAAGTGCAATGTCATTTGGTTTGCAAACACTTTAAACAAATAAGGTGCTTTTTACAGCAGGTAAAAGTTGAAAAGTATCAGTTGAAATATTTCTTGTAAATCTCAACTTAAGCATTAATGTAATCAAATTAAATATTAAACCAAAAATATTTGCCACTGCCAGGGCGTTAATATTTTGTTTAGTTTGTTATAGAAAAACAAGTTATGTCCAGAGCCTCGATCTTAACATTTTAACAATGTAAACAATATAAATGTCTGTGTAGCGGCTTCCCATAGAACCTTGCAGCCGCGGTGAGGGTCAGAGTTGGGTCCTGGTGCTGCTAAAAGTTGTGACACGCTTAGAGACTATAATTGACAAATAATCTCAAATCCGATGTGCGTTTGGTAGGTTGATTGCAGATTAAATAACACAGCTCAGCAGATAGATGATGGACATGAACCAGAATGCATAAACGGATAAATATATAATCTCAGCCGTTCAGTATGCTTTGTGTTGCTTTGCTGTTGGCTTTGCGGTCAACAAAAATTGCAGCTACCTGTGCACACCTTTACAGACCTACGTGCACGTGCCTGCGCTCCCGTGAGCTCCGCTTCCTCATCACCAGACCAACACACGCACACACACACACACACACACACACACACGCACGCACTCACTCACTCACTCACTCACTCACTCACTCACTCACTCACTCACTCACTCACTCACTCACTCACTCACTCACTCACTCACTCACTCACTCACTCACTCACTCACTCACTCACTCACTCACTCACACACACACACACACACACACACACACACACACACACACACACACACACACACACACACACACACACACACACAGTGCTCCCATGTTCTCCCTCCTACAGTCTGTTATGTGTTTTCATTAGAGTCAGAGCATGTGAGTGCAGTTCCCGCTGTTCATCAATATAATGCACTGTAACGCCGCGAGCTAAGTATGGTTGCCTCGTGATGTCCAGTAGTCTCCGGGGAGGGCAACAGTTGGTGCACGTTGTAATGCCGTTGCTTTTGTAGTCTTCTCCTTTTTATACAGGTCATGTATTCTTGTGATGGTGCGTCATGAGGGCGGCTCATACGTGCAGTCATTCGTTGCAAACCTAAAAATGTTCTATAAATATATATATATATATATATATATATATATATATATATATATATATATATATATATTTATATGGTGGGGAAATTCCTAGTTGGCAGCCACACAAGGGGGTGCATAGCATGTTTTTTTTAGGTTGATGGTGGAACTGGAGTACCCCAAGCACGGGAGAACATGCAAACTCCACTCAGAAAGGTCCTGCCTGAATTATGTTTATCTAACACAAGAGATCATATTACTGATGCGCTCTACCACACTACACATACAATAAAGAAACTATGCCAATTCACTGGACCCTAGCGAGTCCAGTTTCTACAAAATACACTAAAAGGATTTTTACAAGACATGTTCTTTCATCTAAACTTTCCACAACAGATATTGACGGAGAGGGATCTTGGACCAAACAATTTTTCAGTTCAGGTACTTTCCATTTGAAACTTGTTGTTATAGGTGTTAATGTAAAGTGTAACAAACTGTATAAATCCAAAAGAAAAAGTAGTAACTAAAATAAATAAATTGACAAGAGAAACAATGAAACACTACACAAGGACATGTTACTGACTAAACTAGTCAAACATATACTACCACTGGAACGGAAATGAAAATTCATTTACCTTTCAAATGTTACTTAATTAAAGTTTATCATTTAAGTTTAAATCTAAAATGTACTTAAGTCAAAGTTAAACGTTTTTTTAAGCAATCTCACAAAGCACACAATTTGCTAAAGGTTACTCGGGAAAATGTTCTTAAAACAGGTCTGCGTAACTATTAGCCCAAAAATACATATTCTCTAAATTATTTTGATGTTTTTTAGTCATGAGATTAGTAGAATCATGCGTCTCTCACTGACACACTCTACCCAACGACAACAAAAAAAAATGAAAATAACCCAGTACGCTCAACCCTAGCAGAGTCCTGTTTGCACAAAATATACTAAAATTATCCTACTGTTTCAGAACACAGTTTTCTTATAAACTTGCCATCTTAAATGTCTCTACTTGTAAATACTGGCAGGAATCCTCTTTATTAATTTTTATGTTTTATGTAACCTCTTTTATGAATATTGTTGAAACAAAATGCATATGAATTGTTGTTCAGCCAGTTTTCATATAATCTCTATGTTCACAGTGATTTTTTTCTTTTTTTTTTTGTAAATTGAATTTTAATGCTCCATAGATTATAATCTAGTGATCTCTCTGGGCACCTTATCAAACATTCAGCCCAAATGAAAAGAAATGCCTTTGCAACTGCTAAGTCATAATCTTATTATCATAAAAGCCAGTTAGCTATTACAAAATTGGCACTTTTTTCTTTATTTATTTATTTGTTGATGCAGACATGAAAAATAAGCCGAGTTCAAAAGCGCACCCAGGCAACAAAAGCTCACTACTGCCAGTTGATAATTAGCATCCTGAGAGAATAATGTGGCTCTTTCGTGCTGCGGCAGCCATCATGCCACACACTGGAACAGCAAGAGCCTGGAGGAGCCCCCAGAGGGGGGGGTAAGGGTACCATGAGGGTCTGGGAGGTCGGGACTTGGGCTATACTTTGCCAGCCATCATTCTGGCTCTTTGCAAAACAGTGTTCCAGCACAGTCGTGGTCTGGCTCCCGGGAAAAGCAGAG
Organism: Neodontobutis hainanensis; assembly: GCA_024349245.1. NCBI lineage: Eukaryota > Metazoa > Chordata > Actinopteri > Gobiiformes > Odontobutidae > Neodontobutis > Neodontobutis hainanensis. Next base: position 1,911,706 of record JALDNG010000140.1, on the reverse strand, counting down.
GGTCAGCACGTTCTTTTTCCAGATCGAGACTCTCTTTTATGATAGGGCCGAGCTAGTGTAACATTCAACAGGCAGCAGTCTCTGACCAGCTTGTCATGCTCAGGAAATTCATTGGGAGGGAACGAGACAATGAGAAATTGTGTGAATTTGATAGTCGGCTCTAATGCAGATTAGGCGTAATTGTGTTGTGTGTCCATCACTCATTAAAAGATAAAGGATTCAACAGTTAATCTGAACACAAAGAACAATTTAAGAAGTAAACAGCAGTCCCTTAAAGCCAAAGCTAATACAGATGCTGACTCACTACTTTTTATAGACCAGTTTTTCAAGAGGGCCTGGACTAACTGTTGTTAACAATAGTTCTCATTTTTAAATAATGGCAGTTTAAAACATCACACACGGCACCTGGTGCACTCAGGTTGGCATGTAGCTTTTCTTATTAGATATTCTGTGAAACAAATGTCTGTAGAATAATGGAAGTGGGGAAGACTGACACGTAGCAAATGGGCCCATTCCTGGATTTGAACCTGGCTGTGGCACTCAAGTTATCTATCGAGGCTCCTCTACTGCAACTTTTCAATCATAGAACATAAGCGTGGACTTGCTAAAGGCCGTTTAGTGAAAATATGTAACTTTGCTGATAAGGGTAAACAAGAATAAGTCAGATATCGATAAAGCATTTGTAGAGCTCAATGGTTATATTTGAATAAATGATTTGTGAAGTGTAGCTTGTCTGTAGTGCAGTTGTTAAGGCCACACTGACTAAGGCCAGAGTATAAGACAAAACCCAGGTATTTTTGAATGAGGCAAAGTCAAGGCCAAGTACATCTTCAATATCTTCCAACATTTGCCCAATTTGAAATTTTTTTTTTTTACTTATTTGGTACTGCAAACCGTTGGGGCACAGTGGTAGAGTGAGTCGTCGTACAACCGGAAGGTAGGCGGTTTGATTCCCACTCTCCCCACAGTTCATACTGTCGTTGTGTCCTTGGGCAAGACACTTAACCCACCTTGCCTCCAGTGGCTGTAACACTAGTAATTAGAAGCTCAATGTAATTCGCTTTGGATAAAAGCATCAGCTAAATGAAAAAATTGAAATGTTCCATTTCCTTTTCGAGTCAACATAGTTTTTTTTTTAACACTTTCCAAATAATGGTCTATACTTATTCCCTCTCACCCAGCTTGGCTTTAGTTGTGTTTAAAATTATATTAGATAAAACTAAAGGCTATGTTTTATTACAGCTTCTGGTATACTTTTTGAGTCTTGATGCCAAATTTTGGCAAGGTATTATGTTAATAAACAATTCTCGGAACATAAAAAACATATACATATTCTTATAGTTTGTAAGAGTTCCTGACACAAGATCCGATTTGAAGGCCACAGAGAGCAAAAATCCTTCATCTGATGCAATAATGTTGTTTATACTTATTCTTAATTTGACACAGTGTGTGGAGTTTCTTTGTCATCCAGATAGTCCTAATGCTAAGGGCTTAAAACGAAGGCATCTGGACATTGCTTAGAAAGAATAAGACCTGCCAGCATTGTCATTATTCTGTTTTATTTTTGTAATTTGTTCTTTGTTTTTCCTTAGAATGTGAGTCCCCACTAGACTCAAGTCTTCGACTGAGAGCTCAGCTCCTCTGATTGTGTGAGCCGCCAGATAAATATGGCAGAAACAAATGATCATCCTCGAAGCAATCAATCCATGTGCCCGGGATGATGAATGCCCCCATGTTACAAACAATTATACTTTTTTCAACATTGACACCAAGCTCGGGCTGCTTTCAAATAAAGATCTGCGTAAACAAAGTCATCTGCGTCCGAGTGACTGTCTAAACAAAAAGGCATGGATGGATGAGCGGCAGAGGACAGTGCAGCGGAATACACCTGAGTGTCGATCCATCACTGCTATCAGGCTCGCCGTGAGATTGTAGTTAGCGCTAACAATCTGTCTTGACTCTGTTGTAACTGCATTTACCGAGTGACAAAAGCCTCTTAGAAAGACATTCCTGTCACTGTTTGACTCGGTTTGGTGACATTTCAGACAATTGTTCAAATGACTACCCAACCCAAACAGTTTGTGGAGCTTCCCAGCCACAGAGACTTTTGTTAGAAAAGGCAAAGATTAATGGAGTGTTCTTTAATAAGCTGACTACTATTGACTTTGCACAAATAGTGTTTTAACAGATTGGACTGATCAGAGAAAAAAATAATATACATATAGTTCTAATAGCAAATACATTCAGTATAATTGAACAAACAGTTCAATTGTCAAAGAATCAATGTACCTTTGTCAGTGTATGTGTTAGCCAGCTAAAAATGTAAACATGCTAACGGATAAGATAATGATGATAGAAACTGGTTGGAAAGCCCCTCTCTTATTGTTTTCTTTAATCTGCATTGTCCAGCAGCTCAGTACAATCCAAACATGTCTTACATTGTCCTGCTGGGATCAGGTGGATGTGTGCACGGGCCTAAAATGAGAAAAAACGGGTCTAGACTCACAGAAGTCTCCAGCTCCAGGAATACTACTAAAACTAGATTCAGTTACAACTGAGTTTTTAAAATGTCCTCACTTGTTTTATGAGTAATTTTTTTAATTTATTGTTTTAACAAATATATAAATATTATACTATTAACATTTTTATTAGTGCTGGGCAACAATTCTGCAATTAATTGCAATTAATCGCATTATACAAAAAAAAAATGAAGTGCAATAACATTTGGTTTGCAAACACTTTAAACAAATAAGGTGCTTTTTACAGCAGGTAAAAGTTTGTAGCAGTTAAAATATTTCTTGTAAATCTCAACTTAAGCATTAATGTAATCAAATTAAATATTAAACCAAAAATATTTGCCACTGCCAGGGCATTAATATTTTGTTTAGTTTGTCATAGAAAAACAAGTTATGTCCAGAGCCTTGATAATAACATTATAACAATTTAAACTATATAAATGTCTGTTTTGTGTTTTCATTTCAGTCAGAGCATGTGAGTGCAGTTCCCTCTGTTCATCAATATAATGCACTATAACGCCACGAGGTAATAATGGTTGCCTAGCGATGTCCAGTAGTCTCTGGGGAGGGCAATAGTTGGTGCACGTTGTAACGCCGTCACTTATGTAGTCCTCTCCTTTTCATACAGCTCATGTATTCTTCTTGTGAGTGTGTGTCTTGAGGGCGGCTCATACGTGCAGTCATTCATTGCAATCCTAAGAATGTTCTTCAGACCGACATCTTTCACAATATTAATTGGCCGACGTTAACGCGCTATAAAATAATTGTCAGCGTAAATTCATTAATGCATTAACGCAATAATAACGCGTTAACTTGCCCAGCAATAATTTTTCATATTTAGTCAAATTTTGTTATGTATAAAATATTTATTAAGGATATATCTAATATTTTTGCTTGGTATTTAGACTAGTTACATATATTATTATCAATACTTTTCTAAATACATACCTAGGCCTTCTATTTTTTTTTCATAATAGTTTTATTTATAAATCTAAAATAGCGTGTAACTTTGATGCGTTCAAATACATGAGTGTAATTACACCTCATTCCACCTTTGACTCGGTGCTCTCTTGCACCAGTTGGCATACCTACCTCAGAACGCCCACAGCGGTGCATGGCGGCTCGTCCACACCTGAGTCAAGTGAAAAATGGCAAAGCAACTGTGCATCACTGACTATGCGATTGGACCCTCATAATTAATGAACAACAGTTCTAATGACAAAAACAAAAGCTCTTTTTGTCATTTTACTTGTTACCTAGCAAGTTAATGTAAAAATGTAAACAAGTAAAATAACAGGGGTAAAACCTGGATGGAAAATCAAAAGACATTTTAAATTGCCATTGAAAGTAAGATACTGGTTTATTAAATCATTATGGTTAAAAGTGTCACACAGTGCAGAACCTTGAGCCGAATCTTTGTACGATTTTTATTTACTTTTATTTAAGATTATGTTTTGAATCCCATTTCCAAATGTGTCTTAAAGCAGAAACCCAAAAGAGGAATCTTCAAAAATTGCTGAAACTGCTGAATACTTTTAGTAGCCATTATGATGATATGATGATAAACCAGTCATTTTACTTGAATGGACAATTTTTCTAAATCCTTTTGTCAGTCCCACATTTGCAGAAGGGCTTATCATCACTTTTACATTTTTACCTAAGCCTGTTTCCCATAAATATAATATTATTATTATTTTAATAACACCAAAATAATCTTAGGGTGGTCCGATCAATCGGCCACTGTTAATGTTTGGCTAATAATGGCTAAAAATAGTATGACCACCGGACAAGCAGCACGGGAATTCCTCTGTGCTCCAGGCATGTGTTGATAGTGAACACCTTTTTAGCACAGCAGGAAATATTATAGATGAGAAAAGGAAGAAACTTTTTCCCAAAATTGCAGAGATGCATATTCTTGATGAAAAACTTCTATATTTTTTAAAGTCTAAAATCTATTTCCTTTTCTGGTTTATGTAGCACTTCAGTTTGTGCCTGCTATTTGTTCCTAAATTTAAAGTTTAGTTAAGTATAGCCAAAGGCTGCTTTTGGATGGTTGGAAGATATTTGTTGCTTTTTGTTTGGATTTTTTGCCTGTGGTTATTGTGAGCAACCTTGTGTGATAAAACTAAAAACAAAATTAAGAAAAGATAACATTTTAAGTTGATTACTTTTTAGTTTTAAATAATCAATTTTTAAAATAGGCTGGAACACCCTTAATCTTAACTATCATTTTGGCCAAAACTAAACAGCCCTTTAGGTCCCTGTATGGGGACTTTCCTGATTGAATAAAGTCAGCCAAAATAAAGGAGGTGTGTAGGGAGACAGAGTTCTGTGCTTACCTAGCATAACTTAACAGTGGATGATGGATAAAACACTATGAGATTTCCAAATTAATCATGATCAATAATCATGATTATTTTATAATATTTATAATTATTAAAACCAGACCATCATAGAATTATTTCTTATCTACACTGTTTCTGAGTCAAAGAACAATAAGCATTATATTGTTTGACACACTTCAGTAGAAGTTACTGCCATGATTCTGATACCATTACTTGTTATTTGGTATTTCAGCTTCTCTTACTGGCACTGGTGTAGTCCTCAGATGATCCCATAAGTGCTTCACTCTCTTTTTCTCAATGCTAATATGTCTTGGATTATTAAGATTAGGTGTAGATGGTGTTCTGTGGAGGTCACAAGCCTCCAAATGGCCTCCTTTTAAACATTTGTTAAAATCAACCTGACTCTGAAATCTGTGTACGGCCCATCAATTGTAAAGATATAGTATGCTCAATTTTACTACTTCTGCATTAAGTGGAATTGGGACAGCCCTAAACTAAGTGTAACCAGCAGAGCAGTGAACTATGCCATGCTGCTATAAGATGTACAGTTTATAGAATGTATCTGTCTGTTTTTATGGCCACAGTGAGACTATTCCCACACCTGTGTCATTTGTCCCACACCAGCAACTAACACTGATGTCTGCAACTTTTAAAATGACTCCCCTCAGGGCCACACAGAGCGACTGCTGCTGCTGCGATCCACTACAGCTCCGCTTCACAAACACTTTTTAATGTTAATGCTGAGAGATGCACTACACAAAACTGAAAGCACCAGTTTATTATTTTTAATACACAGCAGAAACATTTCAGACTGTGTTTACTGTTATCACTGAAAGAGCATATTTTGTGAAGTATGACTCATTTTGGAATGACTTGGCAGATTCTGCTGAAGGAGTGAAATTGCCTCGAACGCACAACCATCAGGACTCCATTAAAAATCAATGTTTCCCATGAGCGTTCTAAATCCTTAAAACCTTAAATATTAATTTGGGCTTGCATTTTGAAATCGGTTTCAAAATATAACTTTACTTTTGCATCTTGGCCTAGATACAACACATAATAAGAAAAGGTTAAAGCAAAGTTATCCATTTTCATGTTGAAGACGTTTTCTCTAAATTCCAAGATTCTGAGTTCAACTGATACAGGAGCTGAGCTTCATCTCTAGAGGGAGGGGTTTGACCTGAAACTAACTCTGATTGGACCAGGCTGTTCTGGTCTCATAGTTGTTAACTGTTTATGTATCTGAGACCTCCTCCTCTGTTCAGAGAAGGCTTGTCCATAAAAAATTTAAAGAATAAATGGCTTCTTTCACTCCTCTCTCAAACCATCTGGTCTCTCTGGCCAAAATCCGGGAATTGCTGTCCTCAAAGGAATGCTCTTTCTCTTTGAGGCTGAGGTGCACTGCAGACTGATGTCTAACAACTCTCACATCAGGCGTCACTGTGCCCTTTCAAGGTAACGACTATGAGACCAGAACAGCCTGGTCCAGTCAAAGTTAGTTTTAGGTCAATCCCCTCCCACTAGAGAGGCCCAGCTCTCTTACTAGTTGATCTCAGAATTGACAAAGTATCTTGGGATAAGAGACAAAACATCTCTAGGTGGGGGTCATAATTTTACCAACACAATCAGTCAAGGTTTATTTCCATGTGCAACTATGGTGAATTATTTAGGTGCATATTTAGGCTTCTCAGTTGCGCAATAATTTGAAATAATAATAATAATAATAATAATAATAATAATAATAATAATAATAAGTTACACTTTATGGAAGAAAAAAAAATCTGCATTTCATTGTTGTGGAAATCTGTCAGGGACAGGTCATGGTAACTGACTGAGGATTAGCCTATGTATTATAAACGCTTAATGTGAACAAAATTTCAGTCACTAGAGTAGTACAGTACACGTCAGTTTAGTAAAATGTTTCAGTTGTCACTTTGGTAACCCTTTGGCTTTTGTTCCAGCAGTTAGGCACAGTTATTTAAAGGTGGAAAAAAACACTGCAGTGTGTTGATTGGATGGCAGAGAATTCTAATATAATACAGCATTGATAACTTGTCTTGTTTCCGGGAATATCTGAGGAAGACAAAATGCAATGTTGCTCAACAAACTCAAAGTTATTGTTTTTTGGCAACAGTTAGATATTAGGTTTTAGATATGAGTTGGTGTCTTCTCTGCCAACTTTTTTTTTTTTTTTTTTATGAAACTGGTGCATTTTTTGAGGGGGGTCAATTTTAGCAATTTTTCTGTAAGCTGTAATAAAATGGAACATAAAATGATCTTCACTTTACTGCAATTGTTTACAAGTAGAAATGTGGATTTAAATCCCCTCAACATTTTAAACCACATTGGACTAATACACCGGATTTCCTACAGTTAGTGACATGAGTTTGCATTAATGTCGTTCTCTAAGTTACTATGACTGTTCCTATAAACTCAAATGGAATGCTTGACTATGATCTCCCCTAAAGCATGCAACACAGCACACTATCACAAGAATGTTTACCCGAAGCGGTAATGCATGTGTATCCAGTGTATGAAGCCAGACCCTGGGGAGAAAATACCATTAACTAAAGCCGGCAGGCATTGTGCACACATGTCTAAATCCATCAAAAATATTTTTCGAACCATATTACTTAAAGAAACAGCATCTTTCCAGGCATGAAATCTTGCTAAAGCAAAAGACCAACTTCAAAAATTGCATTAATCTGAATCTTTTCCCCCCACTTTGATTTCATGGGCTACATTTGCAAAGAATAATTATAAGTAAGTGTAATTTTCCCAGTCACGGTCTGAAGCATAGTAATATTCCTCTAACTCATAAATGTTTGAATTTGAAATGAAGCAAATGTAGCATAAAATAGTCATTTCAAAGTAAACGGCAAACAAAACAACCCCCACGAATGATAAAATGTCATGGCCATACTGATATTTTAAGTGGCCAACAGTGGATTATGTAAAGTACGACATCAGTTATGGCACTGACCTTTCCCCATAATTGCCGCAAAAGGAGATGGAGTCATTTCATTACAGCCACTATCAAACAGTTTTGATAGTTTACACTCGGTAGTGGTGTGATGTATGAATGATTGCTGTGTTTCTGCAAACGAAAAGGTCAGCGCTAAAGCAAGGGCTCTTTTTTATTTATTTTTTTCAAATAAAGTGCTTGGTTGAGCAAACAACACAAGACGCTAATCAGGATGTAAATGGTACAGTGAGCGCGTCTGAGACTCTGGAGGAGCAGCGGGGTTGAAGCAGACAAGTGAGAGGTGATGAGGGCTGACATGGCTTGCCCCGGGTTAACCCTGGTGAACGACTGGAGATGAGTGGACCTTTAGAGACCGCACTAAAGAGAGCATTGACTCTGGAGGCGAAACCTTTTCAAGACAAGTGCAATCTTCATACTGCAGTCATATGCCACTGTAAGGCTGAGTGAAGATAGCATAACATACCATGTGTAAGAAAAAATGTTAATCTCTCATTTCCATTCTACATATTATGGAAACTAAAGATAAATTCAAGATTAATCTAATCATTCAATTTAACTCCACTCAATCCGCTGGACTGTTCAGTTCCAGTCCTACAAGGGACATTGCTTTCCTGATCACCTGGTTCAGTCTGTTAGCCTCACCAGCCCTCTGCAGACACACACCACCAAAACTGACAGAATATTTTTAGCAGCTTGGTGCACACATCAAAGTAACACATCTTCCTGAGGAATAACAATCTAAACATGTGATGTTTGACCATTCCAACCTGCTCCAGATCTTCCTATGGCTTGGTGCTGGTGACTCAGCAAGTGTTCCCTCGATGTAACCTGCTGTCTTCGTTCAAACAGGGACAGAGACTTTTTTATTCTTTACCTTATATGACCAGAGAAACAAGTTTTATAAAATGTTTTTTTTTATTAATTATGTAAAACAAATGGTATATATGACACAGAGGAAACAGTAGCTGCTGTTTCCTCAGGCCCTGTCACGCCAAGATCTCAAAGAGAATTGGGACCACCTTTTGCCTCTTGTCTACACCCGTTACCAAGGTGTAGGTGCATGGGGTAGAATTTGGATTGGGCCAACATTGGATATAGTCCACCATTAATAGTCTAATAGTCCTCCACCATTAATAGTCTATAGGGAAGGTTTCAGAAAAAGCCTTTATAATTCCTTACTTATTTCCTCAGTTTAAACTATCATTTTTTATTGACTGACTCAGAGTTTGTTACTTCATATTTTCAAATTCTCTTTTAAACAGTAAACACAGGGACGTTATCACAATTTATCATATGGTAAATTATTTGCAAAATATGCCCTGTTGCTCTCAGTAAATAGGGACCCATTAGGAAATGCATCTGTTTTGTTTGTCAAACCCCCTTTAAACGCAGGCTTCTATTCACTTTGCCTTGTGTTAAGCGCCGTGGAATAGCGCCGGGCCCCGTATACAGTTTTCTAATGAGGAGTGTAATTGCTAGTGGCCTGTTATCAAACGGCTTTAAGTAGGTTCACAGTGGCTTTAAGATTCCGCTGGTGCAGCTCTCCTGTGGCTTTTCCCGCTTTCATAAATATTCATCCAATGCAGCCATGTTGAGTGGCGGCTTGTTCAGTATTTAGTCATGCACGACATTAATACGAGATGTGTATACAAAGAGAGATGCCGGTCAGAAGTGTCAGGTCTAAGATGTTTTCATTCTAATGAGCCCGCTTTACTTCCACCATCATCCGTCATTAGAAGGAGTAGAGTGGTTTGGAGATAGAATATTATAAATACTAATGCAAACGTCAATGCTTGGGAGGATTTTTACACAAATACCAAAAATTTCTAGGATTGAAAATAGTATTAAATTAGTATTTCCACAGTCGTTTTGGGGTTTCTTAAGAGATAGGGGATAGGTTGGAGCAAAGGTTGGGACTGTTCATGTGGTGTGATTTTGTAGATTCACAATTTGAATAAAATTTTTGTATTAAATCTAGAAATGTTAAATTTTGTCACTTGGTAATGTTCTCTACATACTCACTGACGGCACAACCAAATTGTATTTGAGTTGCCATTTTCCAAAACCATCTTGTTTATGCTGTTTTTGTCATTATGTTTGGTGGCTTCTCTAATGTTGCTTCATTAATCGAAAATGTATTGTGGCCTGCTTGAATCCTGTTCCCTAACAACAAACAAAAAACTTGTTTTGTCCTTTTTTCTTGACATTTGTATTACCAGATTATTGTTTCACACAACCATCATAATCAGCATAATTGTCATCAGTCTTTCCCACGGCGGCCCGTTGGAGTGTAACTTGCCCGTTATAGTCTCAAAATGAACCAAAAATAGATTATAACATTGGAATGTTGTGTTCACTGGAAACAGGTGAATTTGGTCTGCTGCTTCGACAGCTGACGTGGGGTGCCTGAGTAATACTTAAGCGGTTATTCATGAGAGAGTTTGCACATTTGGTAGTAAATGGAAAAACCCAGATAAAAAGTACTGTCTACTTTTTGGCTTCTCTACAGCTGCCGGTGAAATGTGAAGTAGATACAAGTAAAAAGATGTAAGCTTAGCTGAAGGATTGGCAAAACATTAGCCATTTCTCTAAAGTTACTTTCTTACCCATTTAAAAATACAGGATAGTTGAGAAAACAACAATGGATGTTTCAATTGCTTTAGTACCATTACATCTTCACTTTTACATTCACTTTCACCAAACTTACTTGCAGCTAATTGGCATCTCAACAGTCATAACAGTTTCTGGAACGGACCCCCCCAATGATGCTTTCCTCTAAACACCTACTGAAAGTCTGTCTACTGTCTACTGAAACACTGTAAGTTTAGCCTCTTTTATATAAGCCATAATATTTCCTACATCTGGAGTTTGGATCAAAATGAAACCAGAATGACAAGCTCAATACAATGTATGCACAAAGTGTGAAGACATTTCTCCAAGATTTGACAGAATTCAGGTTTTGTGACTGGTGGAATCCCTCCCTGAGCGGGTCTGTACAGAGTAGAGCTGTAACTGCCTCTTGTCCAGGTGTCGCTTCCTGTCGCGCTCACTGAGACGACACATTTGCATGAAGCCGACACATGCGACAGGCAGCGTCCCTGTGTTGTGCATGAGTTAGTGCCAGTGTAAGACTTCATCTGTGGCACTACTCCCAGCCTTGTCGCTCAGCTGTGTGCATTCAGGCAGTCTGTGGGATAATTATGATGCTGTGATTGACATTTCACCTGAGATGAGCGTGGACTGGTGGCATGTTTCACTGGGCCATGTTGCTGTTTGGTTGTCAGTTAAACGGACAAGTGCTGTTAATAGAACCGGCACAAGCACGAGCAAACTGACAGATGTTCATGTTGGAGCAGTCCATCGCCATGTGCCATCTGCAGCATGTCTTTGTGTGATGAAATCATGTGTGGAATCTGTGGAAAAGACATGGCAAACAATGTGGATGCAGAAGACAATAATTTAATTGACATTGTGTCATATTGCACATTTCTGTTAATAAACTTCTTAGCATTTAACTAAAAGCATGATCCACTAAATGGTATGTACATTTCCAGTCAGGTTGGTATGACTCAGTTTGGTACAAATTCTATTCAGTCTATAGCCGGAAACAGTTCAGGTACGTTTATTCTAGAATAAAGACAAAATATTAGTTTACTATCATAAAGGATAAAACCAAAGAATATAGAGCCAAATTGATCTGGCCAATGTAAATAAGGAAGATCTGGTTTGGACCACCTTAGAAATACATTGTAAAACTGTCATTGTAAAAATGTCATTTCCAGTCATTAATTAAATCACATATGTCTCATAAGCTTATACAAATCTTCTGTATTACTTTAATGCTCTATTATAATCAAACCAAACCAAGGGCTGCAAACAAGATACATCCGAGCAGGAATGTAAAAATTAAACTCCCAGGACATTCTTACTCATGGAAATAATATTTCATCCTAAGCCGTCACTAGCATTCTGGGAATAGTTCTCCAAAATAAATGCAAGAGAAACGACAGGGTGGCTTCTATTTAAAGCTCTATAAACATGACCCTGATACAGAGTGTGGTAGTTGCAGGCGATGTTTCCAGCCAAATGAGGCTTTAGTTTGGCTTCCCTCCAGAGGATTACATTTCTCGAGTGAACCCCATGAACAGATGGAAAATACACTTTGTGATTTAGTTCCTTTGTGCAAGACATATTATGTAAGCATCAAAGCGTCAGCAGACACAGACTCCTTCTTAAAGGAAGAGGTATTATTTTAATTTTTTTTCCAAAAGGGTCTTGGTGCAGTGTATTCAGGATCTGAAGAAGTTTTGTCAAATTTCCTCTGGCCAAATGTGCCATTAAAGTTCAAGCCAAAATTAGTGTACTTAGATCCTTCAGTCATTTAGAATTATACGTTTTTCAATACAGATCACTTCTTTCAAAAAAAATAAACACAAAAAGTGAATGACGAGAAAGAGATTACCATTATTTATAGAGATCCCATCAGTTGCCATTTATAGCATTTGTAGCTACAACTTCCAAAAGAAAAAGTTTTACCGTTGTGTTCCTCTTCCGAGCCCATTGGTCCGAATGTGATGGAAGATAAAACACGAGGCTTCATACATAAGGTCTTTTTTATGACATACAAGGATGCTGCATAAAGGTATCTTGACTTTTTCTTTTGCATACATGGCATGTAAGGCTAACTGCATGGGATATTGATGTGAGAAATTCACATCAATATCCCATGCTTTTCTTGACCCATGTGGAATCCCTTCTAAGTGTTGAGGCTTATGAAATGGTTGAAGGTCTTGAGAGCAGTTGTTAACTTATTTGTAGTTTGGAAAAATAAATTCAGAATGGTTGCCAGTCTGCCACTGGAAGCAGATCAATACATACTGTATACCCTTGTTGTTTTCACATGAATGTGATTTTGCTTTTTCACATTTGAGACTGTGAAATAGAACTTATTGTATCACATTCATATCTTAACTTTTGGCCTCCTAAAAGGGCACAAATTAGACACAACAGACTTGTCTTTAAAATTCTTAGTAGCCATTTAAAAACAGTTTAGACTAAGCATTTGTTAAGCCATCTTTTGTAAAACTGTGTTGTGTATGCATATGTGTGTGGCTATATTAAGAAAGTAGCATGCGACGTGTCCATAGTCCCTAAAAGCTCTTTCTGTTAAATTGTTGTGGCATTTTTGACAGCAATTATTTCCAAGCAGTGCACCATAAAATTACCATTAAAATTGCCTCCAACGGCATGACACAATTTTTTCTTTTGCTGTGTTAAAAAAAAAAAAAAAAAGAAAAATAACAACTCCTCAGATGTGCTGTTTTCTCCTTCCTCCACTTTAACACTTGAATAAATTACCGAAACCCTTCCTTCCATTTGACAAAGTTGACGGCAAATGAACCTCGATGGATACTGACAAGCGTACAGCGGGAACATCTGGTGCCTGACGTCACACGCTTTCAGTGCTTCCAAATTACCTTTTTCCTTCTCCCTTTGAATTTTTCACCATTTATTTCATAATGTATTATTATTTTTCAATTCTTCCTTTACAAGCCGGTTGTCTTTTTATTCAAATTACAGCCTGATGCTTACTTTTTTTTTTCAAAGCATAAGAGAACCATTATGTTCCCACTTAGAAAATCCTAAAAATTCAGGTGAAGATGGCTTTGCGTTTTTTTGTGAAAGGGACATTTGAGTCAGAATGATATTTGTGGATTAGTAAAAACTTAGCAGACAGTACCAGAATATTCTGCCACGGGGAAAGACATTTCATTGCATTGAGGGATTAGAGCGGCGTTCCTCACTCACTCTTTTGTGAAGAGGAATTCTGTCTGGAGGCCACGCAGCAGTTTTGGAATTAATCTTTCCATTTGTGCTCTAAAGTCTCTGCAAATAATATTTAGAACATCTTCTAAGGTGGGGTTAAATGGTCACGAATAATTACATAGGTAAGTCTGTTTGAGTGCCTTCTTTATGTCATTGTGCAGTTGTCATAAAGATCACAGTTGTAGATGGCTTAATACACTTCCCTGTTATGGATCCTGAAGTTTCTTAGATTCTAGACTTTTGACTCTTCAGAGGTGCAACTGGTTAGACATACCAGTCATTTGGACCAAAATTGGAATGGCTGATAACATACAGTTTATGTATTTTATTTTATTTTCAGAATATAAAATATTTGTGTTACCATTGTGCCGTGATTTATGACTAATATGACTTGGGGGTCAAAAACACACTATATTAGAAACATAGGCTAATCCTCCAGTCAGAAAAATGTGTCCAAGCTCAAGTTCTGGAGAGGTCGTTGCATTGACACTGAAATGGATGGGTTAAATGCAGAGAACAAATTTCCCTATGGGGATAAATGAAGTATAACATAACATAAACTTACAAAACACATAATAAATACATCACAAAAGTAGCCACAATGCTACAATCCACAATATAGCATGCAAAACAATACTCATGAGATTTGTTAGGGAAATCCATCTTGTACTGTGCCAAGCAAAGTGTCTACGTCTGAGCGGCTGACGGCTGCGACACGGCCAATGACATGGCAGTACTGACAGTTCTGGGTGTGATTTTAGTTTGTTTAACGATTACTAATGTAAACAACTGAAATTGCCCTGACTGGACAAAACTATGGTTCCTCACAGATAAGACCAATCACCAGTCAGGTTTTGATTTAAAGTAACTGCCTTTTGCAAATGCTTTCTATGGAATTCCTTTCAGATGGTTCTATGTCATAGACACAGAGTATCCGACAGAGCTAGGGTTAGTGGTATGGTCCTCACCCCCAACTCCTTTATCTGTTTTATGAGAATAATCCAACATAGCCTTGACTCTTTGACCTCAACTATAAATGAAAACACACATCACTCACATTTTCCTGTTTAAAACATTTCAAAATTTCACTTCAAATTTGTTACAGACGTCTTCTACAAAGATTTGAGCCAAGCCTCGTGCGAGGGTTACTCCAGGTCGCTCCTTTCGCTGTTTAACATGGAAGTCATCACTGGAGCGCACTTTTCCTGACTTAATTACACTGACACCATGTAGCCCCTTTTGAATTTATCATCTTCACCGGGTTCGAGTAGTGCACCTCCAGCAGTAGCTCTTCAAACTGAGTCCAGTATCGATTGGCGCCCTGTATATTAAAGCCATGTCTGTGCTTTAATGGACTGGGACATTACAGTTACTCTTAAATGCCCCAGCTTAAGATAATGAGACGCTGAAGGTTCCCCGCCTAACACTTTCTAATTGCCCTCATGTCAGCAAATGGCCGAGAGCTGCAATTTATCAAATAAATCAACAGAGGAAGGGAGAGCATCAAGGTCTGGCGCAACAGAGTGGCCCGCCGATGGAGATATTGATCATTAGTTGCCGACTTGTGATGACCTGGATCTACAGAGGACCGCCATAAAGGGACAGTGTTTTATCACCTGCGACTATAGGCAGAAATTGACTGGGATGCACAGTCTCCTACTGTATATGATGTGTGGATTCACTCCAAAATATTACCTTGTGAAAATATTCAGTTGTCATTAAATAGTCTTCACATGCATTTCTGCAAGTCATATATTTTTCAGAATCAAAACGTATAATGATTAATTACTTTTAGAGTTTAGGAACAGCTTTAAAATCACATTTAAAAGGCTCCATTAGACCTGGAAGCAAAAACTAGACAGCTTAATCTTACCAACCTCAGTACAAATTATAAATGCGCCTGGATAAATTGACATTGACATACCATCTACATTGGCTTTTATAAAAAAACAAAAAACAAAAAATAATAATAATAAAACAAAAAAACATTTGTGTGTACAAATGTATAAGTAACATGTAAGTAGCATTATGTAATAACTTGCAACAAAACTGCATTTAGTATTAATTCAATTGATATGCATCCTGGCTCATGTTGACCAACCACCTACAACTGTAAAGCAGTGTTTTTTCATTAAAAAAAAGTGTTTTATCACCAGAAAGAAAACAATAAAAAAAGATGAACCTCAAAAAAACTTTTAAGAGTTGATACATAATGGTAAATCACATAAGGGGAGGGAAAGCGCTTACTGTGCATCGTAAAATTTAAGTTAACACTCTGGACACAGGTATGTCCAGAGAGAAAGAGAGAAGATTGAAATGCAGGGTCTGTATAGGGGCTATATAAAAAAAAGCATATTGTCGCAAAAATGCGTTTTGTCTTGGACGTTATGTGGACTGTAGAGTTTGAGATGACAACTGACTCATTTATTTTTGAACTTGTCATTGTGATTAGATTTTAAACATAAATACAACTAACTAGCACTTCCAGCATATTAATTTATTTGTCCATTAGTGGTTCCACTCATCCATTTACACTGTAAAACTTTGTTTGAAAGGCCTAGTGCAAGGGTTGTGGTCTTTGCTTTGTCTTGCAGTACGACCAGAATTTGTTGGTCTTAATACTTTATAATTGTACTGTAGATATAGGTAAAATATCCTCTTTTATAACACAGAAACATTTCACAAGAGTTCATTGTGGGCCAAAGAACAGTAAAGCAGGGGTTGCATTGTGATTCACATTGCCAACCGTCATTTGCTCAAAGAACATTATTTGTTCTTAGCAGAGAAAAGTTGATTACAGAAAAGTAGTAGTACCAGTACATGTCACTGTGAATGTTCCAGTCTCACATTAGGCCAGAATGTTGGAGATGTTCTCTTAAATAACTCTTAAATGTCCTTTATAATGGCTACTTAGGAGATTTTTGAGGGCATACATATATTTTGTTTGCCCAGTCTTTGCAGTTGAAGCAGAGCAGACTCTACAGGTGGGCTAATGTTGTTACTGAACCCTTTGCAAGCTCCACACAAATGTATTCCCATTAAAGGCGAATCAAAAGAGAACTGTAAAGACTTGGCAATGCTTTGCTGAATTACGATACAGCTCAGTGTGTGTTTCGATGTATCCATGAGTAAATGCTGAGATTTTGTGCTACTCCAGCTCCTTTATATCCTGTCTTTCCCCTCTGAAAGCGCTTGGTGGTTTTCACTGTGCTCGGTGGCATTGTGTACATAAAGTGTGTTAACGCTTGCTTTTGTGAGCACAATAACCTTGCCTTCCTTAAGAACATAAAAACCTTTTCACATGCAGATGCATTTAAATGAGCAGCTTTTTCACTTTGTTGGTTTAAACATTGCAAATAATAAAGATGATCATCTCGGAGGACAGAGCCAAAAATGCAAGTCTGCGATTTTTTTAAAGCCACCATAGTAATAAAAAGCTCTGTGCTCTGCCATGAAATTTTAATACAGCTGTGCTATAACTGCTAGCTAACTATGCACCACAAAATTAAGTAGAATTAAGCACAATCAAATTTGCACAGCTGACATCGAGGAAGAAATAATTGGATTGTCACATTGTTGGCAACTGAAAAAAAAATGTTGATGGTTGATTGCAGAACTGAATGCAGTAAACCTGTAAGAAATTTTGTACTGGACATTAACAGCAAGTTTATACCTTCAAGGCTCCTCCTCAGAAATTACAGTTGGCTTATAAGAAGGGCGGCTAGAATCATTGGGCTAGGTGGGCAAAGTACGGTGACCCAGAAAGCTTAACGAAATACAAAAGCCCAAACACACCAAAACAGCGAAATGGAATTACAGCATTTAACTGCACTGGAAATAGCATAACAACAACAAATAGCTGTTGTACATACTGTATCTGTATATATATATATATATATATGCAGTATGTACAGGGGAGACAAGGTGTATCAATGACAACCGTGTACATTTTTTAGATTTTGTGCAGGATAAGATAAATTATTTGAAATGTTTCTCAAGACAAAACATTTTCAAACTATTCACTGCAGCTCAGTGTTGTTGACTGATTACAGCAGCTAATATTCTGATTAGACATATATTAGCTACATTAATTAATTCTTTTTTTTTTAAACAAAGTTAAAGGAAAGCAGCACTCCATTCAGTAGTTTCCATTAATGTCTAATGTTGTATGTGCAAAGCGGTTGTGTGTGACAATTTGTCATTCAATTGTATTAAATGTGATGCTGCGGTTGCTGTAGTGTGTGCTACTAAATATAACAATGCTTCTATTAGCCACCACCTACCGCCACTGCTTATAAGTGTCAGATGGTAATATATTGCCACAAGATTCCATATAATACGCACCAAGAAGGTCAATAAGTCTAAGTAAGTTGTTGATACAGTACTTTGTCCCACTTCTAAAGCTAAAAGATCAGCCATATGATGAATGTTAACCTGTGTGGCAGGTCTGCTCAAATTACACTGAGAAATACACTTCAGCAACTATGCTTTTTTGTGCTAATCTAGCTTTACATGCCGCTGCAGAGATGCTGCGTTCCATTTTATGTGTGACAATTTACACTGGCGGTGTCTCAGGTTCGTCCCAGGAACGTATCGAGGCAATGCACCGCTACCAATAAGTTGGAGTTCTATTTTTCGAGCAGCTCAGTGCCAATCTAAGGTGAGCTAAGGTGGTGTCAAAAACACAACTTTTCAGGACCGGCAGGACTCACGGTGCAGACCCACACAAGGACTATGGTTGAAAAGGTTTAATTCGACAACACAAGGAAACAACAAACTTGAGGCAACAACTTGAGAATGCAATCCAGCCAGGACAGGGGAAAACACACAGACTATAAAGGGAACACAATGAGACACAGGTGGAGCACATTAAGGGCGGAGCAGGCAATCACAAAGGAGGGAAAGACACAAGGGCAGGAAGTAAACTGACATACAGGCAGGGGTGAGACACTTCACAATAAGACACAGGAAGTCAACTACAAAACATACAACACATACGAGGTTGGGACATGACAGGTGGGTAAACACAGGAAATGGGTACCAAGTTTAACATAAACTTTTGCTACTCTCTATCAAAATAATGCCTCACAAAAAACATAGCAATAATGTAAACATCGCCTATCACACCAGGACTTCAGAAAATTTTGCACCAGGGACAACGAGAGGTTATTCTTGAGTTGGTGTCATTTTATTTACTTAAGCCTACAACACCAAACAAACAACAATGTAAATAAGGCTAAGCCTTGGGTTTAGACAGAGAGTAGCCGAATTACTAACAAATGGCATTGATTTTAAATATCACTTTTCCACCTACTAGGCACTCAAAGGGCTTTACATTAAGCTTCCATTCACCCACCAGTGTTACAGCTGGAACACCACTGGAGGCCATGTGGGTTAAGTGTCTTGCCCAAGGACACAACGACCACCAACCTTCCGGTTATAGGAAAACCGCTCTACCACTGAGCCACTGCGCCCCTGGACCAACAGTAGCTACAAATTTATAAGCACATACCAGTAATAATAAACATAGTCTTGGGTAAATAAGTTGATAATTTCATAGCTTACCTATTCAAAGAAGCAAGAATAACAACAAAAATGTGTTGAAGCCAGTAAGTAAGTAGTACAATAATAAAAAGAGACAATAGGTATACACAGACAAGACAGAATAGAACAACAAACGGTTAGTGGTGGTGGTAAGTTCAGCAGAAAATGTGAGTTTTAAGTAGACTATTTATTTGAGGGATTTGCTAAGGGACCAGAACGTCCTCCTTTTGAAAACAGTAAAATGGTCTGGTATACCAGGCTAGGTCTAGCTCCATTTTTACTGTTTTCTTGAGAAAAACAAGAGAGTTGCTTGTTGGTATCATGATTTAGCATCTTAGCTAAAACTTAAAATGTTTGCTAAACCCTCAAAGAGAACAACATTGATTTCTGTGGGAGGATGGCTATGGAGTGTTTGTGAGTGGATTCAGTGCAAGTTGGGGAGCTCTGCCAAATCAGAAGCAGTGAGTAGCCGCCATTGATTCAAAGTCCAGCCATCAATCAGAGCTGCGTGAGAATGAGGCCTTTGTCAAACAGACTTTCCAGCAGCAGTGATTGATTGGACTAGAAGCTCCAGACCCACTGCGCCGTGTTTGTCTTAATGGAGTACAACAGCTGAAGCAGGTGTTATTGTGCTAAGATAATATTTTCATTGTTGATATCTTTATCACATATAGACAGGGAACGAGGAATGAGAACCGGCTAAGCTCATACTTCATGTGCTTTTCTCAGTCTAAGATACAGTATATCTTGCAACGTAAATATCTTGCAAATCTAACCAACACATTTTTTCAAAAGCTCTACTATCAAAACCTTGAGCAAAAATGCAAATGTATTATTAACATTTTAAAATGAACACATTTAAGTCTTAGCTCAGGACGATGAAGTGTTAAAGGGGCATTATTGTATTTGTTCATAGTCAAAAACTCACCACCCTCTTTTGATTGAGCACTTCCAAAGTTGGACAGACTCAGAACCTATAAACATAGAACAAACTCTAAAGTCTGCTTCCTGCCCTTGCAGAAGTCTTTCTTTTGCATCCTGCAAAATCTTAAGCCATCTAGTGCTGTCCTGAACTTGGTCAAATTGGAGAAAATAATGAAAATACAGGCATAAAGCCCAGGGATGTGGGTGTGAGCAGTATTTTTACTTTAATGAAAATCATACCTTGACATGTACATAGTAGCTCACATTCTAGTTTTGATTCGTTGACAGCACAGTCTATGCTAAATGTGGAACAAAAATCTCATTATAATACCAATAGGTAACAGTGTGAACAGATGATCAACCTATTTATATCAATGTCTTTATGACTTTGCAGTATGTACAATAGCTTGGACATATAGGACTGAATATGATAATATGACATGTGACATTTCAGTTTCGTCTTAATGATAGTAAAAGTTTGAAACTGGGTTATACATACACATTATTGCAGTTTATGCAGACTTTGTAACGTTTAATGATCCTATGATGATTCATTTACTAAATATTGTTAGGTCTCAACATACATTTTCTTACAAAGAAACCTTACAGTCATTTTGAGAATCAATTCTGCGTCTTTACGGCATTCAATTGTCTTCTGACTTCATTGTACCATTTGTCAATTGTAAGCCGGTCCTTTTTTTTTCCAGAGACCAAGAAGAATAATGAATTGGTTCTTTTCATTTGAATCAAACTTGTGAAACAGTAACATACTTTCGAAGGTGGTAAAGTTTAAATGGTGCATCCCTGGATTTGGATCAAAGTTGCCTGCATCAAAATGAGCAACAAGGACAAAAGACAAAATGATATTGTAATGGTTTGGCAAGCAGTGCCTTAATTTGGGGTGAAACTAGATAAGGGTCTGCTTAAGCCAGTGGACAAAAGATTGGAATATGCCCCAGTGTGTGTGTCCTCGTCTTTCTGCTTCTTTGGATCAGATTATGCTTTCCGGAAAAATGGTGTCTCCTGAATCGTGGAAGCTTGTAGTTGATAGAAAGAGTTAGTGTTCTGTGACAGCCAAGGACAATGGAAAGTATCCTTGTATCTCACGTCTGCATATGAATGGCAAAAGCTGTTATCCTTAAATTGAGAAGACCAAATATGCATGATGTGGCATATTGTCAGAGAAGCATATTCATTTAGTGACACAGCGTGGCAACAATAGGCCAACAACTTGGATTCAGACATTAGCACATGGGCAAACAATGGGCTTGTTGAGGAAAGGTAATGGAGCCAGCCAGACTGAATAAAGAAGGGAGATAAAGGGAGTGGCAGCATGGTTAAAATGCACAAGCATCAGACGCAGCATTGACAGGGTGGACACGTGACAATATACTTTGGAATACAAGTAATACAAAGACCAGTTTTGAACAATTTAATGGAAGCGGCCAAACTGAACAATTTAAAGTATCAAGTATCTGGACCCCTCTTTCTCAAGTGATGTCCTCTTCTTATAATATTAGTGACACCCTTTGTGACATTATATTGTTGTATAAGCCTCTCTGTACAATAGAAAATACATGCCCCACTCGCAGATTGTTATTGCAAACAATCTATTTTTAAGTTTGGAAAGGAATCCCCCATTTTTCCCACAGTTTTACAGTCCATTCTTCTAACGCTGTTCGAAGCTTGCCGTTAGCTTCACTTTACTCTGTGAGGGAGCGAATGAGTGTAGATTTGCTTTAGCAAACTTCTCACTCAAAACTTGGCTTCCATTACACAGTTTATGTTTAAGTAACACACTTTTTCATTTGCCCTCACCCTGCTCTGTAACTGTGGAGTTAAGTATTGGGTATGTTTACATATTATAGGCAAAAATCCAGAAAGACATTAAGAAAATGCAATCATATTTCAGTAGCTATAATCAAATGCTTTGTAATGAGCCTTGAGGCAGGCAGTTGAGGAGCAGGCAAAAGGAGAAGAGTTTAAGGGGAAAATGTTGACTATTGTTAGTGTTTTATTGGAACCTAAATCAAAGATGAGAGAGGATTAATAAAATGAAATATAGTTACAGTAAGAAGGAGCAATACCTAAAAGGAATAAAACATATTACATTATGTGACGCCTTGACACATTAGACACTATTGCAGCTGGATTTGGATCAAATGAATGAGTTGAGTGAGAGCAGACAGAGAGACAGAGGCTGACAGAGAGAGAACCCCGAGAGAACGAATACATTGCTGTTTAGGGTTATATTTTGTATTATTTTTCTTAGTGCTCTATTCTAGAGCTGCAAATAACTTGGTTTTGTGAAAATACAGTAACTAAAACACATTAAATAATAATTTTATATTATTATTATTGTTTTAGAGGATTTTACAGATTTATTTAAATGTTGTTAGGCTGTATTTATTTATCTACACCAATCCTTTAACAGCTTCTCAATAAGCCTACAGTTGAGTTAATAATGGATATTTATGACATACAGTATGTCATAAAGTACGTCTTTAATAAAGATGTAAGACATTTTTCCCTGTATGGACACAGATTAAATTGTAACTGGATACGACCAATCAGAATTCAGGGGCAGTACCAACATACGCAGACAACCTGTGGAATTTCGAAAGATCGAAGGAAGTCGGGTGTAATGGTTTCATTTGTTCCAGACAAAGTGAATGGATGTAGGCGGCAGAGCTATATCTTACCACATACTTCAAACTCCTAGTCTTCCATTAAATCCATCTGAATCAACATTTCTAGTTTATGCATTGGGAATATTTTTTGTTTCACTTTGCTACTGTGTAAATGGTCACTACAAGTGCTGAAAAATCACTTTTGAGAAGATTTTCTGATCAAATTCAAGTCACGCAGTGGAGAAATAAGTATAATGCATCTGTGAAGCCTACTAATGGTCCCATTAAACTATTGGTTGATTGATCAACTTCCTCCAGGTTTGGAACATGATTATGCAACAATGATGAAGTGAGCCAAACATCATTAAAGTACACTAAAGTTAGATTAATTCAATAGCTCAATCCACAGTAAATCCATATTCTACTTTGATTGTATGAATGTCCCATAAGCCAGAAGCACAAGAAAGTCACCACAAAGAAGAGAGATGTGGTTGACCCAAAATGCTATTTTGTGAAACATGAGTACATATTATTGAGAACTAGGATCAGGATTATTAAAAAACCTGTATGGTACAGGTATATAATACTACCATTTGATTAGGAAACAGATGTTTGTTATAAACATATAAGCTTTTAAAAAACATTACAAAAACACTTCTTGGTTTGGGAAGCTTGTTTATCAGAGGCATGTAGTAAAAACATCCTCTTGCTGCCTCTGTTCATGGCCCCTGTGAAAGTTTAGAGCTTTTAAAATGTATTTTGAAAAGCATTAATTTATCATATCTTCATCTAAAATTCATGGATGTGAACTAGATTGGACTACACATTGAGAGCAGTGTGCACTTTTAACAGCTGCAGTTTGGCCAAAATCCAAAATGCCCTCAAGTGGCTGAATCTATATAAAAACTTGATGATGTTTGGAAATTATTAAGACTGATAAAACAAACTATCTAATTGTGCCTTTATTAGCACAGAGTAGTAGAACAACTGATTTTAAAATGTTTTGTATTTAACCTCTGCCAAACAGTATGGCGTTTGTATTGGACTTGACTTGGACACTTTACCACAGCTCTGGTGTGGTGGCCGGAGAAGCGTGAGGCGCTGTTTTTATGAAGGCCCTCCTCACTGTCTGCCCCAGGTGTAAATGTGTGTGAATGAATCCATGATTTAAAGTGCTTTGATACAGCCAGGTACAAAAGAGCGCTAAATAAATGCACACCATTATTTTGGGCTTGACTGAAACACTTTGAAATTCTGAATGACTTTTATTGTAATATTCGGGGCTGTATGTGGCTTAATCGATATTGCACTAAGAAAAGAAATTATGAAAAATGCACTTTTCAACAATTTCATTCATATTACCAATGTGATCCACAGTCACAACACCAGTTTAGTTTAGTTTAGTTTACTATTTATTTGACAGGGACAATGTGCAAATACATTAATCTTACAAAAGAAAACATGCTTTACACCAGATTTAGCTACAGCAAATTTTCATCTGCAGTCCCTGTGCAGGCAAAACAATAAAATACATCAAAACATCAATATTTACAACAATCAAGTGTGGTAAGTGAGGTGAGGTTATCAAGCCCTAAAATGTGCATGTGCTTTACACCGTTTGCTTGTGCTAAAGTTTGAAATTTGGATGTACTCAAAAGGTGTTTGTTGAGTGCCTTTTCTTTTCGTATCTTCTGGTGTAAAAATGAAAAAGCCATATCTCTCCTAGCAGAATTTGGAAAAGTAATGCAGCAAACCCAGTAAACATAAATTCATCACTTGTGTCCACCATTAACAGTGATCCAGTTACAGGCGCCGTGCAATCTTTGTTGTGGCTGTGCGACTAATAATGGCCAAATGGCTTATTGTGGCTTTAAATCAGTGGTAGTAGGTTGCTGAATGAGACAGTATAAAAGACAACTTAAAATTAGGACAACTGTAGACAACTGTAGGACTACAAAAAGCACACAAAAGAGGATTATGTTGTGTATGCAAAGTACTGACTAAAATAGTTTAAAGTCAGCGATAGTCACAATTTTCAAAATCTACTTCGAACAGTAGACAAGTTCTGCTTAGTTGCACAGTTCTATTGTTGTATGAAAACAAATCAAACCAAATAGATTTCCATTACAATACAAATGTGTGTAATAGGAGTGGTCTGTTAAATCCATCCAGTCCCATTGGTACTGATTGGCCTCATGCTGGAGCAGTCACTCATGCATGCTGGCTCCAACACATCATTGCAGATCAAAGCATGGCTGGGTTATGTAAAGCTGAAGGGGCTAATAGAGTGACCACGTCCAATACAAAATGTATTACTGTGCATTTGCCGCTGACGGGGATTGATGGGATACATTACCCAGTGAAATTGGGGGTTCCTGCAAACACAGTCGTACTTACAGCTATAGCGCCACTGCAAAGGGCTCTACCTATGCTTTTTGAATATTCAGACTCGAGGCGTATAGAGATAAGCAGCTGGCTATGCTGATTCTCAAACCCGCTGCAATAAATGCTCACAATCCAATCCAACCCAAACAGTGTCATTGTACATTTCAGCATAGCATGGATGGGCCATTTTTCATAGAGCATGCTGTTTCATTATTTGTCACACAGCCATTGGGTGCAAGTGGACCCAATTAAATTCTGCAAATTTTAAGCATTTTTAGCAAAAGCAAGCAAACCACATTATGTGACAGTGTAAATTTCAAAAGAATTGTGATATGTAGAAATGTTAACCTCAATGGGAGGTTATTTTGCTGAGGGGTTTATAAGAAGGTAAGACGTTGGATAAATGGGTAAATGTATAAAAAAAAATGCTATGCTTTCTAATGTTCCGCCTTTATAGAGGACATTTAGATAAGTCTGATATTATAGAGTTAAATTAAAGTTTCTTTTTGACACATCCTGACATAGGTGTGTTAACATGTACATCTGTGAAACTCAATCAGTACACATGATATTCTAATCAGATTATTTTAAGCATGTCAATGTAAACCCCACAAATCCTAACACTGTGACCACTGTAACCATTTGCCTTTTAAGACATAGTGGTCAGCTTTTCCTTGATCATATAGAAATGTGTTTGGTCACTGGTCTTAAACCTTCTTATATGTATCAAGAAATATGTTTAAAACTACTTTTAGAATATAGAGCTAACATGTCTACTTTAGAAAACCCATGACCAGTTCCAAAAACTATAGTTTGGCTTTATCTTTGACGTATTGGCGTAGGCAAGGCAAGATTATTTGTATAGCACATTTCATACATACAGCAATTCAAAGTGCTTTACTAAAGAGGAGAGACAGGTTTAAAACACAAATACAACAATTATCATTAAAATAAAATAAAATTAATCAATTAAAACAAATCTAAAGGAGAAGAGTACAGATAAAATACTTTCAGTTGCCATATGCACAGTTAAACAGAACTGTTTTCAGCCCGGACTTGAACATTGTCAGAGTAGAGGCCTGTCTCTCCTTCTCTGGAAGACAGTTCCAGATTGTAGCTGCAGAAAACTGTTCTGACCCTGGGCACCAGCATGAGTCCTGTCCCTGAGGTCTTTAGAGTCCCAGGTGGTTCATATGGGACTAACCTGTCAGAGATGTACTTTGGCACTGGGCCATGGAGAACCTTAAATACCAGCAGAGCTGCCTTAAGCACTATCCTCTGAGAGACAGGAAGCCAGTGTAAAGACCTGAGGACAGGACAAATATAAATGTACTTCCTGGTTGTAGTCAGGACTCGAGCAGCAGTTTTCGGTTTGTACTGCAGCTGTCTTACAGCTCGCTGAGTGAGTCCAGTGAGCAGACCATTGCAGTAGTCTAACCTGCTAGAGATAAATGCTTAAGTCTCTCTATGTCTGGGGTAGACACAATACCCTTGATTCTGGCAATGTTTTGGAGAAGGTAAAAGCTGCTGAGGTTATTGCTTTAATGTGGCTGTTAAAGTTTAAGTCTGAGTCTATTATGGCCCCCAGATTTCTAACCTGATATTTAGGCTTTAAAGAAAGTGACTTGAGGTGACTGCAGACTCTTTTCCTTTGTTTCTTTTTGCCAGAGATAATGACTTCCGTCTTGTCTGGGTTCAGTTGTAGAAAGTTGTTTGGCATCCACACAGGGATCTGTTGGAGGCAGTGACAGAGTGAGTCCACAGGCCCGTAGTCTCCTGCTGTAAGTGAGATGTACAGCTGAGTGTCATCTGCAGAGTTGTGGTAGGACACATCGTTTCTGTGAATTAACTTGCCCAGAGGAATCATGTAAAGATTGAATAGAAGGAGGACCCCTGTAGGACCCCATGGGTCAGGGCCATTGGGTCTGAGACACAGTTTCCAATTACAACAAAGTACTTCCTGTCTTCAGGATTGGACCTGAACTATTTGAGGGCAGCACCAGAGATGCCCACCCAGTCCTCTAGCCTATGTAACAGGATCATATGACCAGCTGTGTCAAACGCTGCACTCGGATCCAGCAGGACTAAGACTGATCATACACTTTTCATTTGTCACCTTGATAAGAGCTCTCTCAGTACTGTGATGGGGCATATTGGCTTTAAAGTTTGACAAATCTACTAAAATGCTGTAAGGAATGAGTGTGTGTCCATTTTACAACTTTACTACTTAATTTTACATTTTAACATTTTACACATATTTTAATATAAAAATATAACACTGTTGAGTCTACTAAACTAAATAGGAAATCTGTAATAATGTTGAGGAAATACAAAATAGCACATAACTGAGGCATGCATTATGTAACAATATTTATTTTTTTCGCTTTAAAATCTAAAGTACATAATGTTACAGTAAATATCTTGGGTTTCTTGCACTGAAGAACACAAAGAATTACTGAAGTGGTGTAACAAAAGGAGGTCGGTGAAGTGTCTGAGAACCATGCCATTACACATGGCTGATGTGTGCCTTGATACATGTGATTGCATGTAAATGACACCAGGCCATGGAAAAAACCACCACACGTAAATGGTCAGGTGCAATGGCTTCCTATTCTTCATGTTTTCATTATTTTTCCAGGCTTTCTTATTTTACAGAACCCATTAATCATTAATATGCCATTGCTTGTTTGTGGCATCACATTATGTCCCCTCTAGTCATACATTTGTTATTTTCCTCTGCATAATAATATGAGCATCAATTGTAAAGACTCTTTTTTTAATGTGATATATGGAGCATTTCTATGTATTGTTTGCAAATTTCTATAATAAAATGCTTTAAATTCTTTGTTTAGTGATAGTAAAGTCCATTGTAAAGGCTTAGAGGGTGACCAATCCAATTATAAAAAAAACATGAAGAAATTAGTCCTGATGGTACACAAGGTACTTTGTTGCAATGCAGATTTCTAACAGTTCCCTTTTTTTTCTTGCATTTGAGGAAAAAAACGTTGTATTTGAAAAAATGTGTGAAAGAAGCTCTAACACGTGACTGATATCACGTTGTACCAAATATGGTTCGATGAGCTGCTGCAGCACTCAACCCCAGTGTCCTTTAGTCAGGTTCAAATGGCTGATTCTTTTGACACATGGCCTACTAGAATGTCTCGATGTTGATGTGACATTGTCTGGTTATACTTAATCAAAATGGCTGCAAAGTTAATTTTGGAACTTAATGACCAAATCAAAGATTCCTCCATCTAAATGGCTTTTCTCTTCTCTTCCAGGTAAGCACTTCCCTTCTCCTATTGGCTCTTTGGTAGAGGAGGAACTGCTCCCTCCACCCCAATCCACAGTGTTGGACCACAACAAGATTGCGGTTTGCATTGGAGCTTTAATTTCAGTTGCTTTTATCAAATGTTTTGTCAATGTTTACTCATGAAAGCAGACAACTTTGCTGTCAACTGTATATTGTGTCACCATAATATACTGAACATAAATTTCAAAGTAACACTTTTGTTTTTGCCCCTAATTTTCCTTGAGCGGAACAAAAAGATCTAAGACTTTTTTATGTACACAAAAGGCCTATTTCTCTCAAAAAATGTTCACAAATCTGTGTTAGTGAGCACTTCTCTTTTGCAGAGATAATCAATCCACCTCACAGGTGTGGCATGTCAAGCTGAGTAGCGAGCATGATTAATGGGAGCAAAAACTACTAAAGTATTTTTGTTCAGTATAATAATTATGATAAGTAAGCTTTTGGTTAAGGTGTAAATTAATGTGTTAATAGAGCCATATTTAATGAAAAGAGAAATGTATATGTTTGATTACGTCAGTGCAATTCTTTTTCTTGTCTTCTTTTCTTTTTTTTTTTTTTTTTTGGTTTAATCCAATTATATTGATCCTTGAGCTGCATAAGCATTTTGCAAGCAATGGAAACTAGGCAGACCACAATACACTTTCACTGGACAAAACAAAAAATTTGCATTAAAAACATGGTTTTAACTGACTTGCTACATTTAAGTGGGTAGAAAACATTAGCAGATGTTTTGATATTTAGCTGCTCTTTTGTCTACACCAGCTTAATCGTTAAAGGTCTGAGCCTATATAGAGTTAATTAGACATCGTCTGTATATTTCACAATATTTTATATCAGATATTTCTACAAATGTCATCGGTTGATGTCTATCTCACTGTCTCTAAGTATTTTTTTTTTTACAAGATGTCAATTGTGCAATTATGAGCGTGAGATCATCGACCTTTAAGGGTTAAAGCTACTAGCTCTACAGTATGTCAAAGATTTAAAACTTTAAATTTATTTCTATAGCAACTTTCATGTGCAGAGACAACTCTGTTGTGTTTTACAATGTTTTAAAGTGCTTTACAGAAGACAAATTAAAGACATAAATACAAAGCATGTCATTAAGCAAAATGTTCAAATTAGGAGCAAATAGACACAACATGAAATAATAAATAGATAATTAAAAGTTTAAGATTAAGATAAACTAGGT
This sequence comes from Neodontobutis hainanensis, assembly GCA_024349245.1. Lineage (NCBI taxonomy): Eukaryota > Metazoa > Chordata > Actinopteri > Gobiiformes > Odontobutidae > Neodontobutis > Neodontobutis hainanensis. The sequence goes on along the minus strand of JALDNG010000140.1, from coordinate 1,882,045 downwards.
TTTGGTTGAGGTTGACAATATGTTTTCTCAATGGACTTCCACTTGAGGATTTGGAGACTCTTGGGGCCCTGTCTCAGCCTCTTTATTAACTCTTTTTCTTTTGCTTTAAGATCACAAATGTAACGGCCGAGAGAGTTTTTATTAATGACTACAGCCCTTCAAGATAAATTTCACTCCTTCTTTACAACTGCTGTCTCTGCAAGGACAAGCATATCGCAGAGATGACCAAGCAGTGTCCAGCAATAATTCATTATCTGTGACAGAGAGAACCGTGGGTAGTGGAAGCAGTGGAGCAGTCACACTTTTAAGCCCTGATTTGCCAGCATGGCATTTACATTGTCCATAGACAGTCTTGTTAGCAGAAAGACTACCTTAGTTTTAACCATTTTGCTTGGCCATTTTCCATTGCTTTTTTTAACTGTTGTATAAGTCCCATAACATGTCAGATAGTAAGTATGATACAAGCTTATGCTAACATGCCCCCTCTCCCAGAATTAGGTTGTTTTGAGGGATGAGTGTTTGCAATGTTCCCATCAGACTAGCAAAGTCTCGTGGGATGTGGTGGATGCTTGGAACTCGCTGGAGTTAGGTAAGAGGTTACAAGTTTAGCAACAAACTGCCATAGATGTGCAAAAATCTGTTATTTATTTTCTGTTTGGCACAGAGATTCTGGCTGTAATGTTAGCTCTTTGGGAACTCAAGATATATACACTGTGTGTACAATTATTAGGCAAGTTGTATTTTTGAGGATAAATTTTGTTATTGTACAACTACAGTGCTTTTGGGTCAATCCAAAATGTTAACAAACCCTCAAACCTGAACATTTAAGTAAAAAAAGTGACATTTTGGCTTTCTTAAGAGCATATACACCATATATACATATATATATCATATACACCATTATTAGGCAACTATTAGTGTGCCGCTTTTTTATGCAACTAAATGAAAAACAAAGATTTTCCCATCTCATGTGTTTATTTTCACCTGTTGGTAAAAGTGGGAATAATAAAAAACCTCCAAATTTACAAATAAACATCTCTGAAATAATAATAATAATAATAATAAAAACTAAACTGTGACCAATAACGCCACCCTTCTGTCAGTTTCTTGATCTGGTCAGAATCAACTTTTTGTGTAGCCGCAACCACAATCTCCCAGACACTGTTCAGAGGTGTACTGTTTACCTTCACTGTCAATCTCCTGCTTAAGAGGGGCCCAGAAGTTCTCAATAGGGGGTAAGTCAAGTGTAGAAGAGGGCCATGTCATTAGTTTTTCATCTTTAAGCCTTTACTCCAGCCACGCAGTGGAGAACTTTGGTGCATGTGATGGAGTGTTGTCCTGCATAAAAATCTAAGTCTTCTTGAAAGATGCAGACTTTTTCCTGAACCAATGCTTGAAGAAAGTGTCTTCTAAAAATTGGCAGTAGGTCTGAGAGTTGATTTTGAGTCCATTTTCAATCCGAAAAGCTCATTTTTAATAATACCTGCCCATACCAGTCCCCACCTCCACCTCGCTGGCGTCTGAGTCGAAGTGGAGCTCTGTGTCTGTTACTGATCCAACCACGGACCCATCCATCTGGTCCGTCAAGAGTCACTCTCATCTCATCAGTCCACAAAACCTTTGAAATAATAAAAATAATATGTCTTCAGCCTTTCTTACCTTGGCCATGTCTCTGAGAACTGAACACCTCGTACGTCTTGACACTCCAGGTAGGTTGCTGTTGTGGAATATGGCAGAACTGGAGGATAATGGGTTCCTGGTAGCTTCACGTTTGATTCTTTGCAAATCTTTGGCGGTTAGTTTGCTTCTTTTCTTCCCGAAACGTTTCTTGCGACTCTGTTGACTCTTTGCTACAAAACGTTTGATGGTCCTGTGATAATGCCCCAATATCTTAGATATTTCAAGAGTGCTGCATCCCTGTGAAAGATTTTGTACAATTTTTGACTTTTCAGAGTCAGTTAAATCTCATTTTTGGTCCTTTTTTCCTGAGGAGAAGAATCTGCCTAATAATTATGCAATTATGTGTTAATCTCCTTAGGCCACACCCTCCCTCGTTACACAAATACACATCACCTGATATGCATTAAATCCAATAAGGATTCAAATTTATTCAGCTTGGAGTTGAAAATTATGAAAAAAAATATGATATTATCAAAATAATCACTTGCTTAATAATTGTGCACACAGTGTATAGATAAAATCTAATTATTTTGAGGCTGCTCTACCTTGATGCCCCCTTATTAACCCTTTTAGCCCGAGCCTGTTTTTTGGTGTGTCCGCTCAAATTGATAAAAGCAATATTTTAACTCTTGTTAGGTATTCCATCTAACTAAGCAAAGGGGGCTTTTACACCTAAACTGTTTGGTTAAGACTTTCCCTTTTGATCTGACCCAAACTGTCAGCGGACCATCGATCGAATAAAAGCACTGCTCTTTGGTCCAGCAAAAAGAGGTGGTCTTGGTCCGTGCCAAACTAAAATAAGGTCTGGTTTGGTTTGTAGTGTGAAAGTGCATGCTGCGATAGTTCAAATGGAAGTGGAAGTGAAGAAGAATAAATGGACACAAATTTATCACAGTAAAAAAAACTTTAGTATGCCGCTTTTAAAAACTATAGTGTAAGGGCTAATGGCCAAATAACAAAACACAAGTCATTGGCAGCACTGCACCAAATTCAGCTGATTCCGTTCCTCTTTCGAACTGGGTTGCAGTGTGGGACTACAGGAAAGGCGAACTCCCTCGTGATCAATTACTCCTCTTCGACAAACTTGCAGCAGCACCAACTTTTGCAGGTGACCTATCACCTCAGAACATCAACTCTCATCCCCTTCTCAGCAGCACTTGTTCCTCAGTCCAGGCTCTTCTGGCACAAACAAAGCACCAAAAGTCCATTTTTAAGATAGATGGTTAGCAAGACGGCCTAAAAAATTATACTTTTTTATCAGGGTTTCCATGTATTTTCTATCATGGGAATCAAATAGAAAATCATATAATTGTTATAATTGCATTTTAATGGGACTAAATTAAGTCTGCAAAGTAGAGTTATATTTTAGGTATATTTGCTGTGATGAACACCTAAATAATATTACAATATAACTAGTGGTTTGACAATGTACAACAGAGCTGCACTATACTAGGAACACATGAAATATTATTCCATATTTAAATTGTCATCAATGTGACAATCTTAGTACATGTCGGTTTTTCCTTCTGTTGAGTTTCTGTTTTTCTTGTTTTGGTAAGCCAAGTTAACAGTTTAATTAAAAAAATATATATATACATATATATATATACTGTGTCCTGTGAACATTTTTTGTATAGATATGTCTGATATGATATGTCGGAATGGAGTTTTGTGAGTCTGCCTCCTACTTTTGACCACATTGGCCAGCTTACTCACATGTGGCAGTTGTGGGATTAGAACACACGATTCTGAAGAGACTGGAGCCTCAATCTTGCTATTGGACATTCTAAAATAAGATAATGCCCAACCAAGGCACCAACTTCACCTCCAGCCAGAAAAAGTTTACTAGCTGCTTGGAATCCAAGGTGTAAAGGGAAGTCCCTAGCATCGACAGACTGATGGCCTTGTCAAGCGTTTCAGTAAGACCCTCAAGTCCATGCTTTGGAAGTTTGTGGCTGATTCCAGATCTGACTGGGACCAATGGCTACCCTTTTTATATACAAAGAGTTTCCCTAAGCAGAATTTTCCCCTTTCCAACTTTTGAATGGGCCTTCAGTCAGAGGGCCTTTTATATGGTCTGAAGGAAACCTGAGAGGTGCCAACACCAGACCAAAGCTGCAGTAAACTCTCATATGATCTTAAAATGAGAGACAAGCTGGAGCAGTTTAAAAAGCTTGCATTTGTAAACCTATTACAAGCACAACAAAGACAAAAGTAAAGCTATAACAAAGCCTCAAGAAGAGTGTTTAAGGAGGGTCAGAAAGTTCTATAAGCTCTTTATGCTCGAGAGACGTATACGTGTCAACTGTATCAATATTTCACATCACCCTTCCCAAAGAGTGGATAGAGTGTCCAGACCAGCTTTCTTTATTTCTTGCATGCATTGTTACTGATGAAGAAGAGCTACCAGAACTGTACTTTCCATTGTCAAGAGAGACACTACGGTGGTTAACCCTCCTGCTTCATAGCAAATACCAAAAGAACAACAAGACCTGCGAGCTTACATGTCAAATGAACTATTCAGTTTGAGACCTGGTTGCACTCACCTTATCCACCATCAGATTCGAATACGCTCACCAGATCAGCAGACAATCAGAGACACCACCTTCGCAGTTCAGCCCAACTTGTTCTGGTGCTGAAGAAAGAAGAGGAGGAGATGCTGCAAATGGCAATTCTTGAGCTCTCTCGCAGTGACTGGTGAAGACCCAAAGCTGAGATTCACCTAATGCCATGGGTAGACAATTAGATTGAACGCCTGGGACACGCAAGCTATTTGACAACGTTGGACCTCCACAAGGGGTATTAGCAAGTGCCCCTAGAAGAATCATCGAAAGACCTAACAACATTCCGTGTTTCCAGTGGCCTCTTCAGGTTCCGAATTATGCCCTTTGGCTAACTTAGAGCAACAGCAATGTGATGACATATTTTTCAGCCAGTCCTGGGAGGAGCACCTACATCATCTTGTCATCAACACAAATAAGTGTCACATTGCCTTGCCTAAGGTGCAGTACCTGGGTTATGTGATTGGAGCTGGGGGTATTCATCCTCAAGTAGGAAAAGTTGAAGCTATTAAATTTACACCATTGCCAGCAAAGTCTCATACCAGACTTTGCAACACTGTCAGTTCTACTAACTGATATGACCCGTAAATCTAGTTCAGTAAAATGGACTCCAGAGACTGACAAAGTTTTTAACAATTTTGCAATGTCCAGATTTTAACTTGCCTTTACTTTACAAAGTGTGAATTTTTGTCCCATTAGTTAAATTAAACACTTTATTCATTTCCTTTAGTTATTAAATTGTTTATTTACAATATTTTGACAAGCATATACATCTAAACATCTAGACATTATTATCACGGGTTTGTATTGTTTAGTATTTAGTATAGTTTACATTTATATGTAATTACCACACATTTTGTTTAAACAGGCTTTATTTTGTTAAAATTGTTCATTTAATCTTATTTGCCTTTTCAATCACAAACCGACAACCTTACCAGAGCCCTTTTTTAAAACTTGTGGTGATGTCATTAATGATGTCATGGGCTAAACCATGTGGAAACGGAATCTGGCGGACAGATTTAAGTTTTCCATTTTTGGATTTTGGTTTATGTTTTTTTGTGTTTACTGCTTTTGTTGAAACACATTTATTTTTATATTTATTTACAATTGGACTGAAAACCTCTAAATCTGGTGTGTACTTACCTGGAGGAGTTCCTCTACCTGTTGAGAGTATATAAGCAGTCTGGAAAATACATTTGAGAACATCAGTGTAGCTTGGTACATGTGGGGTTTTCTTCTGTTGAGTTAGTTTCATTTATTTTGATTCTGTTAAGCCGGGTTAACAAGTTAGTTTGTAAATGCGTATGATTTTTTTTTTAAATAAATATATATAAAGGGACGGCAGTGGCTCAGTGGTAGAGCGGCCGTCCTTCAACCGGAAGGTAGTAGGTTCAATTCCCGGTCTCCCCACAGTTCATACTGTCGTTGTGTCCTTGGGCAAGACACTTAACCCACCTTGCTCCCAGTGTCCGTAGCACTGGTGTATGAATGTGTGTGACTGTAGAGGTGTGTTTGGTGGTGGTAGGAGAAGGTTGAGCGCCGTTTGTGTGGCAGCCCCCCTCTCTGTCTGCCCCAGGAGTGGATGTGTGTGAATGGGGTGAGTGGAAGCTCCATGTAAAGCGCTTTGGGTGCCCGAGAAGGGTGCAGGAAAGCGCTATATAAATGCATGCCATTTACCATATCTGGGAATGGCGTTTTGTGTGTCAACCTGAACACATTAGCCAGCTTCCTCACAGTCCCCCTCTGTAGTTTTACATTGCTACTCATGCTGTGCCTTTTTCTGTCTTGGCATTTCTCAGCAAAATAAACACTTTACCTACTGGAAAAAGCAAAAAATGTTTCCCCAATCATCCAAACTCATTTAAAGAGCTCATCCAGAAAGGCTATCATTGTACACTTATACAATAAGAAACATATTGTGATTTTCATCAGAGATTATGTTCTATAGGAGTGGAAAAATGTTTGGTGTATATGTGCTTTATTGTTCTGCATCAGTGCATCGACCAGGAACAAGGTTGGCTTTTAGTCTTTACCATTTCCATACATCCCCACTATTCAGGCGACCAGCTTGGGGAATGCAATTGATATCAGTCTGTGCCACATAAAGAAAACAAATGCCTGCCTCTCCTGTGGTGTCCGTCTGGCTTGTTCTAATGGATCCTGGGGTTTGTAAAGCCAGGAGCCACCACAAAAGACCCGCCTGAGATCAATGCTGCAGCACTTTAGGGGTTTTTCCATCTGACTCCCACCTCTTTGTGTTTTCCTTAATACACGAGGTGACCTGCGGATATATCGATGTGTAAAAGGGCCTCTTGTGTTTGCCATAAAACGTAATGATGTCATTTGGAAAGAAGCGGGTAATGGAGAATGGCATAACACAACATAAATGTTTGATGTTGATGGATTAAATAACAGTGTGGGAGTGGATAGAAAGGCCAAAGATAGAACGCAAAGTGCATATGCTGCTATGGAGTTTTCTCATTTCACTGCAAAAGCGTTCACAGAGTCTCTGTGCTGTGAGCTTTTGTGCGGACACTGTTTATAATGTGGTTATTGAGCAAAGATTGCTGACGCGGCTAAGCACTATCTTCAAAACTAATCTCCATTTGTTCAAGCAGGTGCTATTTTGAGAAAAGCAAAATCATTGTGGTGTAGTGGCACAATGGTTTGATGGATGCGTTACTGTCATAAAAAAAACACAGCTTGTAAAAACAGTAAATAATACCTTGGAATGTTTTGATGCTAACTTCCTGCAGTTTTTTCACCAAAGAGTCATGTGATGTTGCTCAAATATATTATGTAGCTGGTTTATACCAGTTTGGTCAAAGACTGCAACTAATGGTAATTATGGAAATCATCTAATCTCATTGTCATTTTGATTAGTCATCATTAATTCTGCCACATGATTTAAAAGTCAACACAACTTAGTAACTCAACACAATGTAACATACACAAACATTTATAGATATTTTGCCAGGTACAAAAAGTCAGGATATAAGTTAACCTGCTCATAATTTGTCTATCCTAAGTCCCGGTTTTAGAAATTATGACCTCTTACCCTAACGCAACATCAGGAGTTTACTAAAGTAGAACCGTCCCTTTCATTGGATTCTAGTGCTAGAGTTGTTAGAGTGGCTCTAATGTACTTGTTTTTACATGTCTGTGATATTGATTGGATTTATTATATATTGTTTTATTGTACATTGCTCTACTGCTGCAGTGAAAATACAACTCTACCTTTTATCATTTAATATGACATGTTGCCTGCAAAAAATGTATGTAGAGAAAAGATTTATAATTAACTATAGAGATCAATGGCTAATCATCTATGGGGTCATCGTACCTGAAGATACATTGACAGTACTCTCTGACGTCTGACAGGACTTGAAACGGGAAAGCAATAGGTTAGCATGCTCGCCTCTCAGCATGAAGGTACAGGGTTCGACTCCCGGGTCGGACGGGACTTTTCTGGGTGGAGTTTGCATTTTTCCCTGTGCTTGGGTTTTCAGACTCCATATCAAAAAAACATGCTAGGCGCCCCCTGGTGTGGCAACCGACTAGGAATTTCCCAACAGGGATAATACAAAATAAATAAATAAATAAAATGAAGACTTAAAAAGTCCGGCATATTTCTTTTGTTAATTAAATAAGGACGGATCAGTGATCTGTCATACCCATTGAGCCAAATAAAAAGCTAAATTAATCTTTCAACAGAGGCTGCCCAGCTTCTAGTAGTTACATCTCTGCATATTACTTTTGCGTTATTTTTACATCATCAAATTTACGCAGTTAAATAAAGTATGATAAAAGATTGAATTTTATTGTACATATTGTGAATTGAAAAAAAACAAAAAAAAAACAAGAGCATGGCATTTCCAGGCTTGAGCGATCATCATTGAGTAAGACAACATATGTGTGTCTTTGAGGTTGAAAGAACAGAGGTAAATAGTGCCTTACTCATGAACTATGTATCTTTCTGCTGCAATGATATATCGGTTGTCCTTGGGATATGGCTTTATCATAATTGCAGTGTTCTCTTTAAAATGTAATAGCCTTTCTACAGGCAGATTGAAACCAGAGTTAAAAAATAATTCTTTAGGATAACGTCCACGTTGCAGAGCTCAACAGAGATGAATGAGTTCATTTAGGAGGTGTTTTGCTAACTCAGTGTGGCCCGGTGCCCAGCAGCCCGCGTGAGTGTGCAGGTCAGTTTAACCTTGAGCACCGGGGCTGGAGCTGGACCGACACAGCTGTAACCCTGCCAACAGGAGCGGGCACCTTCCTTCGGCTGCACTACACAGAGCAGTCGCTGTCATAGAGGCCCAATTGTTTTTAAATGGAAGTGCCCTCCGCCTGAAGGCAACTGTTAAGGTCTTTCCAGTGGTGTCTTCATATTTATAATACAGCTGAGTGCAGCATTTGTTCACGCTGGGGTCTGTACATGGTTTGGGCTTTAGCTCACAGCACTTAGTTCCATTCTCTTGTCTATTTACTGTGAGGACAAAATATCTGTATATCTGAATATTCGTTTGTACAGCTGTCGTTTTTTGTCACAAATGCAGTAATCTTACACAGTAGTTCAGAAAAAATGTATTATTGTCACTATCATTATTTGATCCCCTGAACATTAATTGAAAGTCTATTTTGTTTCACCCAAAATTCAATACCTGCACATTTTTTTTCTTCATTTAAAGTTCCTAAGCCAATATATTGCTCAAACGCTCAGTGGTGACCCCTGGAAAAATTAAATAACATTAAATAAATCACCCCCCTCCTCCAAAATGTATCTCGTTCTATTTTTTATTTTTTATTTAACACTGTCCTGATTTTCCTGGAGCATCTAGGACAGCCTTTGCTCAACTACTGGACTAATAAGTGATTGGAAGTTATTACAGCTGGCACTACTGTCAGTGAGCCCACCACAGTTTCAAAGCTAGGTTGGCTCATATCTGATTGCACCTCTTTCTTCAAAGTTATGGAGAAAGAGGCATGTGAGGATTATATAAAGAAACGGCATCTGGTATTCACTTCCATTAAGTCACTGGTGTTTAATGCATAGATTGTATGTGTTCCTTTTTATTCAATGTTGGTAGTTTGGTCTAATGCTAAACAGTATGAGGCTCTGTCAGGCTAAAGCTGTCAGCAGCAGTTTTGTGATATTCATTATCAACATAAGACATTATCAACAGCTATGAAAGTTTTTCTTTGGCTAACTATGGCTCGAGTAGCGTCATATAGCAAAACATAATATCTAACTGCATTTGGTGGTGTACATTAAATTGCTCTTTTTTCATTTTGTCTGCCTTATTCAATTAAAATACAGCAGCCGCAGTGTTTAAAACCTAAATTCAAATTTCTGCCTAATTTTGTTGTGCAAAGCCTGTTTTGGTGTCTATCTCTGCACTAGACCTTCTCACCCATTCCATTACTCATTTTGGCTCTTCTTCAATCCCATCATAATTCTTCTATGCAATGCCATTTCCTGTTTTAGCCAACAAAACCAGAAGGAATGCACTCAAACATTATGTTGAGTGGCCAGGCACTTATTGTGGGCTGTGATTATTATTACTACAAAAAGAACTGCTGAAACAACACTTCCATTAAGTGGCATAGCGATAGTTAAATGGACTAAAAAGCATCACAATAAAAGAGCACTTACTGTATGGTTTTCGGAGTAATATTTCTCCACAAATTGCCAATTGCCAATTGCAACACTATAAACACAGATTTTGAAGGCAAAAATATGAACACATTTAAAAAAAAGGCGGCTTTTGGTCCCTGCTTCCAAGTTTGGCACCAAAAAACAAGACCTACTCATCACACAGCGCTGCAGCCTTCGGGCGCGGTCGTGACATTTCTGTTTTAAGATACAGAAGAAAATGCTAATGAGGAGGCTGGATAGAAAATGTCATTTTTTGAAGAAATTCTGCCATGTTTTGCGACCTGTGCTTATGTGTCATGTCGTAAAGGTGGAAAAAGTGACTACCGGCTGACTTTTCAGTCTCCCCTAAGGCTGGCGGTAGAAATGCAAAGCTCCAACAATGGCTGCCAGGAAAGGGGGGAGCGAGGGTTGGAAGGGGCGCTGGAGGGGTTTATCTTAGTCATGGTAATTGGTTTGCTGGTGTGGAAGTAGGATCATTGGAGAAAACCTCATTCAGTGTGACTGCGTCCCATTTATCTGTCTGGAAGGCTGCGGGGAGAAGGGCAGGGAGGATGGAGTGCGCAGGAGGAGTGAAGGAGGGCTGCTGCAGAAGCATTTTTATTTTCAAAGACTGAACAAGTGACTGAGGATGTCTGTGGGCTCAAACCATGGACACTTTCTTTCTGCAGCTTACTTAATAGAGCTTATCTAGTCTCCATGAATTTGCATGTGCAGTTGTGTGCTGCTTGTATGTTTTGTTAAAATTGTCAAACTTTTTTATGCTATATCTAGACTTTGTGTTAATTTTAATAACGTGAAACAAAAACAACACTAAATCAACCACCATCAACGTTAGTGTTCAAACTGTCATCGCATATAGCTTAAGTACATGCCATATCTGTTAAGCCTCTTTGACACTGTGTGATTATTGCCATTGTCAAAGAGTGATTTAGTTCCAGCAAAAACAACAAAAGATTGCCTGCAACAAATATTGTCATAATTTACAGACAATCATAGACATAGACTCCCTTTTTCTTTTGTGTTCTGGCTTTTGTAATCACATGAAGCCCCTTCAACTTGACACTGGTTGTTGTTGACAAATTGTACTATGTGGTTAGTCATTTGGCGATGGTACAATAGTTTTGAAAATGCTCAGAGAGAAAATTGCTCAGAGTGGGTGATTAGAATGGGAGTTAAAAATAAAACTCCCATGTCAGTTAGATTCTGTCCAGTCAGACCTCAGCATCCGGGGTTAGCAATGATAACTGCAGCTCAACCAGCACATTTGTTACACTGTTGATGCTGGTTATTGCCAGCAACTTGGCACTGAACAGCTTCAACAGAGCTGTTTGGACCTAAATAACCATGTATTAATCAATAATGTACTGCTGGCAACTTGCTGCGTCAGATGTAAAATGTTTGTATGAGGAACTTAATGCTGTTTGTAAGATATTACAAACAACCTTAACCTTAACCTTAACCCCCTCCCTTTCCCATTTTGGCCTTCACATATATATATATATATATATATATATATATATATATATATATATATATATATATATATATATATATATATATATAGCCAAAACTCCAGCCACAAGAGGTCAGAAGAAAGTGTACCATTGTGCCGGTCCCAAGCCCAAATAAATGTTGAGGGTTGCGTCAAGAAAGGCATACAGAGTAAAAACCTATGATATAATATTCAAACCACTAGATGCTTTCCTGTGAGAGAGTAGAAAAAATATTTAGTTTACACATTTTTCTTTTATTATTAAGTAAAACAGATGGTTAAACCATAGGATGTCAAAATGGCAACTATCCACATATCTGTAATAATTCTGCCTTTTAAATTTTGGGGAAAAAATTATTTCATCCTAAATTATTTCATGTCTAAAGGGGAAACAATACCTGGAACGCCATTATCAAATCATTTCTCAGTTTCAGATTAGATTAATGAGGACGGATATTGAAGCGCTCGTTTTGGCTCACCATTGACTTTAAGCCAAAAATTCCCAAAGTGCCCTCATGCATATTTACTGCGTCTGAGTTTTTAATAACTGCCATAGGATGCGATGAAGGATCAGTTGGAGAGTTCCGCTTCAATGGCACATATCTATCTGGAGTTTAATGTGCCAGGACAGTATTGGTTGGCTATGGAACTACACGTTTTTTATGCTTTAACATTCAACACACAGCACAATTTACCACTGCACTGACCAGTCCCTGAGCTGATATAATGGTGAATGGATGCATAATGTAAAGCACCTTGGGTTCCCGAGAAGGATACAAAAAGCGCTATATAAATGCCATTGACCATATGTGAAGTTTTTCAAGAAGGGCTGCATGTTTTATTTGTTTGACAGCACTGACAGCTTTATTAGTTCTTAAATGACAGATTGGTAGTCCAAGCCAGATGTGTGGATTAGACATCAAAAAGTTGATCAAAATTGACACATGCACTGCCAGATGAAGATTGAAACAATGATTTTATGGTTACAACTGGGTCTAACAATGGTTGACCTTAGGAGCAGATGAACCTTTAGTTTTTGAAGTTTATGTGGAAACCGGAAAAATGGCTAAATATTTGACAGAGTCTCATTGTGCTCTGGGATCTGTTGCTGAAATCTTGATGTTGTATACTACAGTACACATTCACTGGTTTAGCATAGTTGTGGTATTGTGGACATAATTGTATTTCTTATGTGTGTAATGCTACAAATGTATTGGAGTAGTGTCACACTGTAGTGTCACATTGCTGCGTTACATTGGAGTGTAGCATTACCCGGTCCATGGTAGATACACACTGTAGTCTTCAACAGTTTGTGCAAAACTATAGCATATCATTCTACTGTTGCTTTGGAGAAGTAAACTAGCAGTACATTGTGGCGTTGCATTTTACCTTTGCACTTTAAACGAACAATGTAGAAGGTTCTCAGTCATCCAGGTCATCTTGAAGAAAAGGTTTGAAGCAAAGGCATCTGGACTTAGTTTTCAAGACGGAGACCTTCCATCTCTTGCCCAAGAGAGTACATTACACAGTTACATTATTGCATTACATTGTAGCATCACATTATTGTCTTACCCTGTAGTGTTACATTGTAGCATTGCAGTGTTTCAGCGTAGCATTACATTATAGAGATTTTTATTGTAATGCTGCATTGTTTTGCAACTAGTTAATTCCAACATACCTTGGTATGAACCTGTTAGTACATAGTGTTTATTTATTATTACACTAGTGGGCAAAGGCATAGTTTAAAATGAACACATTAGTCTGGGCATAGCCAATCTTACAATTTGATCTTTTTTTCTTAATGTGTAATTCTTTAGTCACCCAGTCAGTTGATTTTTTGTTGTTTTGTTAGCTTTCTGACTAAGTTTCTTTGCGAGGGTCAGTGCACACAGATCTAAATGGAATTAGAAGTCACCACTGGGCTCTCTGTCCGAACCTGTTACCTTATAAAACAGTTGGTTACCAGGACGACAACTCGACTCCCACATCAATACATTATTCGTCGGTAAAAGAGAGACTGATCCATCCACAGTTTGTCTAAATGCTCTAGTCATGATGCCACAAACCCGCTGGACAGTGACTTTGTGTCGACTCCACTCTTTCTCACTTTGGTAAAGAGACAGATTTTTTTTTAGAAAGCACTGAAGCCACTACACTTTGTGATGTACTCGGCTAAGTCCATATTTGCCTGATGAATTGGATACCCTTTGTTGTTTCAGAAAGCAAAATAAGTTGCTCTTTTCATGCCCTAGCATTTAAATCATAGATTTATGAATATTCCAACTCATGCAATTGCCCTCCAGTGTGACTCACCAGTGTTGCCCAGAAACACATTCCTTAAACTCTGCTGGTAATTTTATTCAATAATTAGCAATTTTGTTACTCTGTTTATTTTTGTACATATTAAATTAAAACTATACAGGAACTCTCACAGTTTAGGACCTAGTAATGCTGTTAAGGCCACTGGAAGGACTCAAAAGCACGACTCAACAACAGGTAGAGGTTAAGAAAATCAACTCAAGGACTTTACAAAATCAAGCATCTACAACTAGACATGATTGAGACTTGAATTGTCTCATTTGATGTCACATCACTCTTTACCTGCATACCCACCAATGAAGCACACATGATTGTAAGGAAGAGACTACTACAGGACACATCTCTACAGGACAGGACAAACCTCACCCCGGACCATATTTGCAATTTACTGGAGATATAGAGAAGTGCCTAGGTCTGCAGTGCACCTCTACCTCTCTCTACTTTGAGGCCATCAATGTCCGAATTATACCTGTTGATCTCAGAATTTATCAAATCTCTTGAATTAGAGACGAAACGTCTTCACCTTGAAAACTGAGCCCAGATGCTTTTACTTTAACCTTTTTTCAGGTAAAAGTTGAGCTTTTAACTGCAACAAAGAGTCCAAAATACAAAAAGGAGTATGTACAAACGATGAATTCACAAAGAGGTGGTAAGCTTTGGAAAATTCACAAGATGAACTGGCACAAGAACAAACTGAGACACAGACTAAATACACAAAGAGTGGGGAGACAACAAGACACATTTGCAGGACATTAGGGTGGGGCCAGCAATCACCATGGAGGGAAAACAAAGGGACAGGAAGTGACTCTGAAATGAGAGGAAAAGTTAGAGACATATCAAAATAAACTGTTAAGGGCTGTTAAGGGCTGTCTGGTCCTTGTACGACCAGAGCAGGAGCTTGGTTCACTTTGCTAGCAGTAAGTCAGACCTGTTCCCGGTGCATGTTGGAATCCGGCAGGTCTGCCCTTTGTCACTGGTCCTGTTCATTATTGTAATGGACAAGATTTCTAGTCTGGTTTGGGGACCACAGGATCTCGTCTCTGCTTTTTGCAGATGATGTTGTCCTGTTGGCTCCATTAAGCTGGGACCTTCAGTGTGCACTGGGACAATTTGCAGCCGAGTGTGAGGAAGCTTGGATGAGAATCAGCACCACAAAGTCTGAGACCATGGTTCTCAGTCGGAAAAGGGTGGCTTGTCCCTTTCAGATTGGTGGAGAGCTCCTGCCTCAAGTGGAGGAGTTCAAGTATCTTGGGGTCTTGTTCACGAGTGAGGGAAGGATGGAATGGGAGATTGATAGGTGAATTGTTGCAGCTTCTGCAGTGATGCGGTCGAAGTACCGGCCTGTCGTGGTGTGTAATCTACGTTCCTACTCTCACCTATGGTCATGAGCTTTGGGTCATGAACGGAAGAACAAGATCCCGGATACAGGTGGACAAAATTTGCTTTCTCGGCAGGGTGGCTGGATGCTCCCTTAGAAATAGAGTGTGGAGCTTGGTCACTCAGGAGGAGCTCAGATTAGAGCTGCCATTTTCTTTATTGGGTCCACTCAGATTTTGTTGCATCTGCATTACTTTCACCCGTGTACACTTTCTACCTCTTCTCCATCACCCTACTATTCATAGACTACATAAATGATTTATGGAATATTGAACAGTGAGTAATGGTGCCATAATCTGTCACCCCTCAGCCCAGAAGTGGTGGCTTCATACATGTATTCTTACTATTCCATGCTTCTTAAACTGAGTTTTTATATTATAGTTATATTCTCTTGGTTATGTGGTAGAAGAGAAACTAGCACTTGGCCCTTAGAATTTAACCTGTGTTGGATCAAGAGAATGTTCCAACAATTGCAATTTTATCTAAAGCTGATGGTCAGTGGAGCCAAGAATAATTTTTCAAATAAGTCTCACAATGACTCTAAAGCCCACCTTAAGATTCCTTTCAGCTTAAATATATCTTGACAGAAAACCAAACATTATGATCTCATATTAGACCTGGCCACGGGACAGCCACCAGTCCAGGATGCAGGAAGCCTGTTAGAATAGGAACACATCCATCATGGTGTTTCCCATGTGCGCTAACGGCACTTTATGTGGTACCACTAGCCTCTCTACAGAGACATTTTAGAATAGATTGTGTCCTGCTCACACACAAAGTCACTAAGAGCAGACTAAAGACTATATACGTGTGGTTGCAAGATGCTTTCGTTCTGTGTTTGGGGCAGCATTAGTGCATGAGCAGCTTTATCTCAGAGCTGATACATGATCACTACTCATGCCGTTTTCTTTTTACACTGGTTGTTGGCTTGTACAAGTGTAAAGACTGGTGCCTTGTTTTCGCAAAACAACTTTACATTCTGACAATAACAAGGCTTTCTCTGACTGTCTGCTCCAGAATTTTTATAAAACTGAATCCACTTACCTGCATTTTCCATTATGCAATAAATATTATATCTATTGCATTGTTTTATTACATTTTTGCTGTACAACAAAGATACAATGCAGTATTGTTTATATTTTATACTCCAAATGTTTTTGAGTTACATTAATTATAATGTATACCAAATTTAATGTAATAAGTCAAATATTTTTTATTGAATAAAACCATTAACCTAACATTGCAGATGAAGCTCAAATTTTGAGTATTGAGTATATATTGAGTAATATGACAGTTAATGCTTTGAAAACAAATACATGTGGTAGTTTCATAGCTTAGTTATGTTAGTTTGCTGGCACCATGTCTTTCAAAGTGCTCCTTATTCCTTTCCCAGTGACACCAGTTTCGCAGTACATTTATGGCTCTGATCTTAAGCGGCATATTTTCCAGTCACAAGGAACAGCAGGGGAGTTGGGGGCCATTTTCCTGGCTTCTAACCACAGCATACCTTCAGCCTGGTGGAGCTTATTAATTAATCACATAACTATGTTCCATAACCTGGGGATTAGCACAAGTGCAGGTCTCATAACCATCTGTGTCCCCGTCTAACCCACAAGCTGTGACTGTAGAACCTGCAGTTTGAGCTTTCATATAAAAATGCTCTGCTGTGCTCAGCCTTGGCTGGTGCAGATGTAGCCCATTATAGGTCATCACCCTATCAGTTGCTGCATTCCCAATAGCGAAATCTATAGTGTGATCTTTGTGATATGCAAGATAAAACGTCCAACATGTATTTAAATAGCTACACGCTCCTGCTACAGCAAAAAAACACTATATGATATTATTTCAACTTTATAGTCGAAAGGGTCATCTGGTGTTTTTAGATTTTCATTTGTTTTGTGCTTGAACAAAGCTCCAATAAACAGACAGTTTCAATTTAGTGGTTTGTGTGCTAAAGAGTGACAATTGGACCAAAGCCCAAAGTATCCATTCATTCATAACTGACTTTGTTTTCTTGTGGTAACTGTGGTTTGGCCAAGAGAATAATAATAATTAAAACAACAATGTTTTCTATATAATTTTTTTATCTACTTCACTGTGATTATATGAACATGTAAGATCTGGCCTCAAATTTTCCATAAAATGTGACTTGTTTGTGCTACTTTTTAATGCCCAAACAAGATTTTTGTTTATGTTCCACACAAAAACACAGAAGGGCATTAATGAAGAGAATAGGGCTTTGACGCAATAAACAATACTGGCCCAACAAGTTGAATGTGATAATGTGCTGTTTTTGTAGTCTCACTTGTTGAGCAGATTTTTGTTGTCTATGCGTTGCATACATTCATGTATATTTGTATTATTTAAGAACGCAAGGTATTTACCAAGTTTAATATCCTTTTAAAACTGCAGAGCGCTACAGGAAGGGCAGGAGGCAGTGTGGCCTCAGGGAGTGTAGTCGGTCAAATGAAGAAGAGCGCTCAAAGCGCAGACTGAAGCAGCTGTAATGTCTCTGCTGCAGCCGAACACAGACTTTTAAAATACAGAGCCCTCGACCGATTCTGCTTTAGCTAACAGGCTAATGTGGTACATTTGTGTTAGCTTACTGTTGCTAAACAAGGTCTGGTTATGCGGCTAAATGAGAATCTATCACTTCAACAATCTAACGACAGAAGTGTAATAAAACAGTGAGTCGCCTGTCAGACGGAGCCTATTGTTTAATCTGTTATACGTCTGCTGGAGTTAATTCTAACGTTCACTCAGTGGTGAACCTCCTCTATCCACTCACGTTGATGAGAGGCAATAATTCAGCTGTGACTTTATCAGATAAAAGTAAACTATCCCTTTTTATTTTTTTTCTATTAAATCAAAGTGTTTGACAGGAGCCAAACGTGTATTAATTAATGTCAAAAACATTGTTAACATGACAAATTATGAACTGCATAATTAATATCAGTGCTATCTGTACCTGCTTAGTGAATGTAAGGATTTGTTTGGCGAAGCTTAATCATTTTTCACAGCAAATGACATACAATTATTGTTGATTAATCAAAAAAAATATTGCAATTTAGTTAAGTCCTAAAATAATCCTAGTTGCAGCCCTACATAGGGCTAATGTCAATGCCACTCTCAGGGACTGTCTGTGGCACTGGTGTGTGATTGGTGATGGTCGGAGAGTCTGTAGGCGCGGAATGGCTGCCACGTCTCTGTCAGTCTGCCCCAAGGCAGCTTTGGCTAGCTTACCACCACCAGTGTGTGGCTGTGGAGTGAATGAATAATGGATATGTAAAGCGTCTTTGCGTCCCCAGAAAAAGCACTGTATCAAATTGAGGTAATAATAATAATAATAATAATAATAATAATAATAATAATAATAATAATAATAATAATAATAATAATAATAATAAATGCATGGGCATTTAAATGCATGTAAACTTCACATTCAGTTTCTTTCTTGGGGTGGTCTTACTATTATACAATTTCAATATAAACTTTGGTGTATTTGTTCTCTCACATTAAGTCATACTGTATTTACCTTTTGCTGCACAGACAATAGAATTGAGAGTTTGGTTGTCTCTGTGGCCCAACTGTCACATGACAGAGACATCCTTTATGGTCCCAAAATTGCTAGTCTTAGCTCACCTCACTCTAATCGCATCGCCAACCCTGACCCAAGACACTAGTAGGCGGTTGGACATAGAAAACATGGTTCTATTATGACAAATGGGTGCCAATTTTAACATACTTCATTCATTCAACTCCAGATTTCAACAAACTATTTGTATGTCCAAGATTCTTTGGCAAAATCTTTTCCAAAATATGGTCAGCCTCCCAACAAAATACATATAGGACATATCCTTTATAAATCACACATTAAAACATTGATGCATCTTGTGTGCTTTACATACATTGCTTGCTCGCCCCAGGTATAGGCTTAAAGTTTAGCATCTGTGTTTGTTGCTACAGTCTGCTTATTCAAACACAAGCTATACTAAAAAACTTAAGACATTGTTTCTATAACAGTGGATTCCTATGAAATTGCACGTCAGCTCTTGACAAGTTTCGACACATTAACGCTGTCACTGCTTGAGAAATTCTGGTGTTTTCTATCAAAGTGGACCATCACCAATATGTGCTTCCATACCTCAGGGGTAGGAACATCTGCTCAGAGGAGCTCATTTGCATCGGCAGTGTAAAGTCTGCTGAACGTTCGACTAACTGCTTCTGCCACATCAACTCAGACAATGCTATTGGCTACTTTGACTGTGTGTTGAAATTTAACCGAGACAAACAGTGAGAAATCAGTTTTAAATACATTTTCTCCTAAATATTCCAACTTGTCTTTGTCGCTTGATCAAATGCCCTTGGGGAACCAATTAAAACAATATGAATGATATTGCTTTTTACAAACACACTCACATGCCATCTGCTTTTATGGATTAATCTAAGAATGTGATAAATGATGTGTATTATGCTTCTGTTAATAAATACTGTGACCTCTGTTTCAGTGGAATTACCTGGTTTCACTAAATGTTTTATTTGCATTATGTGCAGTTGGAAATATTGAAGTTTCATGGTTTTTTTTGGCATTATAATTAGTTAAAATGTAGAGCACATTTCTTTTAGATAAAAAGTCCTAAAATCTTCAAAATACATTATATATAATATTGATTCACATCTAATTCAACAATTATATGTGTTTACTAAACTATTATTGTAAAAAATACTGAAAGAAGTCTTAAATATATCGATTGTAAGTGAATATACTGTTCTTTTTACCGTCTCAACAAAACAAAGGTAACTTTGTGATACAGGTAATAACTGTCTTAGATGACAATTTTCAAATCTGCATTTATACTGAAATAACTGCTCCTTTACTTGTGCAATCATCTCCGTGACTTCACTTTCAAATGGTTGACTCTTTCTCATAAAACAAATATGATGTAAACTATTTAATTGCAATAATGTAAACTAACATACTTGTTCCCAAAAAATATATACACATTCAATTTGTAATACAGTGTTTAATGTGAATGCAGGGAAGTGGAAGTTGTGAGGATTCCCCATAAACACAATCAAAAGATCACATACAGCTAAATGTTTTAAACTCACACTATTGGGATCGCTGCTGTTTGTTAAATAGACCTATAGTCTCATAAATCAGCTTACCCAGAGTCAGCATTTTACTCCAAAAGTGTTGCAGTTAAATTATGTAACATCTTCTAAACTCTGCGCTAATTTTGCCAATTAAGCCGTTCATTTGCCCTCATAAATAAGTCAGCCACGTTCTAATTTTTCAGAGAGATACAAAAATGCTGCTGCGAACACTTACTATGTTTTTGCTTTGCTTTGATTGGAACATTGTGCATGACATTTAGAGTGGAGACATCAAAAATCATCCGCCCGGCAATCCTGACACTTTTACATCCGCACTGATGGCACTTTTGTTAGTGAATGCATTGGGGCCGCGTTTGCAAAATGCATGATAATTGTGCTGTTAATGGACTGCAGTTAGAGGCAGGAGTGACATTTGTGGAATATATATATATCAGATATCCTGGCACAATTATGCTGGTAATTCTTCCTCTTCACACAGACAAGACAAGACATTTATTTTTGTATTGCCCAATATTAAAACAAAAGCACAAGACAACATCCCCTGTTTAGCCAGTGTGTGTGTGTACCTACAGCTACAACCAGTGTGAGTGTGTACCTACAGCTACAGCCAGTGTGAGTGTGTACCTACAGCTACAACCAGTGTGAGTGTGTACCTACAGCTACAACCAGTGTCAGTGTGTACCTACATATACAGCCAGTGTGAGTGTGTACCTACATCTACAGCCAGTGTGAGTGTGTACCTACAGCTACAGCCAGTGTGAGTGTGTACCTACAACTACAGCCAGTGTGAGTGTGTACCTACAGCTAAAACCAGTGTGGGTGTGTACCTACAGCTAAAACCAGTGTGGGTGTGTACCTACAGCTAAAACCAGTGTGAGTGTGTACCTTCATCTACAGCCAGTGTGGGTGTGTACCTGCAGCTACAGCCAGTGTGAGTGTGTGCCTATGCTCAGTCAATTTCCATACATTTGTTGAAATAAGTATGTTTTGAGTTTGTTTTTGAAAGTCTCAACAGAGTCAGCCCGCTGCACTTCCACCTGGAGTCTATTCCATAAAAATGGGGCTCTATAAGAAAAGGCTCTGTAGCAGACTTCTTCTTAATACAAGGAAATTGTAGGCGGTCAGGGTCCTGAGAGCGAAAGGACACAAGCTGGACTATACTGGGAGATGAGGTCATTTTGCTGGCAAGATATCTAGGCTGTACCTAGTTGCTTTACATGAAGAAACCACCTTTGTCAGCTTGTTGAGGGATATAGGAATTGACATACAAGACCTACTTACAAAAGGGTGGCATAGACTTCCTCTTTGCTAAAGAGTCAAAAAGACACTATACATTTGTCACAATTTGAGGTAAATATATAAGTTATCAGAGTCCACCATTAATCCAAAATAGCAGGCAAAAGAAAGGAGACCAAGAGATGGGAAACATCTATTCCATGGGCCAATCCAAGGTCAAGATAGTTTCCACTAATGTGGTTGGGCTCATGAACAAACTGGTTAAAAGACAGTGTTGTATGTGATGATTGAAATGCTCTGGTCAGAGGATCACACTCCTTATTTAGAAGAATATTAAAGTCACCAACTACAAGAATGTTGTAGAAGTGGGTTATTAAGTCAGAGTAGAAAGCTCCAAACTCATCCAAGAAAGAAGAGGAGGGCGTTAGGTTACAGCTAAGTGAAATGGCTTCCTTTCGTTTATATGGAAGGTTATATGTTAGGTGAGTAACACTTTGAATGAGTTTAATTTTGGCTGTGATGTTCCTGTAAAACTGATAAAGCTTTATGAATGGCAACAACACTACCCCCCTGTTAAGACAGGCAAGCAACCTGTGCAAACATATAATCTTGTAGAGATCTTCATTTAGTGGCAAGAAAACATTTGGCCTAAGCCATGTTTCACAAAGACAAAGTAAATCCAAGCTATGAGAAATAATAAGATCAATAATTCAGAGTGCTTGGGAGGAGAGAGACCGCAAATTTAGGGGATCGATCATAAGTCTGGATGTAGATCTGACAGTACTCCTGTCAGATCTACGATGTTACACTGAAATCCTGCAAACCAAACCCTGCATGGCGCTGTTTAACCCCGGAAGTAGACTTCAGTTTCAACAACCACGTCAGGAAACGATAGGTGAGTTTAAGAAAAATGTTTGCTTAGAGACTGAATTATGAGGAAAGCTGTACCCTACCTAAGTGTTAGTCTACCTACTGTAAGCTACAAAGAGGTTGGTTGCTGCTCCCCTGGGTTTCCTTGTGCTAGTACAGCTCCCAAACCTACTGCTTAAGCATTTACCTGGACCAAGAACCGTGTGCTGAAATCAGGGCCACGCAGAACAGGTTGCCGACTGATGAACGAACCTGCAGCACAATCCTGCCAGTCTAAAAAAGGACTTCCTTCTTCATTCAAGAACGAGGGCAGTTCTGGACATCTTACACTTTATCCACTTGAGGTTGCACCTCTCCTCTTCCCAGCAGACAACCCAGGTACTGCATTCTCCTGTTGGAGTAAATGGCACTGCAGTCCTCACTCTTGTCCTTGACCTTTCGGAAAGCTAGTCAGCTAGTGGGTTCCAGGGGCCCCTTTCACTCCTTCAGACAGATAAAATGTGTTATTTTTGTTTGGATGGTAGACTTTATAGGAGAGATGCTAAACGATTAGCAAAACATTTGCAAGTTACTTCTACAGCAGCCCACAACTTTTTACTTTTACAACACCATGTAAACATGCTGTTAATGATACTAGCCTTGTTTATGAGCGGACAAAAGCAGAACTATGCATGTGTTTAAATTCTAAATTTTTTCTGGGTCATTTGCTTAAATCTACTGACGCTTTTATCCAAAGCAAGTGAGGAAAAAAATGGGAGCAATTTTAAACAACACAAGGTAGCAAAATGCATAAATTCACCAAATACTAGTCTGTTTAAACCCAGCACAGTATATAAAGCTAAGGGTAGGAGAGATTTATTTTATTTTTTTTAAAGAAAAGGAAGCGATAGAAAGAAAGAAGAATTCAGTGTTTGTAAATTTGACGGAAGAGATGTGTTTTCAGGCGATTTTTAAAGATTGCTACAGAATCTACTGATTTTAGATATAGATTATTAGATTATAGATTGGTAGATTATTCCACCAATTTTGCACATTTGCAGAGCGCAGGAACCTGGTATGAACATATGTCTGTATTATCGAGGGCGGCAGTGGCTCAGTGGTAGAGCGGTTGTCGTTCACCCGGAAGGCGGTTCGATTCCCGCCCTCATCACAATTCATACTGTCGTTGTGTCCTTGGGCAAGACACTTAACCCACCTTGCCTCGTATGAATGTGTAAGAATGTTTAGTGAATGTATGTGGTGTTGGTCAGAGAAGCCGTAGGCGCAAAATGGCTGCCACGTGTCTGTCAGTGGCATCTGTGGCTACAGTAGTAGCTTACCATCACCAGTGTGACTGTGTATGAATGAATAATGGACGGCCTGTAAGCGCTTTGAGTCCCTTGGTCCCTCGGGAGAAAAGCGAAATATAAATCCAATCCATTATTATTATTATAGAAGGGATGAGGGTGCAGAACCAGTTGTGGTCTTGTAGGCCAAGAGCATAGCTTTGAACTTGATGCGGGCATCAACCCGGGAACCAATGTAACCTAATGAAGAGAGGGGTTACATGCACTCTCTTAAGTTCATTGAAGACCACTCTTGCCACTGCATTCTGCATCATCTGCAGAGGTTTGGTTGTGCAGTATAGCATTGCAATAACCCAGTTTGGACAAGACAAGAGCCTGGACTAGGATTTGCATGGGTTGTTCAGATAGGAAAGGTCTAATTTTCCTAATATTGTAGAGGATAAATCTACAGGACCTGGTGATGCTGGCAACATGACTTGTAAAGTTTAGTTGATCATCAATTACCACTCCCAGATTTCTGGCAGTGCTGGACGGTGTAATGGTTGATGGGCCTAGTTGAATGGAGAGGTACTGTATCAAAAGTTAATGTTATTGCATCTTAAACAGTACTTAACACAGTTTAAGCATCTCCCATCAAAACCCCGTCATAGACTTACTGCAGTTCTGTGGGAAACACTGTACAAAATTAAGTCTTAATACATTGATTGAAAGGCAATAGATAAAGTTTAATGTATTTCACTTTTCATTCAATACAAATTCAGAATTTAAATCTAAACGTCACTCATACACAACCAAATCAATTATTGTCAAGCACTATTTTATATGTATGTTATAGAGAATATACCGTATTTATACTAAGCCATCTTTCCCAGTACCATCTGAGTAAAGCTAAGGCTGTATCACTGTTTGAGAAAGCACTTTACAAACAAAACCAGATGACTATTTGGGTCAAAACACCTCAGCAAGCCCAAAACTCAACACAGGGATGTACATTTGAAGATTTTTTAGGACAAAACTCCCACACTAGACTCCTCGCGGCTTCCTTGAGATGAAACATAGTGTTTCTGGAGAAAACGCTGAACTCAAGGTAACACAAGTGCAACTCAGTGAACTCGCTTGCCTCTAAGAATCTGTGTATAGCTAAGGAGTAGCTGAAATCTGTACTTTTAAAGGGTCTGTTTAATGCAAAAGGAAATGGAAATTTGGATGTTAATTAAGTAGAACTAATTGATTATATATCTAAATATATGAAATAAATACATCTGCTCAACATAAACAAAAAATAAACACAAGACAAACAAAAAATAAACACAAGAGTGAATGAATAAATCAATGAAGACATAATGTGTAAGTAAATTTGTGCATTTGAATTTGTGAATATATACAATTTATGTACATGGTACGGCACTTACTAACAGTACTGCCTATGGTTTGGTACTGTCGATCATTAGGAACATCAACGGGAACACTAGAATCTAAACAAGACTGATTCTGATTGACTGCTTGATGTGCATTCTGCATTCTGAGATAATGATGTCTAAAATTTGACATTCTAAGTAGCAACAAGGACATACGCATAAAACTTTAAAATACACTTTTTATAATGTGAAATGTTATCCAAGCATTCAAGCATGTAAACGACAGATAGAACGTATAAATCTAAAGGGAGCACCTAAGGCATTTGTCAGAAGATTATTTATTTTTTGGCCCTATATTGATACATTGATATACTGTAGAGATGACATCATGCACTCTCATTATTTTTTTTTAAATTTAACCATTATTTATCCAGGGAAGTAGTGGTGTTAGTAGTAAGGAAAACCTACGCAGACACAGAAATAAAATGCAAACTCCACACAGAAAGGCCCTGCCCTGGATGGGAATTAAACCCAGGACCTGTGAGGTAGGTGGGCTAACTGATGTAAGATTGTATGCACTAGTAAATGCACGCGTATGTGTAATTTGTAGATGTATAATACTTGCAGCCATTTAGTTGATGTATTGAATATTTAACACAAAGGACTAGTTATAAGCTAGCTAAAAGCTTGTTTTCAAGTGGGCAGTTCCTCTTAACAAAGCGGCAGTGAAGAGTTGGTTTTGCTTCTTAAGAGTTGGACGATTATCAAATTTTATGTAAAAAAAGTGTAATTCTTTGTGTTGTATTGTGCTTTTAATAAACTAAATAATGCTTAATAATTACACAGAGTCAGGTCAGCTATAATGATCTGCAGCCATGCTTAGGCCCCAGGACAGGGGGATGTTTTTTTTTAGGCACGGCATGGATCAGCTGGACTTAAGTATTTGCCCTGTGATTAACTGGCAATTGTCCAAGGTGTGCCCGGCAAAATAAATAGCCAATTTGTTTGTAAATCTCTTTGCACCAGACAGAAGACGCTTCAAACTCCAGGTTGTCTAAAAGGTTAGGCTTTCAAACTAAGGAGGCTAAACAATCACCATACTGTTTGCAACGCGTCAGACCTGATGCTCGATAACAACAGAATTCTGATGAGCGACTTCTCTCGGCTGCCTGGCACGTTCCATTTTTCATCAATTTAATTCAGTGAGTGAGCCCGGCTGCCAAATCCCTCTTAGAGCTCAAGTAACCAAAACAATTCAAATGCCATGCTTTTTGGAGTCTTAGTCAAGCAGGGACCCTCCCATTACCACTGTGAGCGGGCCTGATGTTGCTTTTGCTTTCCGACCGCAGCCAAACGGAGAGGAAATGACTGTATGCTCCATATGGCCAAGTATTAGCATAATCAGAAACAAAACGGTTACTGGCACACAATCACAGAGCCAAATAATTTAATTACAAGGCCCCAGTTGAGTATATATTTAAGCCGTCATTATCTGCCGAGTGCATTGTTTTTGGGAGAATCTGCTGTGGCTTATAAAGCTGAATTAAAAAGAACAGTTAAAAATCCCCTGCTCTTACTCAAAACCTGTCCCAAGGCCATTTTACTGTGCATTTTCATGAAGTGTTTGAGTGATGGCATACAATAAAAAAAAAAAAAAAAAATATATATATATATATATATATATATATATATATATATATATATATTGCCGATGATATCTAGATGTTATTGTGTTACCTCTTTCACTGATTCAGTTATTACAATGAAGTGTTCATACATTTCTTCTCTTACATTACATTACATTTGCAGATACAATCTTAATCATATTCAGACACACATCTATATGAGAACTGACTTCACATCTGATGGAATATGACCAGTTTTGTCCAAGCTCTAGCCAAATATGATTGCTTGAATTTGTTATGTGCCGTCGCCAGAGCAGGGTCTCGCAAGGTCCCGGTTGATTGTATGCTGGCAGCCCCCATGGAGGACTTCACCTCAAGATCTTCCCTCAGACCTCGACACTTTTCAAATGGAGAAGGCAGATGAAATCAAAGAGAGGCTGGTGCTCACAGATGATCCCTCAGAGCTGCCCAAACACACAGGCTCTTACACCGAGCAAGGCGAGGGAATCCACAGAGGAGCTGAAAAGCCGTGTAGCCTGTCAGCCTGTATTTATAGAACGTCCCTCAGGCAGCCGTGTCCCGATTCGGGGAAAACACAATATTATATTTATATGCTGTGAACGAAGATCAACTTCTGTTTGGCCAGAGATGTGGACAGTTTGATGTTGAATCGAGCAAAACTATCATAAACCTGACAAGCGTTGTAATGGTTGCTTCAGAGCAAACCACAGACAGAAAAATAAAAAGGGCCCACAAAGCATATTACACTGCATTCGATACATTTAGGCAATCAAATGGAGCTTTCCTGCCTTGGATCCTGCAAATATGCTATTGTGTTATTATTTGGCAACACACATGTTAGCACTGGGGTTTTTGCTAGCACACATTTACCTCTTATGTGATTGTTTAAATTCCATTTGTGGTGAAAATTTGATTGTTTTTAAAAGCTAGGGAGTGAGAGGCAGGAAGTGAGCAACCACTCACACTGGTCATTTTTCTGATGTAAATCACGGTTAGCCCTAGACGGGTGAATTCAGACATTTCTTTCTACTTTCTTTATTATAATGTTTTAGCTGTCTAATTTGAGTCAATGATATGTGGAAAAATTGGTCTCAGCCTAAAACTGAACAATTGTAATGTTGTTTTCTAGCTTCATTATCATTCTTGCTATTTTTTTTTAGCTTTGACCAAAATGTTTCAGTTATTTACGGACTTACTACATGTAGCTAGTGTTAATGTTTGTCTTTTGTACTAAAAGGGGTAAGTTTTAAAGACAATTGACCTGCTACATAAACATTGTCATTATCCTCTACAGTTGATAGTAATATGGTTGGAGAAAATATGTTGCTTGTTACAGAGTACAGATGATTGTTAGTAATTAGGTCTGCACCATTTTGCCGGCTGTTGTCTACGGTTGGTTGATCAGAGCCTTTTCTGTTAATTATATAAAGCTGCGAAATGTCTGTTCTACTGAAACTGGTGTGAAAACATAAAACCTGGATTCAAAACTTAATAGTAAGACAGAGTAAGTTTCTAGGGCCAACCTTCCTTTCTACATTCTCAATGAGATCCTTTGGTCCACAGTTCTCTTACAAAGCCTAATAGCAGTAAATAGGTCTCGGCAATATCATTTTTGTCTGGAGGAAGTGTCTGGAGAATGGGAACTTTGGGTGTCTCTGCTTAGACTGCTGTCTCTGCCACACGGCCTCGGATAAGTGGTAGAAGATTGATGGATTGACACTGTAAAATCAAGGCATTACAGAAGAAATATGACCCTTTCTCTAGTGATTATTAGTATCTTGGCCATTTTGAGCTGCTCTGGGCACTGGATGTGGAATTACTCTTTACACACCAAAAAAGCCAACGCCAATCTGCCAAAAAACCTGGTGCAGGTCACTTGGGGTGAGAATAATAACAATAAACCAAAGGCAAGAAGTGAACCAACCTTCCTTCCTTCTTTCCTTTCCTATCAACTTGACAAATAATGTACAAGCCAGGCCTTATTGTTACATTTTTTTTAAATTCCACCAGGTATTACAAAGTCTATCCAATTAGCTCAGGTCTAACACCTCACATTCTGAGCCTAAGCACAATTATCCCATTTAGTGGTATTCGTCAAAACAAAATACAGTGTGGCAAGGAAACAGAGAAAACAATAATCCGCCAAACAACAGCTTCCTGCCTTCCATTACATCAAGATGTGTGATTTTAATTGGAGGTGTCATGCTGGCTTTACCAAATCTAGAAATATCAATAGCGTGTTTTTGTGTCACTCTTCAGAAATGTTTACCTGTACGGCTGCTGTTACCAAACAGTCTGAAACCCCCACGGCTTTTATTTTTTTCCCATGCGACTTGTGTTTTTGCATAATAAGCACAGTAGTCCGCTGCTCCGGCATTTTGACTTTGTCAGCCCTATTAATCGGAAGTCAAATCACTTCCATTAGATTTGTGGGGTAAAGCGTTTAGCAGAAGGGATTTGCTGAAGCAGGACAGAGAGAACAGAAAAAAATGAGGCAGATAGAAAGAGGAGCACAAAATACAATGGCTGTTGCTGATAAGCTGCAGTGAAGAAAAGCGCAAACTACCGCACTTTGGGAGAATGATGAATCAGGGATAATAGAGAGAGCCCAGTGTTGTCATGGGACATTCTTTTGGGGAAACAGTTACCTGTGAAATTGTGTCCAATAACACCAGCAGGAGTTGGGATTCCAAGTGAGTTTTGATGAAAATTTTTGAAAGATGGTTGTGTTGTTTCTATTAACTGCCAAAAAGTGAAATGAAAAGAGACAGGATGTTGTCTCTTGGGATCAGATGAGTCATTGTATAAGCTATACTTGGGAATTTTACTTCCCATTATTACGGGTGCCAATACAGTGTTAATGCTTTCACACCGACCAGGCTCCATGCAGGCTCTGGTTCCTGAGGGTAAATACAAAACGACTGATGTGTTCAATAACTTTGGAACCTGAAAAGTTGATTTCCAATCCAAACCAAAAAAACTGTTGGTTTCTCTTTGCAGACGGTGTCGTCATGTTGTTTTCCAGTCAAACCTGCTGTTTTTATTAAGCTCAGATTTAAATGTTTTTGATTTTCAACTGTTTAACATTTAATTGTTGTCTCTTGTACTAAATACTGTCACTAGCTTAGTTACACAGGCATCCACCGTCATAAAAGTACTAAACCTCGCAAGTAATTTGTCTATGAGCTGCCCAGTTTTGATGCCTAATGTTTATGTCTGCTGTGCATCGATTGTTGTGCATTGTGCTATGGTATGTTGGTTCTGCTCATTACATTTACATTTACATTTATTAGACGCTTTTATCCAAAGCGACTAACATTGTTACAGCCACTGGAGGCAAGGTGGGTTAAGTGTCTTGCCCAAGGACACAACAACAGTATGAACTGTGGGGAGAGTGGGAATCGAACCGCCTACCTTCCGGTTGAAGGACGACCGCTCTAACTACTGAGCTACTGCCGCCCCGCTCAAATGGTGTAAACACCGGCCCAAGAGAGAACACTAACAAAAACAAACTTAAACTGACATAGAGTCTGGCTGGTGTGAAAAGGTTAGTGAGAGTATTGGGAAAGTCTGGCTATGCTTCAGTTTGGGAAATAAGAACCCAATGGAAGCAAGTTATTTCCGTGTCACATCTACCCGATATGAGTTAAAGGTGATATGCGTTGTGAGAGGATTAGTTTTAGCATTGCCACTCCAGGCTACAACCTTGTTCTGAGAAGGACCAGACAATGTCAGACTTGTCCTAGCAGTGGAAAACAACATATTTACCTGACAACTTAATATAGGTATATTTAAGTGCGGCTAAACAAACTCCTTCTTACTACGTTCAGAATGAGACAAATAATTCTGAAAAACACAGGAGAACACACTGTTAAAGCTGGGAGTCAATATGATATTGATCCAATACATGTCTCACATTAACAGTATTTAAAAGATGCAGCTACTATTAAACATAATATCTCCCCAAGTAGCGTAGGTCTAGCAACCTTGAGCCTAAGCACAATTCTCAAAGAACACAGTTTAGTCCAGGTTTGGCAGGTGCTGCTCTGCTCCGTGTGTTGTGAAGTGAGTTCAGAACAAGTGTTGTCAGAGTTGTAAATGAGTGTTGAATGCTATGGTTTTGAATTGTATAAGCAAGTGCCATAAATATTTAGACCAACTCATTTTATGGAAAGACAAGGCTTTGTAATGCCAAGGCGCCGGGTGTTATTGGAGGATGAACCTTCAGGGGGTCAATTTACTTTCACTGATTTGTGCAGATTGCAATAAATGGAGCAGGTAATAATTGCTGGCAAAAGTATAGAGGTCATTCCCTTCTGTCTGCTCTGGAACACTGGCTGACATATTGGTACAAAAGGCTTTAGTGGTGTTAAAAAGGAGACAAGTACTTTAGGACAAAGTTTTTTTTAATTTTGCACATTTTGCAAGTTGAGCATAGTAAATGAAATGTTAGCAGCTCCAGAAAGGGAAAGAGTTAAAGAGAAAGTATTTCTTTATGCTAATCACGGTAGTCATTGTCATATTGGTGCGTTACAATGTTCACACAAAACCTCTAGTCAATTTATAATCACATCGACTTGATATCATATTGATTGATAACATATTTTCTACACTTGTTTTACTTCACTGTAAGATTGTCATTACACTTTATAGACCAGTTCTTTAAACAAAAAAGAATACAGTATAATCGAGTTTTTTTCTTTAAGTCTGTCTCCGGTTAGTGTTGACATACTCAACATTAGACAAAGAAGGGAGAGTGGATAAGAAAACACAAGGTAGTGGTACTAAATGCACTTGTTCAACACACAGGATTTTAGGATTGCATTTTGTCACAATCTTCTAAGTGTTCTTAGTTTTCAATATTGTTGCATTTACCTTTCACATAAACTGTACCATAACTCATTTGGAAGTTGACCAAGACATACTTTCTCAAGGGTTACTAAGTGTGGCTACTGAGGTTCAAATGACAGTAAGTAGAGTTTATATAATGAACTATAGGATTATATGCTCTCAATTAGTGACTGAATGTGGACACTAGTAGTTCCTATTTGTCATGTGACTCTGGTATATGTATGTAAACAGAAGTCAGATGGATTTCAATTGCCTCTTTTCCACTGTAGGTAAGGTACGGGGTGAAGAGGCACGCATTTCCAATCTGTTGGGTCCTGAGGAAGGACGTCTGCTACGTAAATAATGACATCATCAAAGCCTCTATCTCTCCTCAGACAAAGTCAAATCCGTTCTGTTTAGTCAGTAAAGAAATTCATACACTGTAGAATTCTAGTCCAATTCTTTCCATCGTTCCTGTCCTGCCAAAGCGCCGGAAAATGAAAGAGAGGAAGTTCAAAATGAATAGCAAGATACTGCGCTCTAGGTATAACATTGCCACTTTTCACTGTGTCACTTTAATGCCTCTTAATAGGCCTATTTTAGTTGGAGCCATCACGAGCTGCATGAGCATTCAGTTGAGCTTGTGACTCTGGACAGCAATAAGGCTCTTTAGACTTGTGTTCAGAGCTGGTACAACAAAGACACTTCTATGGCATATTTTCTCACAGAGCAAAATATGTAGCTGTGATTGCTTTCAGCACGTTTATTTTTTTGAGGCGCACAATGCCACAAGCTTGAAGGGCTGTGCTGTGCGTACCCCTCTACCAGAAGTCTCTGACCCACCTGGGAAGCCAGCAGCCAGACGCGCAGATTGTCAGGATCATGCAATTTGGGATAGACAGGTAAGATATCCGATATAGGCCGCTTGGTACTGTATGAGCTCTGCACTTCTTAATAAATGGTAGGCCTACTGCTTTCTCGATTTGCCTTGTATAAGAGAAAAGAGCATGCAGCTGTTAAGTGTGTGTTTACAGGGGTGCTTCTCTTATGTGTGACTGTGGTCTTTTTTACATTACGGTATTAATAAATCTTCCATCCATCCATCCATCTTCTACCGCTTATCCGGGGCCGGGTCGCGGGGGCAGCAGTCTAAGCAGAGAAGCCCAGACTTCCCTCTCCCCAGACACTTCCTCCAGCTCTTCCGGGGGGATACCGAGGCGTTCCCAGGCCAGCCGAGAGACATAGTTCCTCCAGCGTGTCCTACGTCTTCCCCGAGGTCTCCTCCCGGTGGGACATGCCCGGAACACCTCCCTAGGGAGGCATCCGGGAGGCATCCGAAACAGATGCCCGAGCCACTTCAGCTGGCTCCTCTCGATGTGAAGGAGCAGCGGCTCTACTTTGAGCTCCTCCCGAGTGACCGAGCTCCTCACCCTATCTCTAAGGGAGCGCCCCACCACTCTGCGGAGAAAGCTCATTTTGGCCGCCTGTATCTGGGATCTTGTTCTTTCGGTCATGACCCAAAGCTCATGACCATAGATGAGAGTAGGAACGTAGATCGACTGGTAAATCGAGAGCTTTGCCTTACAGCTCAGCTCCTTCTTCACCACGACAGACCGGTACATCGACCGCATTACTGCAGAAGCTGCACCGATCCGTCTGTCGATCTCACGCTCCTTCCTTCCCTCACTCGTGAACAAGACCTCGAGATACCTAAACTCCTCCACTTGAGGCAGGAGCTCTCCACCAACCTGGAGGGGGCAAGCCACCCTTTTCCGACTGAGAACCATGGTCTCAGACTTGGAGGTGCTGATCCTCATCCCAGCCGCTTCACACTCGGCTGCAAACCGCACCAGTGAACATTGGTCCTGGCTTGATGGAGCCAACAGGACAACATCATCTGCAAAAAGCAGAGATGAAATCCTGTGGTCCCCAAACCAGACTCCCTCCGGCCCCTGGCTGCGCCTAGAATTCCTGTCCATAAAAATAATGAACAGGACCGGTGACAAAGGGCAGCCCTGCCGGAGTCCAACATTCACCGGGAACAGGTCTGACTTGCTGCCGGCAATGCGAACCAAGCTCCTGCTCCGGTCGTACAGGGACCGGTTAGCCCTTAGCAAAGGGCCCCGGACCCCATACTCCCAGAGCACCCCCCACAGGGCACCACGAGGGACACAGTCGAATGTCTTCTCCAGATCAACAAAACACATGTGGACTGGTTGGGCAAACTCCCATAAACCCTCCAGCACCTTGGAGAGGGTTTAGAGCTAGTCCAGTGTTCCACGACCGGGACGAAAACCGCATTGTTCCTCCTGGATCTGAGGTTCGACTATCCTGTCTTTTTTACATTACGGTATTAATAAATCTTTAAAAAGTAAATTACATCTAAATATAGGCGACAGGCCATTGACAACAATACAATTAAATGGTACAATAATACTAATAATAAATACTAATACTAAATGCAATCAAATGGCACGTGACATTAAAGATCCGCTGATTGACAGAGTGAGAAAAAATGGAACAAATTTTCCTTACAAATTGACGAGTGCACTGACTGTTAACATAAGTTAACCTGATCTGTTCCACATTGGTGGAATTATCTTCCTGCTGCTACAAGATCAGCAGATTCTGTAGCCATCTTTAAAAAACACCTAAATACACATCTATTTCATCAACACCTGACTGACAAACACAGAATTCTACTTCCTTTCTATCGATTCCTTTTCTTAAAGGAAAAAATAACAACTTTTTTTATCCTTAGCTTTGTATACTGTGCTAGGTTTTAACTGACTAGTTTTTTATGCACTTCGGATTTTTGTTACCTTGTGTTGTTAAAATTGCTTCCATTGTTTTCCTCACTTGTAAGTCGCTTTGGATAAAAGCGTCTGCTAAATGACTAAATCTAAATGTAAATGTTAACAACTGTTAATGGGCTTTGCGCATGGGTGAAGGCTGTGTCGATATGTTCCCGGATGTTGACAATTTCATGGACAACAATAAAATCCAAACACTTAAAGTTGTAATAGCCACTCACCTCGAGAACTTTTGTGAAAGTTTTAATAAGTACTTCCCACAAGATGACGCACTAGAGAAGTACAACAGGATACGTCAGCCTTTCACCACCTCCTCCACACAACACCTGCCGTTGGAGCTGCAAGATGCAAGACAGAACATTACAATCTGTTTTCATAACCCTCACACTCTAGGAGTTTTGGTTGTCAATCGCCAATAAATACCCGCATATATCAAAAGCTGCCACCAATGTACTGTGTTCATTTGTATCTACATATCTGTGCGAGAAAACATTTTCCGCACTTACATTTACACACTTACATTCATAAAAACAAGTACAGATCCAGACTCCTGCGAGTTGAGGATGATATTTCCGTGGCTGTATCTACAACTACTTGTTCTAATAAGCACGCTCAGCAAACTCATTATTATGGGTGTACTACGGGGTATTTCCTTTTACAGTGTTAGAAAAATAGTGTTAAATATGATCAAATCTGAATTTAAAAACAATATTTTTATTTATATTGTTGGAATTGTTTTGTTGTTCTCAAATAGGCTTATTCAATTTTGTTGTAGCCTATTAAGACACATTCATTGATAAATGGCTGCATTTTTATACCACTTTTCTACCAACGTAGGTGCTCCAAACACTTTACATCAATCATCCATTGACCCACATTCACACATCAGCGTCACAGACTTAGGAGGCAAGACGGGGTTTGGTGTCTTGCCCAAGGACACTGCAGCTTTGCATAAAACAATGAACCATCGACCTTTTGGTTATCAAACAGTCCACTAAGACAATAAACCTAGCCTTAAACATGGAAAAGTCAGTTCTGACGTCACCTTGCAAATAGGAAAACTATTAAAATCTTCACTTTGGTGTTTTGTGCTGATTTATTGGAACATTTGATTTTCATACACATCATAGCTGTAATTATTGCAACTTGAAGCATGCTGTTTTTAGCGTTGTGATAACCTGTTTGGTCAAATTCGTCCGCTCCTTCACACTGCTTATAGGAGGATGTCAAAAGCGGCCATTATGACTAATGGACACATTAGACAGCGGCCGGCAAAGCCATTATATGCCGCCCTGAGTCCATAGAACCCTGTCACCCTGCGGTATAAGCTCGGACTTGACCGGTCAGCATGACTGGGTGGGTGGTAGCGGCCCGTGTGTGTTTGTGTGCGAAGAACTTGACCTCACAGCGCGCCACCAGAGCCCCGAGCTGGCATCCGAAGAGACAAGGGCTTAAGTCTTATTAGAGAGGGTATTACATCCAAGCACAGACATGCCACTTATGAAGACAACACTATCTGGGGAACAAAACAGGGGGATTAAAGACCACCCCATTATGCCAGAGGTCACAGGGGGCTTTTTGGCACTTGTATAATCTGGAAACAATCACCCACAGTTGACTAGTCACTGGGGAAAGTGGTTGTGCTTTGTCTCATTGGGCAAGTTTTTATGCAGTCTCTTGAACAACATTTTGACATAGTGTAAATGGAAATCCAAAGCCATTCAGTAGTGCATTATAAATTTGCACATGGGGACATATTTGTATACTGTTTTTTATAAGATCATGATAACACTAGCAAGCACATTACTTCCCTTTTTAATGTGCTGGCTAGAACAAGGGCAAAAAGAAGAGTTGCAGTACTCCTGTCAAAATAAAACATGGCTCATAATAAATAATAATAAAAAATAAATGTTTCAGTCATTTGTTTCATTCCATTTCTACCATGGGTAGCAAGGACCTTATCTTAACTACAGTATAATCCATATTTTGGAAATAAACACGAGATGGAGTCTTCGTAACATGTGCACCAATGCTGCCATGTAGTATCCAAAACGGTTTACCCGCGATTAATTAAGGTAGTGGTGGTCAGGGTCTAGGGAGTGGTTATGGACATAATATAGGCCTAAAGGAATCTCACAGGGCTTGCCACAGATGCCTTAGTTAAGGCCATGCCATTAGTACTGGATACAGTGGGTCTGGTTTGTAAGTGGTTTGGTTGGGGCAATCTATTTTATTATTTATTTATTTATTTTTGACAATAGTATAGTAGTATAGTAACAATAGTATATATACTATTATATATAGGATTAGCATATGCCTTCTTCACAGACCTTGAGCAGACCTCTCTTTAATTTGTCAGAGGCGTAAAGCTGGACATGAACTGTTTGAATTTTACAACTGTATTATCTCTTCCTAGGGTCCTGGACAGGTCCTGGCTCTTGACTTCACTCATTGTAAATCCCAAACGTCTTGGTCTTGTCTTGTTCTTGGTTCACTCTTGTCTAGGTCATGGCAGGTGGTTTGACTAACAGAGGACGACAAAGGGCAGTGACTGTATGCCATTATATTACACCTTGGGAATGAGATGGCGCTCCATACCCTTTGCCCAGGTGCAAAGTTGTTCTGCCATGCTTTACAAGTCATTACCAAAGAGCACAGCGAACAGATTTCCCTGCCAGTTCCATCTTGTATTACACACCAGCCGCCATATCGGTAGCCGTTTTGATTTCTTGCCTTTCGGCTTCTCGATACAGCTGATGGCTTCTCCGCCAGCGTGGGTAATAAGAGCAGAAGGCATTAACCTTGTTTTCATTTACTCCCTGTGGATACAATGTGAACCTACAGAGTTTTTTTTTGGCAGCTCACTTCATCACTGCCGGCACTTTTTGTTAGGTCTGGGGGACCTTTTCATGCCCACCCTATTGGGGTCTGGGGGGAATTCTGCTGGAGGTGACTGGATCCTGCAATGGTGAATTGGGACTCCGTTAGCCCTGAGTCCATGCCTGGGGCTTCCTTGTTCATTGCTCAAAGGCCTCCCAAAAAGCACCTGCCTCTCAAATTCCAAATGGCCTTTCATTGAAATTGCCGTAAACATGAACATGTGTTGGATTGGAGATGCTACCAGGGGCCAGTTTTTCTGCAAGGGCAGTTTCAGGCAATTGAGGTCTCAGTGGAAATATAGAGAGCCAGGCCTCTTACCTGAGTGGAAGTCTGCTGAAGGCTATTAAGAAATTATATTTCTTTGCAAATATATGTAACTAGTTATTAATAATTTCCCCAGAAGACAATCACTATTAAAGAAAACAAATTACTTTTAACCTTGTTGTGCATAATGGACACTAGGTATAGGTAAAAATACTTTTAAAATCACTTATTTTTAATGATTATTTTACGCTTAGCTTTTTCCTGCATACATATTTTGGTATACATACAAGGGTGTAAATTATTTAATTATTGTTTTGTTTGTTTGTCATGTGGATTTTTGAGCATAAAGAGAAAAAACACATCAATGGCATTATTGACCCTGGCTACTGCACATACTCTTGATTGTTGTCCCCAATGCCATAATGCATACACCCATTCATACAGTCCCCTAGATAGTCACTGTGTTCACCACTTCTATGGCTTTGTCTTAACAGACTGACTTGAAAGTGAAATCTAGCTCACAGACGAAAACAAATACCACCAAATGCAAATTGAATTGAAGATTTGTCTCACCCGCTCTCTAAAGAATTTAAACACAATCACACCCATTCATTTTGCCCTAATGGTATTTCCTTTGCAACTGTGAGAAAACAAAGCCGACTCATTGCCATTCATCCACTCCTGTCGGCATAATGAAATCTGCCGTCTATCTGCAGAGGTTAGATCAGTGTCACTACGCCAAGCCATCCTTTCTCAGGTAATTGACTTCATAAAATTTAATGGAGGGTATTACTGTTCATGCCTAAATAATTTCCTTAGTAAAACCCCACTGGGCTTGCTTTTACTGCTGCTGAGCTCCCGTATCTTTCCTTTTGCTTATATATTTGCATTTGTCCAAATTGAAATTCATATAGGAGCTTGTGTAGATAGCTGACAGTACAATCGGAGCAAGATTACCACTGCTCCTTTTCATTCTGCTATGGATTTACCTCCACTGCGGGCCTGTAACAGGGCACTCAAACCCGCTTTTAATACGCACAAGCCATTAATCAGCATTTTATCCCAGGCCATGAGGTTTATGGGACACAGTGTTACAAGGATGGTGGCTTGCTCCACGCATTCCTTTGGGCCCATCATGTCGTAACAGCTGTTTTATGTCACCAAATGTGCAATGGTGATGCTAACTGTGGCAATCTAGGTGCAACCAATAAACCTCTAGACCCTGAACTGTGACAGGAATGATGTAAAACAGTAGTTCATCAATTTTTAATGCTGTCAAATACACTTCTGCTTCAGTGGTCTCTTCTTCAATAGTATTCATAATCAAGTGTTCATTCTTTTGGGATACAATAACAAACTGGATAGTGCTGCAATATGAGAAAAGTACATTCAAGTATAAAGTAGAGGAATTTCCCTTTAACTTACCCCCCTTCTTCATTTGCAAACATTTTATGGATGTTGCTGGGGAGTTGGTTGTTTTTAGCTTTATAAATGATCAATAATGTTTTTATTTTAACTATGTCTTCAAGTTTTAGTGTATATGATTTTAAGAATAGTGTGTTAGTATGATATGTACTTAAAAAATGTGTACAATTCTGATGGCTTTATTTTGTAAGGTCTCTAAATAGTTCTTGAAGGTTTTTCGGTAGGATGAGTGAACACTATGAGCTGGAAAGAGCTTTCTAATTTAAAACATGTTTACACCTACCCATTATAGCAATGATTTTAACCACTTTGGAACAAATATTAGATGTATGTTAAAATCCCAGATATGAAGAAATCATTATCAGTTAGTAATGAGTCAGTGTGATGAGTGTCTGTCATGATAAGTAGGGTTTGTCAATGACATTAATGACATTAATTACCTGTTCATTCGTTTGTATCTGTCCAGTTCATAGCCCTCCTTGACCCAAAGTAGTCTGCTAGATTGAATTATTTTATCCAAAAGCAACAGAAATATCAAAGTAGAAACCTATCATCTAAAAATTATTTGAGCAGTGTCATTTCAGCACTGGTCCACAATGGTTGCAAATGGTCCATCCGTCTGATGCACAACTTGGTTAGCCTTAATTTGATTAGCTCACTGTCTGAGAGTTCTCAGCGAGAACGGAGTCTGAGAACGAACTATTCCAGTTCCATTTTAGGATGATTAAATTTTTTAGAATAATAAATGCATATAAAAGTTACTACCACAGATGTACAAAGT
Organism: Neodontobutis hainanensis; assembly: GCA_024349245.1. NCBI lineage: Eukaryota > Metazoa > Chordata > Actinopteri > Gobiiformes > Odontobutidae > Neodontobutis > Neodontobutis hainanensis. Next base: position 1,842,447 of record JALDNG010000140.1, on the reverse strand, counting down.
TAAAGTGGAGTCATTAAGGCCTATATGTATTTCTATGATTGTTGTAATAGATTCAGCTGTGGTCAAGGGATTGTTCTGATTTTCTATTTATATAATACTTTTGATTCCTGACAAGCTTTCTATTTTAGACGTATGACACATCAAGGCACATGTGATGCATATCAGGTCATAATGTTGGTAGCACTCTAGACGTTTTGATTTGCATTGTAAATTAAAATACACATAACTATAGTAATTCTTTATGGAGGTTTATTTCGGATGAATATTAATGTATTATATTTAATGCCACCTTAAAATGTGTATCTGACCTGTGTATTTTTGAATTTTAATTTTGTACTATCTATATTGTTTAAGTAGTGAAAGTAAGTTTAGTGAAATGTCAGTGGCATTATATTTTCTGTAATTGTTATTATCTAAAAATGTGCCATTTATTAGCACCAGGCAAAAACTGTGGTTTAATATTAGAGTGAAAAGTGGACATTTGTAAACAGGTGTCCTGCACAATTGTCCAAGTTTAATTTAAGACCTCAACATTCCGTATTTAAGGCTCCTAAAAAGTTTCACAGCATATTGGCATAACGTGCAGCTTCTACCATCTCCAATCACTCTTCAGATTTCTTATGCTAAATTCGCAACGTTCTGAGCTGCAGTAGCTTAGCTAACAGAAGTGAGCGGCCTACTCACCCACAGCAGGTAAAGGCTTTATGATGTCATAAAACTGCTAAAAAAAAAAACAAATTAACATTATACGACTAAGTGGTAAACGAATATTCATTACTGTATTACTCTTTACATTCCCAGTCTTCAGATTTAACACCTACAGCAAATTTATGACAAATATAAGAACATTTTCAGGACCCGCAGGGGACCCTGGTGTGTAACATTTAGAAAGAAGGCAGTAGCTCAGTGTGCAGAGCAGTCGTCTTTCAACCGGAAGGTAGGTGGTTCGATTCCCGCTCTCCCCGCAGTTCATACTGTTGTTGTGTCCTTGGGCAAGACACTTAACCCACCTTGCCTCCAGTGACTGTAACACTGGTAATTACAAAGTAATTAAAACATTGTAAGTCGCTTTGATAAAAGCATCAGCTAAATGAATAAATGTAAATGTAAATGTAAAATAGAGCTTTGGGATAATTTAGCTATACAATATATGAAGGTTCACATATACAAAAATAATGAATCACAGCAGTGTTGCATGTAACTAACTACTGTTCTATTGGACTCCAAATATTCTGGCACTGAATAGACATTTTTTCTGTTTTATCGGCACCTATATCAGCACCTTCTGTATTAACCAATATGCTAAAACTACTTTTACTTCCTGTTTAACATGAGCGTTTTGAACATAAAATGTTAATCTTCTAAACACAGTGATTTTTGGTCTACTTTAATTAAATTCTGGTCTGATTCCTTGTATAGCACTATTTGTTTCAGGAAATATGAAAGCTCTTTTGAACTTGGATGCAAACCAAATAAGTGTTACACCTAAAAACATGTTGATTTGTAAGAAAATCTAGAAAATGCAAAATGTCTTCAAATTTAAATTTTACTATCCTTAATTGTTAAGTGTATATAGCTATAGGTGAAAAGGCTGTAACTACATTGTTCTGAAGGTTCATTGACTAAAACGTCATCCATTTCTCAAGTCCTTAATCAAACTGATGCTATGGAAAGGTTTTCCATAATGTCCCGTTGCATTTTTACTCATGGGATTAGTGCCACTTTCCTTTTTCCTTTATGTGTGATTGCAGCAAAGCTTTTAAAACCTTTGTGCTGTCACAGCGTCCCATCCCCCCACTTTTTTTGTTTTTTCCTTCTAAATATGACTGCAGTGTCTTAATGGTCATAAGAGCTGGCAGAATGCTTTCGGAGCATATGCCTCGATGGAGAAGGGCTGTGTAAGCATTCCATGGGACTTCAGTATGTTTGATGAAATGGAAATTATTGTACAAAGGATTTTAACTTCCTCAGCACAGAATAATGTAGGGGTCTTCAAATCAGCAGTCATGTAGAAGAGTCCATGCACTATTAAAGTTTATAGGACACGGTTAAGCCTCGAATTAGTCTGACCTCTAGGCATTTCTGCAAAGCGCTTAGACGTAAAATCAACTTAATCAGTCAATGGCAATGTCGCTCCTGGGTTGTATTTTTCAATTTCTGACTGGAGTTCCCATCAGGACTGGGTATAAATGCATACTCAACAATTCAGATTAATTATATTGTTGGATAACAAAAACAGAATTTATGGAGTTTAGGTCTTGATCTCCTTAGATGAGCTTTATTAAACAATCAAATCTACCACAAGTCAATTTTGTTCCTCAAAGGTTAGATCGTTTTCTTTCTTCTTTATGAGATCAATTAAACAAAAAATAAGTGACTGATTTAATAAAATAAAGTGGAGCAGCCAGCTGAGGTGGCTCAGGCATCTGTTTCGGATGCCTCCTGGACATCTTCCTGGGGAGGTGTTCCGGTCCCACCTGGAGGAGACCCCAGGGAACACCTAGGACACGCTAAAGTGAGTATGTCTCTCGGCTGGCCTGTTTTCCCCTGGAAGAGCTGGAGGAAGTGTCTGGGGAGTCTGGGTGTCTCTGCTTAGACTGCTGCCCTTGCAACATGGCCCTGGATAAGTGGTAGAAGATGGATGGATGGATGGAAGTGTGGTACTGATGTCTGGCGAGCATCATCTTTGTGCTTCTCCCTGATTTGTGTTACCTGTTACCTGTTTCAGGCTAACTCACAAACAAAGTTTAAAGGAATTATCTTTACAGTTATGTGTAATTATCATCCAACAGTACAAATACGAACATCAGATTGGTTATGTTCATAAGTTAGATCAGCAGATGTCTGATTAATATAATACAGATCAACAATATCAAGAAATAGACCATCACTGGAGGATATTTGAAGAACCGCCTGCTGACATTCTCCTGACCTGTATTTTACAAATGGGCCAAAGGTCTGGATATATCCTGGGTTGTTTTTTGTGAGCATATGTGAATAGGAAGAGGATGCAGGAATGAGAAGTGAAGTACAACTACCGTAAATAAAATTTCTAAAGTGGTAATGTACCAATAATGTACCAACAAGCTGCAGAGGCTTCTGCACTCTGCACACCCTGTTAACAACATGTCACCAACAGCACATTAACAAACGTGCTCAGTCCTGGCTCCCCCCAGATTATCCTTAGACATCATGCAGACCTGACACTCACCTGGAAGTTATCCTATGCTGACAGCAGGAGATCCACTGGGTGAATAGAAATGACTGCGTTGTATTCATACATGCAGCCGCTCAAGATATGGTTTGGATAAGAGGAGGGAATAAATATAAAAAGAGGCTTAAGTGCCATCCATTTGCACATGGAAAAAGCACTTTTTGACACAAATTGAGTACCAACACAACTCAGGGATTTATAATAACTCTATCTGTGGTTCTCCAAAATACTCCATCTAAAACTCATCAAGCTTCTGAGGATTATTCAGTTAGAGATGTGTGGATTTTTTTTTATACAAACACAAAGAGGCTTATGAAGTCATAAACACACGACCATCAGTCGTAATGATGTTGTGACCTGTACAAGTGCATGACTGCACATGTACAATTGTCAGTTCTGGTTATAGTTTGGTCTGCAGTAAAACTGGCAAAGGGTTAGTTTAACAGCCCAGTGCTAGAAAATACTGACTTAGAATTTAGATATTTCTGTCAAACAATGGGAGCTAGGAGCAGCAGAGGTTAAGTCGACCACAATGTCATTTCTATAGACTAAATAATTGGCCACTAATATAATATTTTTGGCTAATAGCAGCTGACTGACAAGATATATATGCTATTAGTAAACAGATTGACCACCAAGCAGATTGATATTTATCAGCATTTATATGAGCATATCAACTACATTAGTTCAAGGCTACCGGGTTTATCTTCCACCAAAGTGAAAGAATGGACAGTCAGATTGGGACCAAATAAACCAGAATCAATTAAGAATCCATGTATTATTACACACATATTTTCACTTGGGTGAACTTACAACTTACATAGCCACAGAAATCTTGAAATTTGTTTAATAACACACAGCTTGAATACGGTCTTTTTACATTGAAATGCTCAGTAGTGACCTTTGCCAGATTGCAGTTGCCCATATGTAAGATAATTGAAAACTGTATGTAGAATTTGGTGGAAAGGTCTTTCTTGATAATAACTGGATGTCAGACTGGATTTTCCATTAAAACGCAAATGCACATTGACTATCCAGTATTCTAATGACTCAGTTGCCCATTTTTTGAGAAGGTGAAGATGCTCTATAAACCCAGTCCATGCAGAGGAGTGCACTGGAGATTATTTGTCCCCAGAACTATCTAACCCCAGTGGACCCTGTCCTGGGCCACAGTAGGACCCAGCAGACGGGCGTCCACTCAGGGAGCTCCCTCGGGTCAAAAGGGCAGCGGAAAACATTGGCAGGTGCACCCTCCCATCTGTTTGCAAACCAGAGCTGGCTGACCAACTTACCACAGAAACATGGTCGCAGGAAGTCGGGCTTGTCCTGGAGCTTGAAGACTGATTGGTAATTCCATCCATTCAGCCTTGTCCTATATCTGCTTTTAAAACCAAGCCTGGAGCATACCAGAGTGCATTTATGAGACATTTGCATTCATATGAGAGTTGCTTTTCAAGAGGCACAATCAGGATTGAGATATCAGGCAGTCAGAGTTGTCATTCCATCTTGGTATCAGAAAATAATAGGGGTGCGTTTATAGGCTATAAAATATGGGGGAAATACATATAAGATTGGGCACAATAGAATGGACGCTGTCAATCTATTGTTTAAGATGAATGTAAATTGTTCTGTTATTTTCTAAGCTGTTGTCTTATCCAGGTGCAGTGAGAGCAAGACCAACAAAATGCATAATCCCTCGCTGATGTTTTGCCCAAATGGGATCCAAAGACGTCCAATCATGTGCAGCAAGGGGTGGATGGAATATGAAATAGAGGGAATATTCTTCAATATGTCTGCATGGAGCCTGAGGGGGAGAGCGCGGATCTAGCAGCCAATGTGTCTCGGCCCTCATAAGCTTTACATAGAGAAAATAAACAGCTGCACACATGAAGCGGCAGACGGGATCGGTTTACAGTTAAATAATGTCTGTGGCTGGACTTAGGGATGACCCGAGGTGTGGGGTGAACTCAGTGAGATATTAATTTAAAATGAGACAAGCTGTGCAGTTTAAATTTGACTATGGCTGTACTTTTAATTTTAATTATTGTTTCTCAATTCTCTGTGGTTTTAAACATTGGAGGTCTCACTGTACTTTGAACTCTCTGTTGCTAGTTAGTTTCTTTGATTTGTTGCTCCAGTTGAAAACAATACACTATCTTTGTTAATGGTATGCATCTTGTCTTAACCAATCAAACCTTAATTAGATGTTTTGCTGGGATGACTATGTACAGTTGTGCTTATAAGTTTACATACCCTGGCAGAATTTGTATAATAATACAAGGACTTTTATTTCATAGATAGTTAGTGGTTGGGTGAAGCCATTAACAGAAACAGAAACTACCCAAAAGACCCTGTTAAAAAATTTAGTCTTTTGTGGTAGTTGTAAATGAGGCTCTTTATTTTCTCAGATGGTAAAGCTGCCCATTTTTTTTGGCAAAAAGCCTCCAGTTCCTGTAAATTCTTGGGCTGTTTTGCATGAACTGCACGTTTGAGATCTCTCCAGTGAGTGGCTCAATGATATTGAGGTCAGGAGACTGAGATGGCCAGATCCTTCACTTTATGCAATCACAGGCCAACTTTGTATCGTTGTCATGTTGGAGCGTCCAAGTACGTCCCATGAGCAGCTTCCGGGCTGATGAGTGCAAATTTCTCTTCAGTATTGTCTGATAACATGCTGCATTCATCTTGCTGTCAATTTTGACCAAGTTTCCTGTGCCTTTGAAGCTCACAAATAGATTTATTCTATATTGTGATTTGGTTTTAATCTTTAAATGCATTAGTAGGCCCATAGTCATATTATTGTGATTTCACACAATAAGGTAAACATGTGCTATGGAATACTCATGTTTCTTACTGCAAGGCCAAAACAATTTTATATCTCCTATATTTTTTGTATTTGAGAAAAACTATTCAATTGCCTAATATTATGTTGCAAAAGAATCTGACACCTCAGGACATCGACTTGACTTTATTATCAACAATTTATTAAATTATAATGTTCTGTGCATACTGGAAGCTTTTGACAATTACATGGCCTGATGTCTCTGGCTGCTTGTCTTGCATTGGCTTGTAAAAATGAAGTAATGGCGATTTTTTTTTTTTTTTTTCGAAAAAATAAAACAAGGAACGATAGCTATGGGCTTGATGGGGGAGGGTTTGGTTATTAGAATCAAACAAGAATTCCAGGTAACTCCGTTTTTATCTGATTGGCCAGTTACTGTCTGGCACATACATCTTTACAGTTTAGCTTTGCAATATGGATATTGTTGAAAGAGCAATAATGATAAAATTCCATTCTGTTGGGCAGCACTAATCCCAAAGACCTTTTGAAGACCTTTATTTTCCAAACCTGGACTTAATTACATAACAGGACACATACACTTTTTTTAAAATCCCTCAGGACACATACCTGCTCTTATCATCTGCCCTCAGAGTGACTTGTCTCAGATGCCCGTCTCTCACAATAGGGAACATATCCTGAGTGTCCTCATGCATGTCCTCCTGACTTGTTCTGGCACATCACTGCCTCCCGTGTGCACTCTCAAACGCACAAGTCATGCGGCTGCCAGCGTGATAGATGGCCTCACGACCGATTAAACGTGTTTTACGCTCGCTTGAATTAGATAGATGGTATTTCTATCAGAGGAGAGAGGGGGCTGCAACAGGAGGATTAGAATACAGTGTTTTCTCTGTTGTCTGTTCCCATTTGTTCCGTTCCGAGGCAAACACAGAGAGGCATAAACTCATATGCACACGTCTGCTGTAGTTGTAGTCTTGTTGTAACCTGTACGAGGGCAGGCCAGTGCAATTGTCACCTATGTTTACACCTTAGTCTGCCATGAATCACAGCAAAGGCATGGCTTAAAAGCTCAAGTGTTTAGCACAAGAATAGATCTGACTCTTCGACCTCAGATAGTTTTGTCTTTTGAAGGAGGTCAACAAAATGAGCTGCATGTGCATTTTGTCAGAGGACGTTAAGCAGATTATTATGGCTGACTACCTGTGTGTGCTGTCAGTGAGTGGATCAAAAACATTAGCAAGTGGCTCAATATTCAGATAAAACATACAATTATTAACTTAAATGAGCGAGCATTATATTGGCCCAATGACATACTAATGTAGCCTACTTAGAGGGAAAAATCTAGGGCTTTGCAACTGAAGAATTTGAGTAAAGTCAGTGAACTGTTCACTCCTGTTTACAGGACACTAAATGTAATCACATTTTTTCTAGAAATCCTGCACATTTGGGCTTTAATGTAATGTAGTAATGTAGTAATGTAGTAATAAACTGAGCCACATGGGCGGCAGTGGCTCAGTGGTAGAGTAGTCGTCCTTCAACCGGAAGGTAGACGGTTCGATTCCCGCTCTCCCCACAATTTATACTGTTGTTGTGTCCTTGGGCAGGGCAAGACACTTAACCCACCTTGCCTCGTATGAATGTGTAGGAATGTTTAGTGAATGTACTTGGTATTGGTCGGAGAGGCCTTAGGTGCAAAATGGATGCCCCAGGGCATCTGTGGCTACAGTTGTAGCTTACCACCACCAGTGTGACTCTGTATGAATGAATAATTAACGGCCTGTTAGCGCTTTGAGTCCCTTGGTCTCTTGGTCCCTTGGTAGAAAAGCGCAATTTAAATCCAATCCATTATTATTATTATTATTATTATTATTATTATTATTATTATTATTATTATTATTATTATTATTATTATTATTATTATATAAGTATTATGAGCTTTGCTATTTAACAGTTTAAAAAAAAATCTTTATACAAAGTGAGATATTATATTAGTATATATTTAATCCTCATTTATATTATATAGTTAACAGACTAAGGGTTATTGTGTCTGTACATTAGTGTTTGTGAGAGACTTGGACTGTGTGTCGTCAATCCCTCAGCCTCATACTGTTTGAGTTTCTATCAGCAAACCTATCAAACTAATGTTCATCACATGAGGATAGTATGCATTTATTCACTTAAAAAGGCTCAGTTACAGACAGAGACAGACCTGGCTGCAGCAGATGGCAGATGTCTCTCGCTCCAGCCAATCACATGCAAGCAGGAATGATACAAAAACCCATCACAAAGCAGTATTTGGAGAGAGGCAGGGCTTGGGACTCACTTTCTGTAACTGCTACATGTTGATTAACAGGCAGCTGGACTGTTGCTTTGAGTGAGATTCCTTGTTCTGTTAAAAAGTGTTAATGTTTGTAGAATTAAAAAGGTTGTTTCAGTGTTCAGTACTTCCACCGTAAGTAAATCTAGTTAAATTTAACTTTTTCAGATTACTTGACTATTCAGTAATGACCACTCAGAAGAACTTTTTCATGCAACTGTTGCTTTACTTGACAATTCATTTTAGATTAACTTTGGATCATGTACTACTCAGAATTATTATTTTTTTAACAATTCACTTTTTTTCATTCACTAATTCACTAAACTTTCGGGCAAGTTTGACCAAGGACTAAAAGTGGACCAGACCCAGAACTAAATGTCAACCACACTCAGGAGTAAACGAAAACCATACCCAGGACTAAACAAAGACCATACTCAGGACTAAACAAAGACCATAACCAGGACTAAACAAAGACCATACTCAGGACTAAACAAAGACCATACTCAGGACAAAACAAAGACCATACCCAGGACAAAACAAAGACCATAACCAGGACTAAACAAAGACCATACTCAGGACAAAACAAAGACCATATCCAGGACAAAACAAAGACCATAACCAGGACTAAACAAAGACCATACTCAGGACAAAACAAAGACCATACCCAGGACAAAACAAAGACCATACTCAGAAGTAAACGAAAACCATACCCAGGACTAAACAAAGACCATACTCAGGACTAAACAAAGACCATAACCAGGACTAAACAAAGACCATAACCAGGACTAAACAAAGACCATACTCAGGACTAAACAAAGACCATACTCAGGACTAAACAAAGACCATACTCAAGACTAAACAAAGACCATAACCAGGACTAAACAAAGACCATACTCAGGACTAAACAAAGACCATACTCAGGACTAAACAAAGACCATACCCAGGACAAAACAAAGACCATAACCAGGACTAAACAAAGACCATACTCAGAAGTAAACGAAAACCATACCCAGGACTAAACAAAGACCATACTCAGGACTAAACAAAGACCATAACCAGGACTAAACAAAGACCATAACCAGGACTAAACAAAGACCATACTCAGGACAAAACAAAGACCATATCCAGGACAAAACAAAGACCATACTCAGGACTAAACAAAGACCATACCCAGGCAAATTTAGATGCAATCAATAAGCACATATCAATTTTAACCAGTTCTAATCCACTGTTGTACACAAGGCCACACTAACTAACATTTTAATATTCCTTAGCACTTCACTTCTAGAAATTGTGTCCTGAACCTACACTGAACAAATTTTAAACAAACTCAAAGATCTAAGACCTTTTTTATGAACACAAATGCCTATTTCTCTCAAATATTGTTCACAAATCTGTCCAAATCTGTGTTAGTGAGCACTTCTCTTTTGCCGAGATAATGCATCCACCTTACAGGTGTGGCATATCAGGATTCTGATTAGAGAGCATGATTATTGATTATTATTGAGCATGATTAAGATTTGCCTTAGGCTGGCCACAATAAAAGACTACTCATGCTGGCCAGGTTAGCCACTGAAGCACAATTGCAAGATGGCATTTGGAAACAAAGCAGGTCCTTCCCTGGAGGAAGCATCAACACCAAAGGCCCAATCCAAATGGACTTGAGTCTGCAGAAAGAGGAGTAAAGGTTGTGAAATTGCCATAGCCATCTCTGAACACAGGAGGTGGTGAACTGAGACGCAATATGTCATCCATTTACAACAACTTATTGAAACCAAAACAGTTACACTCTAAAATGCCATTAACACCTGAAATGAGTAGTTATGCTAATTGTTCACAGGTTCCCACCTTTGAGGAATACAAAAGTCAGTCTTAGGTAATCTAGTGCTGCTCACAATACAGCATTATTATGATATAATGTCCTATTCAGCACATTTATTGCCTATGTCATAAAGTCCTAAAAAGCTTATAACTTTACATTATGGGTCAGTGATGGATGCTGCTGAATCACACATAAGAAAGAGGTTGGTCTATTTACAAGTCAGTATAACATCACTGAAACCAAGAAGATAACTATCAACTGAGTTATTCAAATGATTATAAATCTGTTGCCTCTTGTTTGCGTTTATTAGCATCAAGCCTGCTGGTTCTTATTGATGCCACCAATCTCCAGCCGCCGCTTACCAATGTGATATTTCCAAAACCGTTTTCACACACTTTTTACAAAACAGCTTGCAAAAGTAGTTTTTAAGGAGCACTACTCAGAGGAGTGTGTCCGCTGGGGAATGTTCAGCGCTGATTACTGCAATTTGTGACGAGGAATATGTGACCTTCCCTTCCTGGAGATGACGGGGGAAACAAGGCAGCGCTGTTTTGCCCTATGTCGATAAACTGGACTTTACCAGCAGCTCATCTTTATTGAGCAGTTGACTGTAGAAAGCAGTCGCTGGATGTGATTGCACATTTCTGGAATGGGAAACAGTCGAGAGCAATATTTACTCTTTAGGACATTGTGGAACGATGTACACTGGATTTTGAATGGATTTATTTCTGCCTGTTAAGCGTTATCAATTTTCTATGGCTGTGGAAGAAGCTTCTGCACACATAGCAGGCTTGTTTCTAGTGTTGTTTTACAAGGGACTAGTCTTAATCTGGGTAATTAACTTAACACTAGAAAAGCCAGAATATTGTACCTTCTCAAGACAGGTCATTTTGACCACCATTAATCCATGTAATGTACAAGATATGAGAAGATCTAAATTTGTGAAGAAGAAAAAAAAATGTCTCTAGTCACAGTCGTGATTATAAGAATAATGTGCAGCTATTTATCATTTTTATCTTTTTGGCCAAAAGACATTTACATATGGATTTGTTTTTAGCTATGTCTCTTAAGTGCTGGTGCCGCACCCTTTCACCTTTTCGTTTCTATCTCTTTTTTTTTAGGAATAGCTCATTTTGGCGGCTTCCTGTAGCCTACAAAGGAGCGTACCGGTAAAGCCGTTTTCTCTCACTCTCTGATTCTCTCTAGCTGACTCTGACTCGATGACGCTCTGGTCCTGAGCTCTCTTCCTCATCCGCCTGGCTCAGCCTGTCAGATCATGCCGGCTGTGTGCGTGTGAGCACGTTTTAGACTTTAGTACTTTTTCTGTTTAACCTGGTGGGACTGGCTGTCCTGTTTTTGCCTTTTCTTTTGTTAGGGCTTAGACCCGTGTTTGCGTTAGGGTAGGGGCAGCGATGTGTTAGACAGCTTCCACGGCCTTGTGGGTAGGCTTGTCTGACTCCCCAGCCTTATATTCTGTTTGGCTGGCTCACCACGTTTTTTTGGTTTGGCTACTTTGTAGAAGGGAGGGGTTAATTTTTACAAAGTTAAACTAAATCACAAATAAAAGAATGTTTAACCACATGCCTTTGTCTCTTGTGTCCTTTATAAATATTTACAGTATACTGTCGAATCACTTGGTAAAGAACAGGGTTCTGCAGATTTTGTCTATATTAATATTTTTCTCTGAAATTTGAGTTAAACACTATTACTTGTTTTTTGTGCCTATAATTGTGTGTTTGGGGTCTCTACTAACTCAAGTGTGCAACAAAGCAAATCGGCCAGTCTCTCCACTTTAGAAGTCCCTAATCTGATGCACAAAACTCCTGCTGTACAGTTAATCTACTGTTCCTCTCAGCTCTGGAGACAGCTGTCCCTCCTGCCCTGTTCTGAGCGCCCCAGCCCAAAGTAAAAAGACCACTAATCTTCCCAGTAGGTTTTGAAAAGGCAGTTAAACAAACAGACAAAAATACATTGGCCGTTACGTACATGGACTTTTGTATCACTCCCGTCTCTGGGAGTAAACCGTGTCTGTTGAATATGCTTTTAAAGGCATCAAGAGTGTTTTCACCAGAGTTAGTTTGTCCGATATCGTATCATTGCTCTTACCCTGGCTTTCTGAGTCTCTTCCTGGGACTCTTCACACTCAGGAGAACCGAGTGTTTCAGAGGAGGGCTTCAGAGGGGGTTTTCCAGAGTCCTGTATAAACTTAATCATGAGACATTTTGATCAATACATGCTACATAAACTTCACTGGGAGGTCAAGAAACTGTGCCCCCTTTAAGTTTTAAAACATGCTTTTTATCATTTGTTTTATTTGTTGACAAAGTTTATGGCTTAATTGTTTCCCATTTTAGAAAAAATAGGATGTTTAATTTGCAGTCACTACAAAATCCATACTAATCCAAGAGCATTAACTGAATTATTATCATTAACTGTGAGTTTTAAATGATGACTCATCCTTTGGATTGGTTGTATTAGTCCCTGTAGTAGTTACTGGAACAAGTGAAGTGTTTTTTATTAGACCCAGATTAAAAACATTAACCACCACAGATCACCACAGATACTGCACTGTGCCATTTTAGGGCAGAATAAACTTTTATCATGAACTCACCTATGTAATAATTGCAATATGCAAAAATTCCTTCCAAATAAAATTGCATTGACTGAAATGTGAACATTACAGACAGAGCAATATCTAGTGTGTCTCTTTACTTGGCTTTTTCCTTTGTTTTGCTTTTCCTTTTTTTCTTGCTTGGTCCAACGTAAGAACTGATTGTGAACACTTAACGGATTAGCGCTTTGCAATGTGAACTAGAATAACTTGATCATTTTGTGTTTTGGTTGGAACTTTAAGCAAAAGCCTTACAACTATTCCTTCCTAGAACTTTCCTTCAGTGTGTTATGCGCTGGTCTTGCTGTCAGCACACTCTGATCACTGCCCTGACTCAGTCTCAGTTGTTGTGGTCTTGACTGCACCTTTACAGATTTTTTTACATGACCATAAAACCCATAATCCCTGTTATTTTGAAGTATCAACCACATACTTGTAATTCTTCTGATACAACTTCTTGCACAGACACATTCACTACATGACACAAGTGGGTTTTATTGCTCTGAAACATCCAGTGATTACTTCACAATTTATGAGACAGTAACTGCTTAATGTCATGGAGGTCTTATTCCATGACTTACATGACTTATTTTGTTTCAGGGAGTTCATCTGTCTCATCTAGTTAAAGGAGTAGATTTACATTTACATTCATTCATTAGCTGACACTTTTATCCAAAGTGACTTACATTAAGCTTCCATTCACCAGTGTTACAGCTGGAACACCACTGGAGGCAACTGTAGGGAGAGTGGGAATTGAATTAACAACCTTCCAGTTGAGGGACAACTGCTCTACCACTGAGCCCCTCAGAATGGCTGATTAATGCTTTGCTGATTCGCTTTGAACTATTTTGTTAATTCCCTCACCTCCACCCCAGTTCCTACCTTTGACATTTTCTGACAATATATTTGTTACTTGTAACAGAAGTGGTGCTGAATGAAAAATGTAATATTTATATTATAAAATGGGGTGAAAATCTGATACTACTACTCTGTTTTATTGTAAGTTATGAAAAAGTCCTATGTTTCTCCAATTCTAGGACTCATGAGTTAGATGGAATAAAAATACTCCAAACAGTGGCATAATAATTCATTTTGTCAAAACAAGAATACATTTCTCATGTACTTGTAAATGAAAAGAGACACCTCTACTACTAATTAATTCAATTGAATTATTGCTTTGAGTGTTTCTGTCCAAATGTGTCACATGACTGACTCCTCCTCTTCTTCTCTGTCTCTTTTAGGTAAGTCTGGCTTCCTCTTCTTCAAACCTTTCACCCCGATCTGACATAGAATGCCCTCTGGAGATATGTGGTGTTGACTGATTCATCTGTAGTCATGCTGGGTAAAAAATATGTCTCTTCCTTCTTCTTCTTTCTGCCTGTCAGAGAGGGGAATCTAGCTCAGGTCTAACCCCTAAACAAGATGATACCAACCCTGTGAACTTGGATTTTTCCTGTGCACTCCTCCTGGAATTCTCTGTGTGTTGTGCTTGGTGTGGCATAAGATGGAGAGTGTGGCCTAGTGCCAAGAGTAGGTGTGTTTCAAGGGTCTGCATATGTTCTGAAAAATCTGGACTATTGTGGAACAGTTTGAAAGTAACATTGGAGAAGTAATTTTCTAAGGAAATAGTGTGTTATTTTTTATGACTTTACATAAAGAATGGCGAACAGTTAATGGCAAACCATATGTCATTCTAGTGAATAAGAAAAAGACGGCTCACAGAGGCTTGTGTTATCAGCAAGGTGAGGCATTAATGCTGTCAAAAGTTCTGCTGTTACTTTTTCTGATGTCTGCCAAAACCAAAGAAACTTCCCTGGTTCCTTTCTGTGAATTTCTTCCACCAACATCCCATTGTAGTCAGTCAGGCTCTGGAATGAAACAGACAGCCTAGCAGTTAGACCAATGTAGTAGTAATATTAAATGCTAAGATTTTACAATTCACAATTAATTTCAATAATGTAATTATCAAAAAATTGTGTATATTTCAAAAATTACCACTTTGGGACATGTACAATATGCCCTGCTGTGGAAAAACCTCCCCTTAATATAGTTGAATGGCTGAAAGATATGACTTGGTCGACGTTGACAACAGTCAAGCCAGTTGCTCTGTGGGGACTTTGTCTCGCCCTCATTACTTACTCACTCTTTTTGCCGAACAACTTTGGGGCAAATTCACACATGTAGATGTAGTCACTTTAAAGCAGCTAACCTTTTAGCTCAAAATCATTTTGGTGGTTATTTTGTCAAACAATTGTGTTTACTCTTTTTAAATCATAATGACAACAGAAACTACCCAAATGACCCTGATAAAAGTTTACATACCCCCTTTACATCAATGACAGCTTGAAGTTGTGGATGAGGCTCTTTATTTTGTCAGATAGTAAAGCTGCCCATTCTTCTTGGCAAAACAGAAGTGGTGCTTGCATAAACTGCACTTTTGAGAGCTCCCCAGAGTGGCTCGATGATATTGAGGTCAGGAGACTGACATGGCCAGTCCAAAACCTTCACTTTACGCTGCTGTAGCCAGTGACAGGTCGACTTGGCTTTGTGCTTTGGATCGTTGTCATGTTGGAATGACTAAGTACGTTCCATGAGCAGCTTCTGGGCTGATGTGTGCAAATTTTCCTCCAGTATTTTCTGATAACATGCTGCATTCATCTTTTCCTGTGCCTTTGTAGCTCACACGTTACCAAACCGTTTCACAGTAGGAATGGTGTACCTCTCTTCATAGGCCTTGTTGACTCCTTCCAAATGAAACGTTTATGGTTGTGGCCAAAAAGTTAAATTTTGGTCTCATCAATCCAAATGACTTTGTTCCAGAAGTTTTGAGGCTTGTCTTTGTGGTGTTTGGTGTATTGTTAACAGGATGCTTGTGGCATGTGTGTAATAATTACTTTCTTCTGGAAACTCAACTATGCAGCCCATTTTTCTTCAATCTTGAAACAGCCACACCAGTATTTTTCAGAGAGTTCTGTATTTCAGCTGAAGTTATTTGTGGGTTTTTCTTTGCATCCTGAAATTTTTTTCTGATTGTGGCTAAAATTTTTGTTGGTCTACCTGACCTTGGTTTGGTATCCAAAACCGAGATATAAACGGCCTCTCTGTAGCAGCAGCTTCCACCATGTTGAATGTTTTTGACCAGCCGCACAAACCGAGTTACTTGTGAATGATGTAGCCAACAAACCTCTCCCTACTGTAGACAAAAAACTTGTGATAGGTCTGTTGCAAAATTGCTGAGGAAGGGATTTGCTCAAACCTGTTTGTGTCAACTTGTGTGCATGTTATCAGGCCAAAATCACCAGGGAATTTAAACTTTTATGATTTAAAAAGAGTAAACACAATAAATGACATTACCCAAACACTAACTATGAGTGAAAAAAAAGTTTTTACGTTATTATTCATATTTTCTGAAAAATGGCCTAAAAAAAAATCACAAATTACTCCAGGATATGTAAACTTGTGAACGCAATTTGAAGATTTTTTTTTTCCATCAGTAAACCTTGTTTTTTATCCTGTTACGTTCTGTGTCGTTTTGGTTTTAGCATTTTATATATATATGATATAAATACTATATTGTGATTCTGGCATATTATTTCCCATAAAAGAGTTACAAACTGCTACTCTGTGCCTGTACAAATGACACAATGCTGTTTTGATTGTTGCCATTTTGGTTTATAAAGGTCTCTGCTCACCCTCTCATAGTGTTTAGCCTGATTAGCTGCTTGTAGCGTTTGTCCTTGGCCCAGCATTGATGCACACATCCAATTAATCATTGCTCTTTATCTCGACCTGTTTTATTTGGGGGCTTTGACACTGTTGACCTTGTGTGTTTTTCTCTCAAAGCGCCTTTTTACAAATCATTACGGGGATTGTGATTGCCCTGTTTGGCGACTAAAAGTTTTTCCAAGACCGCTAACCTTGGATAATAATGATTCCAAAGTCTGTCCATGTGAATATCTCTTTTTCTCTCAATTCGAAAGTACATTTTATCCTCACCTTCGAGGTAAAGCAGATTCGAAAAAATTGCTTTTGCATCTTTTGAATAGAAATGATGTTTTTTTTTTCCCCAAATCCGAACGTTGTGTGAAGATCAGTTGCTTCATAGAGCATTGTTTTGGGTTTTTGAGGTCCTCTTTGTGGATGACGAATATTCCAGGCAACGCTGCAATGGACTCGACATCCAACTGATGCAACGGGGCTGCAATTGTTTTTGCTTTTGAATGCTGGTTTCTCAGATGGCCCTGTGTGCCTTGTGGAAATCCCTGCCTTTTCTGTTTGTGAGAAGCAAATGAAAGCAGTGGAGCGAAGGTTAAACGCAGCTAACGGCCAACTTGTGTCCAATTCCTGTCCTACTGCATCATTCCAAATGTATCCCATTGTTGTACCATCCCATTACATAGATTCCAACTTTCATTCAGCAATCTCTGGCCCCGGGCTGCGTCCATGAATGGGCCTTTGTTCACATGACCTCGGTGTGTCGTCCGATTATCTGTCGCCGCAAGCTCAATGGGATGCACTGTGATTCAGAGTGGAAGGAGGCCCCGAAAGGCTGAGGGGAGTCCCCGATGATGGAACGGTCCAGACATCTGCCGCGGAAGTACACGTTGTAGCCCAAGGTCTGATGCGAACGCTGAAAAATGTGGTAGGAATATCAGGCATAGTCATCGGCCAAAGAATTGCTTGCTGTATTGGATTGTTGTGCACTATAACTCTGCCATAAACCAGCTACATAGTGTTTTTATAGGGACACTGACAAGTGAGTGTTTTATAACCATTTACTCCGTCTAAGGAGAAGTTTGCCAGTGTGTGTCAAACTAAATGCACGTTCATTTTCTCTTTTAGAAGTTGTTTATTTCAAGGGAAAGAAATGTCAAATGCAATGCTAAGTGCTGTTTCAGTTCCTGCCTATAATCAACCAGAAATTCTCAATCCAATTTTGACATGGTAGAAGTTAGGTGAATCTTTTAAAATAGGAAACATAATGCTGTGCTCATGCCATCTCCAATAATAACAGGGAATGACTGATATGACCTTTTACCACTTAAGAGCTCTATTCAGATCCATTGCTTGATCCATTTTTTCAGTTAATATTACAAACAAATAATGCACTATTAAACAGAAACTATGTATTTAAAAATCAGTTTCTTAACTTAATAGCATATCCTCTACACCAGTGGTCACTAACAGGCGGACCACGATCCGAGTCCGGACCTCAAGACGCTTTGGTCTGGACTGCAAGACATTTTCAATCATTACAAGTAAATTGTAGAAAGCATATTTCCACAAACTCCTGGTACAGCTATACAAACATGCGTGGGTACTTAGGTTACTATGGTTATAGACACTCAACCAAGAATAAGCAGTAGGTTCAAAATGATGCGCTTAGCTAGAAAAAAGAGATTGTCTTAGAATTAAAGTTGAAAAGCCATACCTCAGGGTCCATTTGTGCTGCGATGGCAAATCATTACAGACATTCACTGACATTATGGACAGAGAGGGGACATTTATTTTATCAGAAAAATACAGATCCTGTATCAAAATGGAAACACACTAGTCTGCTATACTCCAGTCTGGGCTGCTGAACCAGCACTGGACAGTTATCATGTCAGAATTGAAAAGAATCTAGCTCAGATGGATGTGAGGACGTCTGATATTGTGGTGAGTTGTGCATTTGTCTGTTAACTACTAAGTTACTTGACTTGCGTGTATCGCATAATTTAAACACGCAAACTGTGTGACTAATTATGCCATTTGGGTTCATTTGAACCTAACCTTAAGGACTGACATATTGAAATTTAGTTTTGTAAACAATAAACAAAAACATTTATTTATATTTTGTTTGTGTCAAACCACACCTTTTGAAATACACAAAAAAAAATTTCCACAAATATTTCATGATTTTGTAAAATTTTAAGGGTGTTTTCCCACCACTGTGTATAGCCTAAGTCTGTATTGTTCACACACAAAGCTCAAAGAGACCAGTCTGCCATAAGTTTAGTTTTTGACAGAACTAATAATCATCATTTTAATAAAATCTTAAATCTAAAAAGTTTTAAGATGAACTTGAATTAATTAAACTGGTAATCCTAAATAAACGTTTATTTAGCAACAACTAATGCTAAATAAATGTCCTGCATTTTTATCCTTGAGCATATTCTCCTCAGACTAATGACAAAAGGAAGATATGAATTATGATTGCACCTTTACAAACATTTTTTTTTTATATTTAAATGTTCCCACACATTTTCCGAAGAAGTATTAAAGACAAAATGAGCAATATTTCTTAGGGTGATCAAATCCAGGTTTACTCTGGCTTTGAATAAACTCTAGCCTCTTTTCATATTTTGTAGCCTTTTTCATCCCTCCCATGAAAACAAAGGAACAGTACACTCATCCCCACATTGTTCAAAAGGCAATAGGTGGAAAAGGGAACTTTATTTGTAGGAGGAAAATCTTTTTTAATAAAATTAAAAATTAAAAATTAAAAATTAAAAATAAAAAATAACAAATAACTCTTAACCACAGTACCAGGAATGGTCACTAAGATTTATTAATGGCAAAGCATATTTACTCCCAGTTCCCGCTAAAGCTTACTTAACAACACAATTAACTTTTAAACATAACAGAACATTATGCACATCAAAATGTAAAGGTTATCACTACATTCAACATATAAATATCATATTATTATTTATAGCATGCAAAACACACACAACAGATTTTCATTCATTTTCTACCTCTTTGTCCCGTTAGGGGTCGCGGGTGACTGGAGCCTATCCCAGCAGCTTTGGGCCTGAGGCGGGGTACATCCTGTACAGTGACCAGTTAGTCGCAGGGCTAACACTTAGAGACATACAGTGACAGACAACCATTCACTCTCACATTTATTCACTATGGACACTTTAGAGTTTATTCATATGTTCAAATGTGGTCAGCTGAAAATGTTTAATGACTGTTTGAAGAGAAAGAGCTTTCAGTGTGAAATTGCCCATAGTCTCAGATCTTAGCTTTCCCCAAAATCTCTAGCTTTAATTCCGGGCCCTGTTGTCCATTGAAGGTGTGTGTCTGTGCCAGGTCTTTGTAGCACGCCTGGCCGGGACCCTCCCTCCGCTGCTGATGGCTGTTTGAAGGGCCAGCGGGGCCAGCACGGAGGAGGGGAGGGGGGCCGTCTGCGTCCAGCCCGGCCACCTGTCTGCCCGGAGGGGCCGGGGGTGTAGGGGGCATCAGAGCACAGGAAACTGCTTGGCCTCTCTCTGGCCTTCTGTTCCCTTATCCGCTCCGCTCTTCCTCTTTTCTTTCACACTTCACTTCCAGCCAACTTTTTCCAACAACTCAGAGATCTTCTCTGACTGTTTTCCAAGAAACACTGTGTTCTCCCTACCATACTTTATGTATTGCTATTTCTATTTTTTCAGTGTTTTGGTATGACTTTATGTTCCAGCTCAATAATAATATTGGGCCATAATTTATTTGACACTGCACTTGATACATTGTCTCTACCTCCTTGTGCAGCAAACTGTAATAACATGTAACTACATAGTACATACATAATGTAATTATGTGTACTTGCATATTGTATGTAGAGTAGGGTTAGGGTATGAATGTACTATGTAGTTACATGTAATTACAGTTTGTTACAGTGTGTTGCATTGTACTTAAAGGTAGATACAATGTATCAAGTGTAGTGTCAAATAAAGTTTTAACTAATATTTGGGTCATTAAGTTGGTACCATAGTAATTATGCCTAAATGCAATTAATAATACAGAAAAATGAATTTATGTTTGATATTGATTGCCGTCTGAAAAAAAATAAATAAGTAAAAACAGTGTCATTTATCTCTTGAACTATCTGTCTTGCTTTAGTATAATACATATGTTGTTTTTGTTTTATTTTTTTATATAGCACTTTTCCACCTACTGTAGTAGGCACTCAAAGCTTTTTACCAGTGTTGCAGCTGGAACACCACTGGAGGCAAGGTGGGTTAAGTGTCTTGCCCAAGGACACAACAACAGTATTAACTGTGAGGGTAAGTGAGATGTTTTGGGGTGTTTCGAGCGGGGATTGAACCGCCCACCCGCCGGTCGAATGGCTTCCACTCTACCACTGAGCTACCACCTTCTTGTTTTGTTGACTAATTTTATACAGAATATCTCAATGTAATTCAATTATTAGTAATCTATCCTCTCAGGTTTACTTAATATGCTTGCCATTTCCTGTTCATCTGTCGCAGTTCAACCTCAGCCCTCTGTCCAATCTGTTCTCTGTGGTGGTCAGTGCTGACAATTTTCCAAAGGCTGGCACTTACCTATGGTTCACCTGAGAGAGCATCTGAATGGACTGGAACTCTCCTGCTGCAGCCAAATGGAACACCGCTAACTCCAGACATTAGCCACTGAACCAGAGATCTAAGATGCTTTTGGGCCTTAATTGGACATTATGATTGTAAATTTTACACTTGTGTCTATTAATACATTAGATCTAAATAATTAAACATTTGTATTTTTATTATTGCAGGTTTGTAGAAAGTTAAATACATTTCATTAAAGACCACATTACCAGTGCAATGACTGATGTATTTTTCTAGATTAATAGCGAATCAATCTGAAGTTATTTTCATCCAAGTTAGATTCAGTGATAGCTTCTGGCAATTAACATAAAATAAAATGGAAGAAAGCAGAAAGTTTTAGCATATTAATACACACAGGCGGTCATACTTATAGATATGAACCTGGGTTTGTCAGAGGTTTCTTCCACGGATAGAAGGCCCAGTGAAAATATGCTACTAATATGTGGCTAGTGATAATACTGCAGTCTTTTGGAAGCGCATGATCTAAAACCATCTGTCCATAGCCACGGGTCTTCCATGTGGTTTATTTGTTTATTTGTTAAAAGATGCAGCTAAATACTGTCAATGTTCTCTACTCACTCACTGACAACACAAAAGTTGCAATTTCTGGTTGATCATGCCATTATGCTCTATGAAAATAATGATAACGCTAATAGTAATTGGTCTGGTAAACTTCCTTTATGCTTAAAAATGCTTAAGACGGTCACGTTTCTATACAGTAAATAATACCATAAAACCTTCGCAAAATATAAAACAAATTTACACAACAAAATATGTAAACATACCTGTATTTAGCTGTTCTTCTAAATTAATTGTGGCAGTTTTATGGGAATAAAATTGATTAACAAGCTTTAAACAAGTTCCTGCAGAAGTCTTTTGAGTTAATATGCAGCAGAGGGGACGGCATACCCTTATGAACACTTAGCATGTGTGTCATTGTTAGATGCCAGTTTCCATTCCATAGACTTTGCTCCTTAATTATTTTAGAGCTCTTCTGGAGGAGCTGACACCTGGTCCAGAGGTCAAACTGTGAGGCCAGGTGAAACTAAACTTGCCATATTGCGCCCCGCTCTGCCTCCTTCCTCCACCACTCTCTCCTCGGCCTGATAATAGAGATTTGGGGCTCCCCTGCTGCTCCAGCCACCTGTGATATTATCACTGGGCTGAACAGGCGACGCGGGACTCTTAGCCCTCTCAATGGGACGAAGGAATTAAAATTAACTCCATGGTTAAGGAGATCTCATGTCTAGACCTGAAGATGAGCGTGGGGTATTAAAATAGTCTTTTCAACCCAGGTATTTGACTACATTACACATTCAGTATCACCAATGATGTGCCCTTGATGGACAGGAAGCTGGTTTGGGCTATGAATGGGACTTAAAAACCTTTCACATGCAACACTACACTCAAAGAATTAATTGCTGGTTTTACATGGTTAAATATTAAAAGAAAATATTTCCCCTTTATCAAATAATGTTGAAGTTGCAACTGAAGTTGCAACTTTCTGTGCCACTTCAGCTGGCTCCTCTCAATGTGAAGGAGCAGCGGCTCTACTTTGAGCTCCTCCCGAGTGACCGAGCTACTCACCCTATCTCTAAGGGAGCGCCCCGCCACTCTGCAGAGAAAGCTCATTTCGGCCGCCTGTATCCGGGATCTTGTTCTTTCGGTCATGACCCAAAGCTCATGACCATAGGTGAGAGTAGGAACGTAGATCGACTGGTAAATCGAGAGCTTTGCCTTACAGCTCAGCTCCTTCTTCACCACGACAGACCGGTACATCGACCGCATTACTGCAGAAGCTGCAACGATCCATCTGTCAATCTCACGCTCCTTCCTTCCCTCACTCGTGAACAAGACTCCTCCACTTGAGGCAGGAGCTCTCCACCAACCTGGAGGGGGCAAGCCACCCTTTTCCGACTGAGAACCATGGTCTCAGACTTGGAGGTGCTGATCCTCATCCCAGCCGCTTACTAGTATGTACAAAAAGATGTTGATCAATTTAGCGAGTTTTCGGCATTTGAAGCATTTTTATTGTATTATTTATTTTTGTCTTGTTGTAATTGGACATAAATGGCCACCAGACGCATAAACTGTCTGAAAGGAAAAAAAATATATGTAATTGGCCACTTAAACAACTTTGATTCATTCAGAGGAACTCAAACATTAGCTCCATTCTTCCTTTCCATTTTTCTTATGAACTAGACTGAAGTAACAAAGACTAGGATAATAGTACTTCGTCGAACGTGCCATTAACACCAGTACTTACTAAAGACCCACTGCATTACGTTATATCACTCTTCCATTGTCAGTGTGTCATTGCCATTTTTTTAAATTGTGTTTAAAAAAAAAAAAAAAGAGCTTTTCAACATGCTTCTGAAGTCTGCTATTACACCACAGTTCCACATATGCTAGTGTTACACCTGGCTTTTAAAGTGATGCACTGTAATAAAATTCAGATTGAATTTTCGTCACTATAATTTGTACTTGCACAAGGCAGCAGTTTCAAACGCTTTGTGACTCAAATTTGCATACTGTGTTCCGCTTTCTCGAACCTTGTGGGGATTTTAATGCATTTTAAAACAGCATAAGCCTTACTTATGTGAATAGGTCTGGGGAAACAAAAGTCTCCCGCATCACTGTATATTATCTCACTACAATTCAACAATTAGCATTGCTTTCGGGAGCTCACAGGACACAATATATAGGCTAATCCGCTCCATAATGACTAATTTTATGGAAACCTCCCCAGTGCTCCTCTTTAAATGGGTCTTATCATTAACTATGTATGTGCGATCTCCAAAGGGAAGGTGGAACGCTGTTGTTTTTAATAGGGCTCATACTAAACACAATATAATAATTGGCTTTATGTAAATGAGCATTTTGCATTTATTTATGTAACCTTTATTTATCCATTAGTGGCGTATGGCAATTACAGTACTAGCAGTTGATAGGGCCAGCATATTTCCAGGCAACAGACCTAGATACAATTATATAACCCAGATAAATAAATAAAAATATATATAGTCAACAATGAAATGCAATAATGAAGGAAACATTCATATGCATTTAAAAAGAAGATAAGCCACATCAACTAAGTAATTAAAAAGGTTCAAGAAAACCACAACATTTATAGAAACAGTCCAAAAAAGGTTTAGCATCTGTAGTAAATTATGTGACAATTATTTATATAATATGAAACTGTTCGGTACTGGCGTCATGTTACAGGCCATAATTATTTATTTCTTTATAAATTGTTCTTCAATTAAATTTGTTTGTAGACATGCAGCGAAAGGGCTAAAAGTGCAGTTGCATTTGAAGATTAGTGTGGTCTTCTGAAGCACAGAGACTCTCACTGTAGACCTGACAGACAGCAGAGCATTGCCTTTATGCTCTACCATGTATGAGATATATATGTTGCTGGGCTCTAAATGCAAAACATTTTCTTCTCCCAATGATCATTGGGGAGGACTCTCACATTTGTTTATTGATGTAGAGTACAACAGGACAATCTTTTCCCATCACAGATGCAGTATATTGTGTTTTCTTCAACCCTATTGATTAGAGATCAGACTTACTTAGTTCTGGCCTCTTCTTAACCTCTCTGAATGTCTGATTCATTCCTAAACACTGAGAGTATCCCTCTGTTTTATTTATTTATTTATTTTACCATACAGTGAACCATGTTTTAATAGCAGTGTGGTGCTTATTTTTTAATAATGTTCCAAACTTAGCCTAAAAAACAGGTGAACAGGGAGAGGAAATGAGTAGAACACAATAAATAGTGTGACTGTGATTTGATTTGAGATTTTTTTGGTCCTTTTTGGTATTAGATTAGATTTGATAAAGGCATGCAAGGCTCTGGAGAAATTTGGAATATACTGTATTGGCCTATTCTCAAATGCTTTTGGTCTCTGCAGTGCAACAGTGAACAGATACATAAAAGAATTGGATAAAACATCAAAAAAGAAAACAAAGGGGTTTAATCTGTATTAAAAGCTTTTGGAATTAAAAATAATGAGTAAATACAAGTTAGTACAGTGAGTGTGACATTTTATATAGATAAATGGTCATACTGTAGTGTGGTTAGCATTGCTTTTATTAAAATGCTACATTGTTTTAGTTTGGCTTTGGCACATAAAGGCGTACCTCAAGGATCCAGCCTGGCTCCATTGCAATTTACTTTATACCACTGTATTTTTGATTAAAGATTATTGGTATAGCACTATAAGTACCGCACATCTGACACTGCCATGCTTGTTTGGAAGTTGGAACACACATTGCAGGCTGTTTGTGCTAATATTAATACAATAAAGTGGTGGAAGCACTGCTTAGTTTTAACTGCTGAGATGCCCTCAGTACTATGATGTCTCGGTCTAAACTCTACACTATACCCAACCATTAGTGGGCACTTACACTTCATTCTGCATAATGTTATTACAATGGAACTGATTTACAGTGGAACACATGAAGGTTAATGGCCCTGCTTAAAATGAATAGAAATATTACAGATTCAATTGTGTTAGATATAAGCTGGTCACATTTTGCTGCTGTAACAAAGGCACAAAAGCCTAGGTGTGACCTGGGGCCTCATGTACTATGCAACATTTTCATGCCAAAGATGTGAGGTACTAGGTGTGAAACTGTGTAGCCCTACGCCAGCTCTGACCCTGGCGTACGCACATTCTGGAGACTTGGCACAAAAGCAACCCTCACAGTGAGGTAATGAACGGAAGCTGGGTTGATCAAAACAAATCAAAATAAATTTTTGATGTGTGTTTGATACTGTTTAAATTTCACTTTTTCTCTCAATAAACTAACAAACTAAAATATCAGTTTTACTTTAGTATAATCATTAAGCAAAAGTATTGTCTTCAATAGAAAAGAGGCTGTGTCTTTTTTCATAACTTGGCTCAATATTTATCAAAGTAAAGCGGTTCATTGCGTGCAGGAGCGCCAAAAGTTTGCTGGAGCGCAGTGTCTCTGACTCATGGTACTGTCCGATGTAAATAAGTGAAGCAGGACTGATTGTGATCAATCAGAGGCTGGATTTACAACATATCTATTGTACATGATCCTTAGAAGCTCCTACAAACACTCCATTCAGGGCTGTTTTGTTTTTAAGAGGCGCTGTTCTCATTATGCATGGCACTGTCACATACCTCTCTGGGTTTTTTGGTAAAACCCACTCTTTTTTTGTGGGTTTGTAAAAATTAATTCACAGATGCACATTTGCAGTGTCCTTCCTTGGTTGAATGGAGGAATGGAAAGGCCATAACATGAGGTGGACTTAAGCTTTTCTGGGCTCCTGCATCTATCATCTAGTGCTGCACTGACATTTCTGTATTCTAAGTCATGGCAAAAGCAAAATAATTTTAAGGGATTGGCGGGAAAAGGTAATTGAACTATATGAAAGAGGAAAGGGATATAAAATGATATTCAAGAAATTAAGAATGCCATAAAGCAGTGTTCAAAATGAGGGATTCTGTTGAAACCAAAATAAAGGTCAGAAAAAGAAAAGTGATGCAAAGAAATACTCACAAATGACTTCAGCTGAAATACAGGACTCTCTGAAAAAAGTGTATAGCTGAAATATTCAAGATGAACAATAAGGAGGCACATTGAAAACCATTACTACTCAAATGCCACAAAGCATCCCACTTACAATAGACCAAACACCACAGAGACAAGCCTCAAAACTTCTGGAACATTTGGAGTGATGAGACCAAAATTTTACTTTTTGGCCAAAACCATAAACGTTAAATTTAGAGAGGAGTTAACAAGGCCTATGATGAAAGGCACATCATCATTCCTACTGTGAAACATGGAGGTGGATTACTGATGTTTTAGGGATGTCCATCCATCTTCTACCGCTTATCCGGGGCCAGGTCGCGGGGGCAGCAGTCTAAGCAGGGATGCCCAGACTTCCCTCTCCACAGACACTTCCTCCAGCTCTTCCGGTGGTATACCGAGGTGTTCCCAGGCAAGCCGATAGACATAGTCCCTCTAGCGTGTCCTAGGTCTTCCCCGGGGTCTCCTCCGAAACAGATGCCCGAGCC
The DNA here is from genome assembly GCA_024349245.1 of Neodontobutis hainanensis. Taxonomy (NCBI): domain Eukaryota; kingdom Metazoa; phylum Chordata; class Actinopteri; order Gobiiformes; family Odontobutidae; genus Neodontobutis; species Neodontobutis hainanensis. The sequence goes on along the minus strand of JALDNG010000140.1, from coordinate 1,815,279 downwards.
ATCTCAGCTGCCTCCTCTCGATGTGGAGGAACAGCGGCTCTAATTTGAGCTCCTCCCGAGTGACCGAGCTCCTTACCCTTTCTCTAAGAGAGCGCCCCTCCACTCTGCAGAGAAAGCTCATTTCGGCCGCTTGTATCCGGGATCTTGTTCTTTCGGTCATGACCCAAAGCTCATGACCATAGGTGAGGGTAGGAACGTAGATTGACCGGTAAATCGAGAGCTTTGCCTTACAGCTCAGCTCCTCCGGTACATCGACCGCATCACTGCAGAAGCTGCACCGATCCGTCTGTCAATCTCACGTTCCCTCCTTCCCTCACTCGTGAACAAGACCCCAAGATACTTGAACTCCTCCACTTGAGGCAGGATCTCTCCACCAACCTGAAGGGGACAAGCCACCCATTTCCGACTGAGAACCATGGTCTCAGACTTGGAGGTGCTGCCTGATGATCCTCATCCCAGCCGCTTCACACTCGGCTGCAAACCGTCCCAGTACACACTGAAGGTCCTGGCTTGATGGAGCCAACAGGACAACATCATCTGCAAAAAGCACAGATGATATCCTGTGGTCCCCAAACCAGACTCCCTCCGGCCCCTGGCTGCGCCTAGAAATCCTGTTTATAAAGATAATGAACAGGACTGGTGACAAAGGGCAGCCCTGCCGGAGTCCAACATTCACCGGGAACAGGACTTACTGCCGGCAATGCGAACAAAGCTCCAGGCTCCGGTCGTACAGGGACCGGATAGCCCTTAGTAAAGGGCCCCGAACCCCATACTCCCAGAGCACCCCCCCACAGGGCGCCATGAGGGACACAGTCGAATGCCTTCTCCAGATCCACAAAACACATGTGGACTGGTTGGGCAAACTCCCATAAATCCTCCAGCATCCTGGAGAGGGTATAGAGCTGGTCCAGTGTTCCACGACTGGGACAAAAACCGCATTGTTCCTCCTGAATCCGAGATTCAACTATCGGCCGCATTCTCCTCTCCAGTACCCTGGCATAGACTTTCCCGGGGAGGCTGAGGAGTGTGATCCCTCTGTAGTTGGAACACACCCTCCGGTCCCCCTTTTTGAAAAGAGGGACCACCACCCTGGTCTGCCAGTCCAGAGGTACTGTCCCCGACCGCCACGCGATGTTGTAGAGGTGTGTCAGCCAAGACAGCCCCACAACATCCAGAGACTTGAGGTACTCAGGTCGTATCTCATCCACCCCCGGTGCCACCGAGGAGCTTCCCAACTACCTCAGTGACTTCGGCCTGGGTGATGGACGAGTCCACCTCCAAGCCCTCTGCCTCTGCTTCCTCAGTGAAAGACGTGTTGGTGGGGTTGAGGAGATCCTCGAAGTATTCCTTCCACCGTCCAACAATATCCCCAGTTGAGGTCAGCAGATTCCCACCTCCACTGTAAACAGTGTTGGCAGGACACTGCTTCCCCCTCCTGAGTTGCCGGACGGTTTGCCAGAATTTCTTCAAGGCCGACCGATAGTCCTTTTCCATGGCCTCACCGAACTCCTGCCAGACCCGAGTTTTAGCCTCCACGACCACCCGTGCTGCAGTCCGCTTGGCCTTGTTTTAGGGATGTGTGAGCTACAAAGGCACAGAAAAAGATGAATAGAGCATATTATCAGAAAATATTGGTGGAAAATATGCACTCATCAGCACAAAAGCTCACTCTGGGAAGAGCTCAAACATGCAGTTCATGCAAGACAGCCCAAGAATTTACAGGAACTGGAGGCTTTTTGCCAAAAAGAATGTGCAGCTTTACCATCTGAGAAAATAAAGAGCCTCATCCACAACTACCACAAAAGACTTCAAGCTGTCGTTGATGTTATAGGTGGCTATACACCGAATTAAAAACTGGGTAATGTAAACTTTTTTCAGGGTCATTTGGGTAGTTTCTGTTGTCATTATGATTTTAAAAGAGGAAACACAGTTGTCTGACAAAAAACGGTTTCAACCAACCACTAACCATGAGTGACCAAAGACTTTTCGTGTTATCATTCCCATTCTCTGAAAAATGGCCAAATAATTACAAATTCTGTGAGGATATGTATACTTATGAGCGCATATATATATATATGCATATATATATATATATATATATATATATATATATATATATATATATATATATATATATATATATATATATATATATATATATATATACATACACATACACAGAGAGTTTTTTTTCCTCTTTTTCCATGACTATTCTTGTTTTGGACCACGATCTAAATGTGGACTGTGATTGTGTGATCTTGTGGCCAGACCACATGCTAAACCCTGTGTCAGATTTAGCCGGCTTGACCTGGTTTCTAGCTTTTGAATTGTGTGTTTTGTCAAACGTCCCCTGCGGTGCGAGGCTTGGGACTCGTCTGATAGACAGGCTGGATGTTTCACTGCTACTAAATTGGCCGTTTGTCTCGCTGTACTTTCATTTATAGCACACCAGTGGCCAATGTAGCAAAGTGGACCTCACATTTCATAGATCCTTGGCAGCGGTGTTGATACACTGTGAAATGAGGGATAAAGGGGGACTCGGGAACACTGGCTGAGGATGGCAGATGACCTTGCACAAAGTCATTCTTTTGTGAAAGAAAGTTGTATTTTACATTAATTGAAATAACCATGCAAGTTAAAGTTAAATTAGACACTTTGTAGGACCTTGTCCTACTGATGGACATTATGTTGTTTAGCATTATCAGATGGCGCAAGAATACTAAGAAACAATGGCCTTCATACACTTTTTTTACTCAGTTTTTATGCAGAGCAGATTTTATGAGATCCGTGAACGCTCCATCTTGCGTTGCTCCAGGCAATGTGTTTGCTCATTGATGTTGCTGGTTTGGACCAATGGTTTGGCGGTAAAGTTGTGTTTTAAATTTTAAAGGAAAGTGGCTGTTACTAATGTTAACAACATTTGCTCTGATTTGACAAAATGTTTGTTAGGTGGATGGGTTATTAGGTGGGTCATCCAACCATAGACCAGGTATATATCTAAAGCACCTGTCTTTGCCAATTCGTTTTGTGGAACAGTCAGGTTAATATTTTTTGCATAGCCCTCAAATACTTAACCTAATTAGATATTAATTGCAATGTATTCATACAGTATAATTTCTGTGACTAAATACTTCATGTACATTTTGCCATAGGTTTAGTGATGTGTATGTCATTCTCTGCTGATAGAAGACCAAATTATTCAGTTAGGCTATTTACTAGTGCTGGGCAACGATTACATTTGTAATGCAATTAAAAAACAAGGCAATTAATCACAGAAAAATTATAACGCATAACATTCAAAAATGTATTGAAAAGTTTTGTAATTGTAATAAATTTTGTTATTTTATTTAAATTGCAGCTTGTTAGTCCTTATGTTTGCCCTCGTTTTAAAGCCTACATCACAAAACAATACTAAAATGGTTCACAATGTGGAGTTATTTGGAAAGATGTCTCCCTGTGCTCCTCTGAGCTAAACTCACACTGCTGAGTCTTTCTAGTCTATAGGCTACAATTTTGTTGTCCATGACTCATAAACCCTGGCTTCATTCTGACAGTAGATTTTTAGCAAAAAAAAAAAATCAGCTATCTGGATAACTAGCGCTAAAGCAGAAAAAAAACAAAGTCCAAACAGTCACATGCGAGCAGAGCCTCTGTCACAGTGAGGATCTGTGAGAGGAAAAGGGGAGGGGCTGAGAGCCCATGCAGACACACAGAGACCGGAGAAAAGAGTCAAAGGCGGATCTTAACTAGAAGTTATTAACTTATGTATTGTTGCGTATGTTTAATGAGTTTGGATAAATCCAAGAGAGTTCATCTCTTAGCCCCACCCCTAATGCTCTCAATGGGTGGGAGAAATGATGGTTAACGCCTACTGTGTTAATGTGCAACAAAAAAATGCATTGTCTGTGTTAATTAATGTGTTAACGCAATAATAACATGTTAACTTGCCCAGAGATACCAAGATCTTGGGTCCTCTATTTTATGGTTTTTGGCATTTGATACTGGCTTGGGTAATAGCATCAAGTAGCCGGCGTAGCTTATCGCAAAAATAAAGCAGCTGACTATGGAGCTACTTGCTAATGTTCTCTACCTACTTACTGAGTTCACACACATTGGTTGCTTATACCCTTTTGTCCATTGCTAAAATGTATGTGCAGCGCATGTTTGCAAACACTAAGGGCAAGATTTGCATGATGTGAAACATTAAGCGCTTTGCGGATAGCACACAAATTTTTAGAGCGTGTCCAGAGCTGACGCAATGTGTAATGAAAGGCTGGACGTGGCAAAGTCGGGTGGAGTTTTTTTTTTTTAGATTGAGAAATCAAGTTGCGTATGCCAGAGGTGAAAGCACAGTCTGTATTTGGTCATTTTAGATGTTTAATGGATTATTTTGTACTTATGTATGTCATGTATTTACAAGATGACTAATAACATATATTTCATGAATAACAGCAGCATAATATACGTTATTTTACAGGAGTCACTGATGTGCTTCATGTCTGAACAACGAACTAAATAAATGCACGTTAAACAGAATATAAATGGAAGAGATAGAGAATTAGACATGTCAAAATCTCACTAGTCATTTATTTATAGAGACTCACTGTTCGCAGGGACTTGTTACTCCTGTGTTTTACTAAAATAAATGAAGAGCAATAGCGGTGTATAGAAGTACAACAGGACATAACCTGACATGAAGAGTTATTTATTAATTCATTGTTTTATCAATGTATAATACAATATAACATTTTCTGTATAATCATTATTATGTATTAAATATACTGTATGTGTATTTTTTGATTTAGACAAGTAATAAATATGTATCAATACCTTTTTGATACATTTTTAATGTATCTATTATTTTTGTATTTGTAATTAGTTTTTTTTATCTTCAAATACTCAAATACTTGCGACCAAACCCCGCCTCAGAACGCCCACAGCGGTGCATCGCGGCTCTTCTTTACCTGAACCAGGTGGAAGATGTCAAATCAGCCTTTCGCCAGCCGTACGATCAGGGTCTCTTCATGTAACAGGCCATCCAGACAGCAGCATGTAGATTCATAAGGGAGTGGGCTCATGTTTAACATGCCGATATGTTGTTCCTTGGTTTTAATCTTTCTGATTAGACTCATCACATTGGTTAAACATTTGGCAGTCCGTATTGACACAAGAGCCTATCGAGAGTGGAGTGATACCTGGGGAACCAAGAAGTCCATGGTTATTAAATATCCTTCCACCCTGCCTGCCAGTTGTTTATCTTTCATTATGCTGCCTTTTATTAAAAAATGCTTATGGAAATCTGGGTGAGGTCATGCCTCACTCTGGCCTGTCCTGTGGGGATTCAGATGAGGAGGAGCATTTCATTTGCTGTGTTTTTACAAGCAAAGACTGGCGGCAGCAGCCAGTTCTTGTTATTAGCAATCCTAATGACTTCTAAATTTGATATGAGACCTCTTGCCAAAGCCCCCTGCTTGGCGGCTGTGTGCCTCGCTCCTCAGAGACTAACTACTGCCTCCTGCCTCTTTGATTAAACTTTCATATGGCGGTGAACTGCAGCATCCGCAGGGGACTTGAGTCACCAGCTCCATCCCCGCACCATTGTTTACCCAAGTGAAAGAGGAGAGGATATCTGATGTGCACCAAATAAGAACGCTGAAGGAGAGAGCGGATTTCTTTGTGAAGTCTCCGTAACAAATACAACCTCACAATGGTTTGTCCTGGGTAAGCATTCCGTTGTTTGTTTAGTCTTTATAAAATTGGTTTGGGTGAAGCCGTAGCTGTTACACGGTGACAGGCTATCTCCGGGCTGCTCAGTAAATCCGCCAGGCTCTGCTATTTGACTTTGTAATGGAAGACTTTTTCTTTAAACTGACACAGTCCTATTAGGTCCCATGTGCTAACCACATTTGGCAGTGTCTTTTTTTTTCAAATGATCATCCCTGTGCATAAGTTCACATCTGCTCTGAAGGCAACACAAACTGACACTGGAGCCTAATTGCACTTTTCCCACAGCACTTCTACAGTACATATTGTATTGATTGAGCCACACAAACTTCTGCAGCAAACCCCCGACCTGGTAACAATCGAGGAGTGTTTGTTGGGAGCGCTGTAGCCTTTCCTGTTGCCATTAGAACACGTCGGCTCGTATTGACAGTCTGTCAGCCACTAGCGGTGCAGGCTGTATGCTAGGTGCTAAATGGCTGAGGTGAAGTCAAAATCTAATGGTGACTAAGATCCCACTTAAAGTGTTTTTTTCCCTGCTAAACGGAATGTTAAATTTGTGGGTTTTAATGTAGTAAGATTGTATCTTAGCACCAAGCCTGCTATCAGTAATGCTCTTTTCATGCTATTTTCATTTTATTATGCAAAGTAAAAATCCAGTTTCAGATACATATTGTGCTAAAAATTACATTAGCCAAAGTTGTATTATATCTTCCTCATGTTTTGAAACTGGAGTTTCACTCAGATTGAAGATTTTTTGAGGGTACAAATGATCCCAGCCCTGACCAGAACATAAATGGTCAACATTTAAGTGCACTTAAGTAAAGAGTTTAGTTGTGCCAATCACAACACTGAATGTCTTTGTTCACTTATTGGCCCCACTGATCAATCAGATCCCACAGAGCTTAGGGCGTGGCCTTAAAGGAACATAATAATAATAATAATAATAATAATAATAATAATAATAATAATAATAATAATAATAATAATAATAATAACAATAATAACAATAATAATAATTGTTAGGTCTTTATATACATTAATTCAATGTAGCCCACTGCACTTTTACCGAGAGCTGAGCAAAGTGAATCCTAAATTATATCCTGAGTTAAAAGGCTAGTCCTGGAATGCCAAACTTTGATGCCAAACTGGATCAAAATCTTTTGAGAATGCTCACTAAATACCTCTTAGGTAAAGTAATTTTACTGGTGTCATGTTTTAATACAACTCCAATAATGTGGCATAAATTAATTAATTTATGCTTAATTTATTCTTTTCACAAATCATTTTTGAAATAATCTCAATATATGCAATGTCAAATTCTCACCGTGAAACTACAGTAGCCAAAAAACTCCCTCTTCACAGTATTGACCAAAGCTTACATGCTGAACACTGTCTATTAAAATCATTGACAATAAAAATATGATGATAGAGAATAGATGGTATCTTGTTTTTCTAGATCAAAAGAAAAAAAGCATCCCATACTTGCTGTTTAACAAAGCATCACAGGGGCCACTGATATTATTTTAAAAACCTAAAAAGAATGAGTTGATGCTAAAAATGGATTGTATGATGCACTTGGGCTTTTATGTAACCAAAGCAGAACTGAGCTGGGAGCTGATCGGCCACACACTGTGGAGCCCATCCTTCTTGGCACTGACAGTGATGCAAAGTGCCAGTCCATACTCTAAAGTGCATCTGACGTCATCAAGGAGCTGAAGTACGGCACAACACTGAGCGGTGAAGGGACACCGAGTTCTGTCGTCACCGCAGCCCCGCAGCTAAGTGACAATTTATCAATGACATTGATCTATAGCATCTTTGGTCCTGTGGAGTACATTAATGGTTACACCTGCAGTGAAGAAGAAAAGTGTTTTTTTTTTTCCATTTGGGATTGTGTTGTGTCCTCACTTTAGGACCTTGCTCAGCATTTTTTTTTCTCCACAGTATAATATGGGTAGTATAAAATCTATAGGGAGGCTGCACAATGGTCCATCAGCATATTTAAGGTTACGGAAGAGAGCAACAAACTTCAAATCTGTGCACTTTATGTACCCAAAGGTAGTATTTTATTTTCGCTGAAGGCTGTATTTAGTCATGTTAAAGTGACCTTTTGTAAGTTTTTTGTAAGTTTTTTTTTAATTCATTATAATTGCAATGGTAATACACAATGTATTTACATTTGGTGTTGGACTTTCCAGCTGTATGTGTGTTAAGCCCCTCGGCCAGACTTTGAACATGACAGAGGTACGGCCAAAAAATTCACTGTCCATGTATATAGCACCTATTACAGTATGAATATTAGACAAAAATGATTTACAGTTCTCAAGAGTCTTTTCAGAGAAGGCTGTACTTAAAAATTACCTTCTGACCTTTTGATAGTAAATATGATATGATATATGAACTATAATATATACAAATAATATAAATATATACAAATGTCATATTTTCTATGAGGTGCAAAAGACACAGAGCTAACCATCAAAAAAAATGCAGACAATGTCTTGGCAAAAATGAAAGTCGTCATCATTGTATGCTTTCAGACTTTTGTCGGCTTCATCTGTTGTTTGATGTAGAAGGATGTGTTGAGTACCAGATAATTGCTTAGATCTACTCCTTCAATACCAGGTAAATCCCTCAGCTCATGTGAAAAATCTCTTTTTCATTAAGTAAGAATCTCATCCAACATATGTGGTTATTCTCTGTTTATATCTGTCGTCCAACAAGTGTCTAAGGGAGCGCAATACAGACTTTCTTCTATCTTGTTCAGATTATCTTGCGTCATTAGAATCACATGGCTACTTGGTGGCTCTCCTGGTAGCGTGCATTCCACATACTCGGTCAGTGTCCAATGTCACTCTTTCAACCTGTTTCCTGTCAACAGACTGACGAACAATTTAAGGCAAAAAATAAATAAATAAACAAAAGGGTTATGAAAACATGTACTCACATTGTTGTCTGATACCAGTGCACTTTCCTAAATGTGAAATTCAGCATTCTAAGATTCAGTTGTTGCATTAAGAAGGTTGAACAAAAATATAAAATGTATTTCAAAAAGACCTACCTGAATAAAAGGCATTGGCTATATTTTTAGTTAGATCTTGTGTTGCACCAAAATAGCAAATCTCGAGCTCCAAAAAAAGTTTGGGGCCACTGCTTAACGGATGGTTGTCACATTATTTTGGTTCATTATTCATTTCATGTCTATCATCCCACTTTTTATGGTGTCTGACCTTGTGCTTTGCCATTGCCTCGCTTGGTCACCCAGGTCCATCCATAAAGCCTTGCTGATTGTATTTGCCAAGCACACATTTTGAATGCCAGCCTCTCTTTGAAAAAGCTCGATAGAACAGTCCAGATTTGAACACAGCAGCCCAAAAACAAGTATCGGCCTCATTGTTGCACGCCATGACTCACTGCTTTCATTTGCTGAAACCATGCTGCATTTCAGGGCCATTCTTCGCCTCACAAAACCACACCAGTTCATCCTTCAGTCAGTCTATTAGTGCCTCTCAGAGCTCCCATAATGACTCATTGTTCCGGGGTACGGAGGGTCACCGATGGCCAGGGCTGATAGTGTCTGGACCTTGTCTCCTCGGGTGCGCCCAAACTCTTGTGATTTACATCAGCGCTCATCCCTGCCCGCCATCCTCATTCGGCCCGACAGCGTTGACAAAAGACCGGCACACACGCTGATTTCCTCGCCCCAAGACTGATTGATCTCTTTCAACCCAGATACTGGCAAGACAGGTGACATTATTACCTTTGTTTGGGATTTCAAAGAGACACTGGAGGTTGAACTAAGTCACCAGTAGCATCAGTTGGAAGACAAGGGGAATCGTGGAAACACAAAATTAGCAAATATTCTCTTTTTGAACAATTATAAATAATGCATTTAAATAATTTTTTTGTGGTTGGTTAAGGCTACAAAGAAAAGACCACACTTGGGCTGACAAAATTCCTATTGGGATTTTCTTTTAAAGCAAAGTGCTTAAAAGTGCAACTTGTCAGAAATTTGCCTTAAAAGAAGCTGGTCAGAGGTGAAGTTATAACATCAGAAAGCACTCACCCAAACCTGGAATGTGGATGTTCTTCAGAGCTAATTTATTATTGATGACATAAAAACATCGTAAATAGGTCTCAGGTCCATTCCTTGTTCATTGGCCCAAGGACAGCGCTTCCATTTTGTTGAATGTGGCTAGGATTATATAATAGATTTTAAAAACAACTTGCCCAGAAATTTAAACACTAAATCCAAAGAGCCTGATATAGTCATATTAAAATGCTAGTGTTTGTATTACATGTACTGTACACATGTAAGTAATACTTTAAAAAATTGGAAAATATATAAGCATATCAAATTAGATGTTTTATTTAAAATTAGATTGTTTTATGATACAAATCACTAGATCATATTGAAATGTAAATTGAGTACATCTGCCAGGTATCATTTTATTAAAAGAAATGTAATTTTCTGAGCGTACTACAACCAAACTGCAAAGTTTATATTTAGCATGAAGTTGTGAGATTTAAAGCTTACACTTCTTCCCGCTCCATGTTGTGCATATACAATCAAGTTATGTGGATTTAATGAATCTATTTTTTATATGTACTTTACTTTTCTATGTTTACTTTATTGTAAATGTTCGAAATAAACAAACAATCTAAATTTATTCATCAAAAAGAATATCCTGATGAGTTTCATGTTTCATCAGGGTATTGTATCAAGCTTGTTGTGTCCAATGATGTGGCAGCACTGACAGGTCTCGGCGTGTTTCAAGTTTGAAGATGTAGCGGCTGGTTTCCTGTTACATGTAGCCGCTCTGATTGGATAAAACTGTGCTTGATAAATCCAATCACCGACCAGGTATTCATTGAAAGTACCTGCCCTTTTGCAAATGCTTTCAACAGGAGCCCTCCCAGATGTGACTGTGGACCAGACTACTGTATGTGGAGCAGTTTTATCTGGCAGTCAGGTTACCTACAGACAGGAAGACACCCTGAGGGACCCAGCATGGGCCACAGTGCTCTGCAGGGATCCACACAGCCGATGAAGGCGACTTAACGCTTTTGATTTTTATTCAAACAATATTTCATTTAAAATCACAGACATTTGTCAACAAATCTTCCATTTGACATTTGTAAATTCATTAACCTTATGATAAAATAACCATAGTCGGATTAACTCTTAAGGCCAATAAAAGCTTAGAGGCAATTTTGACATTTTTAAAAATAATTTACATAAATTAGTCAGACCATGCCATGATGTTCTAATGGACCCGCTGGCTAATACAGTTTGAGTTTGATCCAGAAATACCATGTGACATTATAATCTCTATCAAGAGTATTGTGCAAATGTCACTTTAAGTGTGCACCGAGCACACAACAGAACTCTGACTTACAAATCACACAAATGACAAGAAGTTCTAATAGAACATTCCTATTATTTCTATTTGTGCATATATTTTATGTGCTTCAGGAGCTACGAAAATGTATGACATTTTTAATTCCATGTGGACATACAGTCTGAAAATCTATATCCCCAAATGTAATCAACCCAACAAACATCAATACCCAATAACATCCACTGGGACATTTATAGTTCAATAAGAATCTGTCTGTATTGTATGTGTATTTACAAAGGAAAAATCCAGCATGCGGCAGGACTCATCACACCAAGATGTTTTAATAGGCCCCGAGCCAAATAAATTAAATATAATCCATCTCAATAGAAACTGATTGAAATGGCTTTTAATAAGATTTACAGTTCAAAGAATATTAGTCACACCAATGCGTAGGGTCTGCCTGAGACATACGGAGAATGAATGGAATATAACTGTGTGAGAATATACAGTTGTGATCATAAGTTTAAAAACCCTGGCAGATTTTGTGATTATTTGACCATTTTTTAGAGAATATGAATTATAGCATTAAAATGTTAGTTAGTGGCTGGGTGAAGCCATTAATTGTCAAACAATTGTTACTCTTTTTAAATCATAATGACAACAGCAACTACCTACCCTGGTGATTTTGGCCTGATAACATGTACACAAGTGACACAAACAGGTTTGAATGACTACTAAAGGTAACCATACTCACCTGTGATGTGTTTGAGTGTTAATAAAAGGTCGGTGAGTTTCTGCACTGATGTTTCTGTATTCTGAGTCATAGGGAAAGGAAAAGAATTGTCAAAGGATCTGTGGTAATTGAACTGTATAAAACAGGAATTGAATATAAAAAGATATCCAAGGAATTAAGAATGCCAATCAGCAGTGTTCAAACTCTAATAAAGAAGTGTAAAATGAAATAGTCAGGTAGACCAACAACAATTGCCAAAAACATTTTTGCTGGATACCTTTTCTTTTTTTTAACCTACACAATTTAATAATGTACAAGTCTTTATATGCTAAACAGCTGTATGCCTGGATTGCGCAAACTCCTACATTTATAGATAGTGCACTCAATGAAGACAGTTTCACCACTTTTTCTCAGCGGTTGTCTTGTTTCATCTTTCAAACTCTTCCACCTACACAACCTCATTCCCAACTACCGCACGGTGGCCTGTGACATCATTAAAACCTGTGTGGTTGTGCTTTCATTCTTCAAACTCCAGCAATTATTTTCTCTTTATGACACAGACTTTTTTGATCCAATATTGTGACTGAACCTGGAAAAAAAAAAGTTTCAAAGGCATAAAGGGTAAAGTGGGGTGTTACAAAAAACAATGTCTTTCAAATTCAGTCTCTGTATGTTTCACATCTACATTTTGAAAATCAGTGGTAAAAGTGCATGGGGTATTTATATGACAGGTAGAGTATGTATCTACAGTTATTGCTTCATGGAGATCATGGAGAACAAAAAAAGTACAAAAAAAATGTATAAATTTATTTTTAAATCATCATAAATCCCACTCCCTAATATTAATTTGATTTAAAAATATAATTTTTTTTCTTTTCTCCACTGTACATTTTATTTGTATTTATTTAGTTGATTTATGCATGCCACACTGAACGATGTGAAACTGGTAGACTGTAATCTACTGCATGTTCACACTGAGAGATGGAACAAACGTTGAGTTGTGGCCATGACTGAAGTTAGATGGAGCAGTGTGATTGTGTCATTGGTCTGCGTCTGTAATGGCGCCAGTGAACCGGAGGTTAGCCTTTGCATTAGCAGCTTTTATGTATATTAAAAAGAAAACTCTATGAAAGTGTCCTCTGTATTTGAGAACTACTACTCTTCTCTTCCATCTTTGTGTTTGGCGCTGTTGTCCCGGTGTGGACGCACTAATGAGGACGTAAATTCCCGGCACATTCCTGACATACTATGCGACAGTTCCCTTTAAATTTCTGACACTGCTTGGTATTTATTGCAGCTTGTTGTAAGATGGTTGTGAGATGGTTTTATCTTTCATGTTTGTCCCTGCCTCACTGTAAAACCGCCATTTTTAAGCTACGATGGGCAATTTTTCCCACAATTGCACGTATTTTGTCTTTGTAGAATTGGCTTTAGACATCTATTTTTATGAACTTGTATATGTTCAAGCTTTCCAACTCTTGCTAAACTTAATAATGCATTTAAGTAGCGGTGCTTCTGGCTGGGTAAGGCAAAGACAGCAGTGTTGTGGGTGTAATATAGAATCTGTTTACATAAAAAGTAAATCTATTTAAACAGGGAGTAAGTGTTGTATATTTGTAATAAAATGAGTGATAATAATTAATAAAAGCCTTAGTCAGCTCCCATCCCATGTCAGAATTGTTTTTAAATGAAAGCCAGTGTGAGATGCTAACTACATATGTGACCACAAAAGCCTCTCTTAATTACAAATCTTGGAGAATTTGAAAATTATGTTTGGACAACACAAGTGTCAAAAGTCATTACATCAGACATCTCCTGAGAAATAGTGTTTTAGGGTTGAGTGAATCAATTTGTGTGTGGAAATATTTAACATGTATTATTAATATTTTAATAGAGTTAGGGTAACTCACAGTTGTATGACTAAACTTGTAGACAGTTAGGAAATCTGAGTTCACAAAAATCCATAGGACAGAAATAACTATACGTACTTAGCTCACATCAGTGCATTTCGGCATGAGATAATTAGACAAGGCAAGACAAGACATTTATTTTTGTATAGCCCAATATCACAACAACAGCCGCCTCAAAGGGCTTAACAGACTGCACTAGACAACATCCCCTGTCCTTGGACCCTCCATCAGGCTGAGGAAAAACTGAGGAAAAACAAAAAAACCCAGCCGGGAAAAAAGAGAAACCTCAGGGAGAACCACAGATGGAGGGATCCACTCCCAGGACGGACAGGCCGTGCAAGAATGTGTCCAGGACAGTTGAAAAAATACAGATAAATAAAATATATTTTCATGAAAAAAATATTTTTTTGAGTTTAGGACTTATTTGAAACTTTACACATTTTTAAGATTGTAAATGATGTAGATATAAGTTGGGTGTATAGATTATTAACAGGATTAGGCTAAAGGCAAAGTCACGGGGCACCAGTCAAAAGAAAAAAACTCATAAGTTTAAATCAGAGTTTAGCATAAGTTCATAAACAGACAGGAATCAAAATATTAAAGTGAAACATCCACACTAAACACAGGCTATGAGAAATAATAATGTTTACTGACCAAAATTAAAAACCAGATGGAATTTAAAAATGCAGCAAAAACAATTAGCAAAAATAATAAACATTACCTAGAAATTATAAACAAATACCTGTAGTATTTCAAAAAGCTGGAAACAATTAACCATTCTTATTGAATGTGGGATTTAAACTTAAAAGATCAATTTAATAGATGGATAGTTTATACTATTGGAAAAAGGGTCTAGAAGAGTTTAATTATGTTAAGTTGTAATGTTAAATCTGTGTTCCGTGTCAACTCTGTGAAACAGTGCAGATCTTACTTAAGATACAAGAAACTTGTTTAGCCTAATTATAGCTGAGTGTGGCAACAAACATCTGTTAAAACTTTTGACAGGCAAAGCTTTGTCCTGAACTGAAGAAAAAAAAATCACACAAATAAAAATAACAAATCAAAACATGGGCGTTGCCCAGGAAAACTTTAGGTCAAAGACGATAAAGACCAAGAAACTAAAATTGATAAGACTGAGAGAAGATAAAGACGGAAGAACTGGGAAGAGAACTCAGAAAGAATCCAGGAACAATGTCCCCTGAACTGGGTTTACTAACTAATTACAGAGTGTTTAGTAAATTTAATGGCGGGAAACATTCTTTTTCTTATGAAGAGGGGGAGGAGTAATCTATCCCACCCTCATATCTCCATGTGCTAAACAGAGGGCATTTATTTTTTTATTTATTTGATTGGGACAGTGCATGTTAATGAACATACATGAGACACAGCCACATGAATGTAAACATGCCAGACTGTAGCTGGAGGCTAATTTCTAACCGTTGTCCCAACATTCTCACACCATACACCAGAGCAACAATCACACGCATTCATACACCAGAGCTGTGCCACTGGATGCAAGGAGGGTTAAGTGTCTTGCCCAAGGACACAACAACAGTATGAACTGTGAGGAGAGTGAGAGGACAACCACTCTACCACTGAGCCACTGCGCCCCTTAGAAATAAATGTAAATGTAAAATAAATCAATGTTTTTTTTAAATGTACAAATAATCACGTCTTTTAAAAGCCTTCACATAGCATAGCCAAACTTTATTTGTCATTAGTAACATGTCTGTCCCCTGTTAAGTTTCTTGTTGATGTTGGATTGTATCATCTACACTTGTTTGAGGTAAATGACTTAATGCTCTTCATTCCTGCTTTAACCTTGCCTTAAACTAAAACACTAACCTAACCCTTTTTCAGGAACTTCTTCCAAAGTTTTGTTGAAATGTTTCGTACCTCACCCAAACCTAACTTCAAACTATTTAAAAGAAAACCTCAGACATTAGAATTTTTAAAAATAAGGAAGAAAGTGTTATGTATTTTCAAATTTCTACATTATTCATACACTTGCGAAGGATTAAGTGTACATCTCCAGAAATAGTGATAAAAAAGTAACAAAAGTCTATAAAGCTGAGTGATACAAAACGGATGAAGCCATGCTGGTCGACTGTAGCCAACTCTTCCATCTCGCTTGTTAAAGCACAATACATTTCACTTGTCATCTGTAAAAGCTGCCTCACGCTTATCTCTCACACTGAGAGGGATTTAAAGGCACAGCTTTGTTGGACATATTGAGCTTTCGTGTTCTGCTAAGAAATATTGCCAGTTTTTTTTTTTAAGTGCTGCCTGGAGCCATGTTTCACCGCAGCGCCGTTCTCTTCCACTGCAAGCGCCGGCTGTCAGCGAGCCTCATTTGAAGCTACTGTAAGTGCTCCTTCTGTCTCCACAAGACTGAAAGACGCAGCTGTAAGGTTCTTCGTTTGTTTCCCCTTGAAATCGCACGTTACCTGTCTAGACGGAGTGTCAGTTCCAATACATGTCACTGCGAGGACTATTCTGTCCAATTTCTCTTTGTAACTTCTTTATCCATATTCTTCCTGGCAACATATTATACTCAAAGCCTATGGAAATATAGCCACAGCTCAGTAAATGCCACATAAAGACTTAGCTTAGCAACAACCTGCAAGTGCTTTCAGTGGGAGTGTTTCCAGTCATTATTATAGCTGGTGAAGCATGTCATCTCTAACCATTATGTTCTCCTAATAAATCTTTTTTCATAGAGTGCAAGGATGATTGATGAGGTACTTGAAAAAACAAGTGGAATGATGGCAACTTTCAGGCATATCATCTAAGTGCTGCTAAAGCGGGGCCTTTTCATTGTCTACTCAAATGTTGGCTCTCGGCATTACTCTTTTAAAGTAAACACAATATCTTAATGGGAGTAAAGCAGGGAGAGTCTCTTTGGTAGAATTACATTCTGGCACTCAAGATAATATTTATATTAATGTAATCTGTTTTACAGTGAAAGGAAAAGTCCGAAGCAGAGTGGATCCTAATTTTGTCAGTTAAAACAGATTAGAACGTGGAGGCAATTTATTTAACATTTAAAAGTCAATACAACCCAAGTAAGCCATTTATTAAGCTTGGATCTTAATAAAAAAAACTAAACAAACAAAAATAACTTTCTACTTTGTCAGTTTATGTGAGCAATGCTTTTGTGTGGGTAGCATATTCATCAACAAATATCACCTCAACTATTTTGTGTAAAGTAGTCCCACAACAAGCGGCAGCAAACAACTGTGTAGGATGGCGTTCTGCCTGGAAAGAAAACTAAATAGCCTAATTTCAAACAAGCCTGACTTTCCACGCAGATCTCATAAGAACCATCATCAACCTTTTTATATTACAAACAGTAACAAAACCAGAAATCCATAGATCTGTTTGATCTTTCTTTCTTGCCTTTGTGTTTGTGTGAGCTTAACTGAATTGACTCGTTTGGAGTTGCTTCAGATTTTTCACTTTACAATGACATAAATCCAAGATGCAACAATGCTTTGGTCCAGGAAGGCTTAAGAGAATGTTCGTGCAGACCAGACAGAATAGGGAAGTGGTGCCCAGGCCCTGCACTGATCAAGTGGCACAATTAGACGTGCGCCCTAAATTATTGTAGTATTGTAACACTCATAATGCTAATAGTATAACCCTTGTTTATTGAATAGCCAACAGCATACAACACACCCATAAGAAGTGAGTTATCTGAACATTTAATCGCAGTCGAACCTCCAAACCTGAATATTTGGAATAATACCTCGAAGATATGTTGCTGACACAAACAAAGTGAGTAGCGAGGCAGCCATACACACTGGATAGAAAGGCTGCAGTCGGCAGGTTTCATTCCAGAAGTTCACCTCAGCAGGTGGCTTCACTAATGAGTTCTTTCCCTCTTCTTGAACAAGTCCTAATCAGTGGCTAAAGTTTGCGGCTGGAATGTAAAACCAGATGGCTGCCGGCTGCACTGAACAACAAAAAGAATACATTTTTTCTCCATCTCGATTCAGCATATCTTGGATCAGAATCCCACTATGACCCATGCATTATTCTAACAAGGGAGCACCTGGATGTAAGCGCTCTACACTGTATCTGTATGTAATAGAATACAGCACTTACTGGACAGTACCTGGTTCTGCATCTGTTCTGACAGAACCAGTGTGGACTGTACACGGGACGGCTCGCCTGGTTTAGAAAGCAAAAGGAGCAGACACTGGTAGATGTTCATATATAAAGCTGTGAGCACCCAATATAATATAACATGCACAGAATTTTACAAATTCACACAGACGTTATTCTCTGTGTTCCCTGGGGCTTTTATTTAACGTTGGTCCGTAGAAGTGGAAAGACATCGGGTATTAACATTTCTTTTTTTTTTTTGTTTGTTTTATTGTCAGTTTAGATTGATTATAATTCAGGGAGCAAGGGTCATACCACTGCAGCAGGACCCACACACTATTGTTTGCAAATGTTGTTACTGTTTCAAAGGAACATTTTTTTTTTTATCATTATTATACCTAAATGATAAAGGTTTAGATTAAAAAAACTGGTTGCCAATCACATTATTTTTTTCATCTTTTGTCAATTTGTTCTTTTTGACCTAATTTCTATCTGTTGCGAAATATACCTGCTTCTATTTAGAAATAAGTATCATATAGGAACACATTCTGGGGTATACTTGTAAATAAATGTGTCATCTTTAATGAGTTTATGTTTTTTTAAGTTGTTTGTACATTTCAGTGCATTTTGAGTTGATGTTATATAAGTTGTTAGTACATTTCAGTGCATTCCAAAAGCAATGCCTTTTCTGACTAATGCAGTGACAGTTAAATGCAGACTAAGTGCTGTCTGATTTCTAAACACAGTTGTCGTTTTATCATTTTTCATTTCAGATTTTGTTTTCTGCCGTGTCACCTCAAAACGAGCTAATTAGAGTCAAAGATGAGGAGCCCCGCTGCGAGCTCCGGCAGGGGGTCTCTGATGATGTCTGATGGATTAATATGCCCGTGTGCTTTAGCTGTATTTAACATCGCTTTTAACTAGTGTTGACAGAGTTCCAACGCAATGACCGTCCAAACAACAACCCTCGCTTTTAATATTGCTCCATAAATCACTTTAGCAGATGGCTCCGACTCCTTTTTTCTGGTTAGGATCAAGTAGCAAGAAACTTTTCCACCTCCTACACAACAGTAAACTTTCTATACTCTGGAAACTCTGTGCTCTTAATGTACTTCGATGCATTTAAATAAGCATCAGAATCAATGCTGTCATGCAGAGAAATATCCCTGACCCCAATTATTGCAGGAGTTGTGGGCTTCGTGAGATGTTCCCATTGATTTAATGTGTTATTGTTGGGAGTTTGGTACATCATTTGTGGCTAATTTGTGGACCTTTGTACAGCTGGACAACAACCAGTGTCAAAGATATAATGAGCGGTGTGAAATGTCAGGCAGAAAGGCATTATACATTCAATATGGTTGTGTAGGATCAGACTACTTGGAAAATATGTAGAGTAACGTCAAACTTCATAACCATGAGTGAAGAAGTGTGCTGTACTGCAGTAATGAATAGAACTGTAGTTGTGACAATACTGACTAAGAACAAGTTCTGATCTAGTGCTGAGAATTCCTTGACAAGGACAGGACAAAAGCCAGTCGAAACCAAGACTTTGTGAGCAATATTGACATTATTGAATAAAGAGATGCACAATAGTTATGTTAAGATGAACTATCAGCTGATAATGTGAAAAATTATGTCATTTTAACCGCCCCAATACTTACTTTTACTATGATAAGAACTTCCAATATGATATATTATTACACTGCTAACAGGTCTATTTAGGATATAGTCTACGTATAATGTCATTTTACTTTGCTGCTGGCCCAGCTCTGTCCTGGCCTCTCAATGATACAGACTGACCTATGAGAGATTCCCTCTTGAGGCATAAAAGGTGCAATAATCCATTCAGTTTTGGTCATTAATAGGACAAGAGTTGTTGAATAAAACACTTTAATCACAATGTAACATGTCATACTAGAGTTACGTGACCAACGACCCTGTCCAAAACTGTTCACTAATTGAGTGCACTATATGGACCTCTATATAGTGATTGAGGGGTTTGTAAATGTACAATTATTGATTATTATTGTATCGGCCATGAGAAGCACTTGATTATTGGTTATCAGTATCAGTTCAAATTTTTCATATTGGTGCAGCTCTAGGAAAATAGCTTATTAAAAACAAAATTGTTACCTCTGTTTGCCTTCTAAACACAATTAGTTCTTCTAGTTAAACCAAAATTAGGAGAATTTGTCAGGAAGGTTGTTCCAAACATCTGAAAAAAAATCTTTTCATGTTAATCCCGGGCCACCTCCATGTTGTTGAGATTAGGGCTCTGTGTGAGTCTCAGAGGTCATACAGGCTGTTTACACAACAGCTAAAACCACTTTTAGGAGGTGTTTTTTGTAGAAGGTGAATAGCACTCACTGGGTCATTAAAATACATTGCTTCAAGCACTAAGTATGTTTCACAGTGTCAATGTCCTGTGGCAAACAAAACAAAGACCCATTTTGCATTTTGTGTAGATGAACGTTATGCCCATAACTATATTCTTTGGTGTGGAGCACAAGCTCAAGCGGTCAGCTGGAATTCTCTCTAATCTTTTTAGTGGATGCAGGTTTCTAGGTGTAAACTTAACTTTCTCAACTAAAATGGAATTCCTTATGAAAAATACATTGCCTGTGTTTAAATTCACAATTTATTGAAAAACATAGCTCCTAAGTTGAAACTAGCTAAGAAACCAATGGTTTCCGCAATCAAGGCATAGTGTATATTCCACCGTAAACACTATTGACTTTTCCTGAATGCCCACACGTGTCACTTCCATTTACAAGATGACTGAGATGACACGCTCAGGAAGTCACTGCCGGTTAATAAAATGTGACCCAGGAGAGTGTACAGAGGTCTGCCATTTCCCCAGCAGGGACGCCCCGGAGCCTGAGCATTACTCTTTAATGCCTGTGTTGAATAACTGAGGGCCAGCTAATTTATAGAGGCTTCTTAAAGGTCAGGCGATAGGGCGAGGATACACAGCGGTGCCGGTTATTGCCAGCGCCGCTAAATTGCAAATGCCGTGTTGCTTTTCAAAGAGGCTGCTACGCATAAGGAATCAAAACCCAATCAGTTGACAGGAAAGTCATGTCTGTATTTTGTATAGATATCAGCCGCTTTATTGAGCAGTATTATTAGTTGTAATTGGAAAAGCGGTTGGCTAGTTCTTCATTTTTCAAGAATCCCAATACTATTCTATGTCAGGAATATTGCACAGTAAATAAATATTACCAAACATGATGACATTCCTTGTATGCAGGTTAGGGTGGTGGTTAACCAAACTGGTCTTTACCATTTGCAGCTTGTTCAAAACGCTGCTGCCCGACTGCTAACTAACAGTTGTAAACATGAGCACATAACACCTGTCCTGTCCTCCCTGCACTGGCTTCCTGTCCAGTTCAGAATTTATTTTAAAATCTTTGTTTTTAATGCAGTCACAGGCCTTGCACATACTATTTTTGTGAGATTCTGACTCCTCCCCAACCCAGCAGAGCTCTACGTTCTGCTGGGCAACATCTGCTGAAGGTCCCCCGGTCCCGGTGTAAACAGTGGGGCAATCGTTCTTTTGCAGTGGTCGGTCCTAAACTCTGGAAATCTTTGCCTGTTAAATTATGTTCCATTACTGACCTGCCTCTGTTTAAAGCCAAACTTAAGACCCACTTATCAATCAATCAACTTTATTTCTAAAGCATATTTAAAACAACATAAGTTGACCAAATATATATAATTTTTTTTTTTATAGATCCTAAAGGCAACATATAAATAAAAAACAGGATGGGACCTTAAATTGATCCTTGGGGCACTCCACAACCAAGCATAGACACAACATATGAGAACTGGCCTAAATTTACAGAAAATGCTCTATTGCAAGTAGCACCGAAACCATTTGAGGGCGGGGCATAAACCCACACTCTGTTCAAAGCGAGATAAAAGAATTTTATCGTGCACAGTATCAAATGTGGAAGTTAAGTCCAACAACACTAAAACAGCTGGTCTACCAGTGTCAGAAAATAAAAGCATCACATAAAAATTACTTTTAAAAGAGCAGTTTCAGTGCTGTGCAGTGCTTTAAAACTTGACTGGAATTTCTCTGGGATACTGTGACTCTCAAGATATGACTGCAATTGGCCATAAACAACTTTCTCTACTTTTACTACTTTCTCTAACATTTTCCAATTCTTCTCCTGTTTATTGACCACTCCAACAAGCATTCCAAGCATACTGTATAACTATTTCTACTTAAAACCACCAGGGGGTAATTTTTACCCCATTTAGAAATCACTGACTGGTTTACATGTAGCTAGCATAGGACCCATGTGTATTGTAAAAACACATTATTACCTCAGACCATTCAGAAGAACTTAAATAATCTCAAATATCATTCCAGTGAAGTCATTCAATGGGCAGTTCACATTTGATTTGACAAAAGTGTGTCACAGATGCTGACACTAAGGGTGCTCCAATCGATCGGCCCCCAATTATGATCCGCTGATAATGGCTAAAATAGTGTGATCGGCACAAATTGCCGATAAGCGGGGCCATTCAAATGATGCAAAACGCACAACAGTTTCACTCTTTGTTCTTACATAAATAGGCTCCACAACTCCACAAACCTCATGATATCAGCTCAAAGACAAGTAGCACTAAGACACAGAGGAGCGGCTCAGCTGCTTTCTGATTCTCGGACTTTAGACACAAAATAAAGTATTGAAAGTGAGGGACCTGTTAGCGTAGCATAACTGCAAACTACACTTTAGCTCACAGCTAACAACAAGCTACTTTCTGAACAACAGTAAAACAAGGTAAACAGCTGAATGTCAACTTGCGTGTGTGTGCAGCTCCGTGGGGTCTGTCTGTGTGTGTGTCTGTGAGTGCACACAGCTCCTGTACTCCTGTGCTCAATACCAGCGACAATTTTAATGGGGCAAAATAAAACAAATTATGAAATACTCTCAATATTGGATTATTCCCCGTGTTTTTACTGCTGTGTTCTGTACCGAGGCAGGGCCTGGTGAACTTTTGTTATGGTTGCCACGCTCTAATGAATGCAGTGGAACCCCTTGAAATAGATATATTTATGATCGGGGGGTAATCAGTGATCAGCCAATATATTTCTTCAGTGATCGGCCCAAAAATTTCTGATCAGGGCACCCCTACACTGTTTCGTCAAAAATTGATTTTGAATGTGACAAGTCATGTTTAACACCTTAAAAACTTGAACCAATAAACTATAAAACTTTGTTAAATAGACCCTGCACTACATTAAAAGGATTTAGGGTGCATTCTCACTAGGGCCAGATAAACCATGCTGTAAAGAAGATTGTTGCCTGCACTCACACTGCCACCAACCTGCAGAGAAAGAGGCAAATTGTACTGATTCTACTGTTTGTAGGCTTGCTAGCTGTTTTTTTATACTGATAATCCAGTCAAGAATGGCAATACTACCACGCTCTAGGGCCATATCCAGGGGCAGCTGGTATCACGTGTGCTAAGCACTCCCTGTCATTTTAAATTAAAATCTAATTAAAATAATTTTAATAATTATTATATTTAAGTTTTAATTGACAATACATATACAGTATTTAAATATAAATACGTAAAAACATGGTGTTTCATTTTTTGTTTTAAAATAACCCTGTAAACCACAAAGACAAGAAAAAAATGTTTTGTTTTTTTTTACATTTTAAAATTTTCCACTGTTCAGCTTTGTACTTCTGATTGACAGATATGTAAGACCCGCCCCCTTGGTATCAACCCTTTTATTGATTATTGACTATTAGGGCTAAATTAAATTAGCCCAGAGGACTGGATTTCGGCCAATAACAGAGCACGTACAGTAGCTAGTGTACATACTCTTTACAGTGCTAGTGGCGGTGGTAGGGGCTAAACTTTTAACAGAACATGGCGGTAAATGTATTTAGCATTAGCTGTAAGTTTGTTTGGTAGAAATTCAATATGATCCTAGCGGTGGAAGATATTGATGAACTTTGTGAGGATTTTATAAGAAGACTGAGACTATTATAAGAGACTAAATCACAATCATCAGCCATGAGACAACAGAAGATGGATTTCTGCAGTATTTTTTTAGGCAGTGATTGGGACAGTGACCCTGGACACGACAGGACAATTATGTGTAAATGTCGGCTCTCCTCTGCCCAGTGTCAGGGCACTTAAGTCCGTCTCAGCTTTCACTTTAGCTGCTTCAGAGTAAAAGTTATGTGTGTTTTTGACTGATAACAGCAACTAATATTCTGATTGGACATATTTTAGCTCCATTTATTTTATATATATATATATATATATTCATTCATTCATTAATTTTCTACCGCTTTGTCCCATTAGGGGTCGCGGGTGGCTGGAGCCTATCCCAGCAGCTTTGTGTCTGAGGCGGGGTACACCCTGGACAGTGGCCAGTTAGTCGCAGGGCTGACATAAAGAGACAGACAGTGACAGACAACCATTCACTCTCACATTCATTCACTAGGGACACTTTAGAGTTGCCAATTTACTTGTACATGCATGTTTTTGGACGGTGGGAGGAAGCCGGAGTACCCGGAGAGAACCCACATTAAGACACGGAGGACATGCAGACTCACGACCTTCTTGCTGTGAGGCAGGAGTGCTAACCACTCTGCCACGTGCACCCCTATATATATATATATAAATAAATTATATATATTTTTTAATCAACGCCAGAGGAAAGCAGCACTCCTAGATTTCAATCATGTCTTAAGTTGTACATGCAACCTCTTGTGTGCTTATGACAATTTGTTAAATCATATGAAATGTGATGCTGCTGTTTCTGTAGTGTGCTACTAAATATAACAATGCCCCTCCTATGCCTTGTTTAAAATCTTGAAATGGCTATATTTACCACTGTTTATAGAGTAACTTAGAATTACATCATAGTCTTTATCAAAAAAAACATTCTCACATGGAAGTTGTCACTGAGGTCAATAGGAAATCTCTTCTCTCAGGCTTTCTTCAGGTATTTAGCATTAATGCTCCAATCAGCCTGAGCTCTAAATCTGTCCTGGACTATCTACCGTTACACTTCAAGTGAGAATCAACAATATTGTTATCTGTGTCTGTATATTTTAAGTTGGTCATACTGATGGCAAAGTATACTGTCTTTGAACAACTGCTGATGGCATAGTATACTTTAAACACCTCCAAAACCTACAATACTAGAACCCCACCAGAATAACTGTGCATTAAAATCATATAATGGTCCTGCAAGTTTTCATAATTCATATTCACCGTTTGTGTTTTTATTGGACTCTCTGGATGTACACGGAAATGTGAATATTTACACTGTGTACCTCTACAATACAAGATTCTCTGGTCTATGACTAAAGAACTATACTACATGCTTCAAGAAAGACTGTTTGTTTTAGTCTCTAATGTCAGGACAGTGTTACTGTAACCATAGAAAAACTGCAATCTTCACCTAGGGGCACAGAATATAGGAACTACAAATGTTCACAGAACGTAAAGTGTGTTATTCTTCTTCTCCTTTTGCTATGTGGGAATGTGTAACAAAGGCCCAGCCCCCCTCAAGATATGAGACCAGAAAACCTTAAATGCAGGTCAGGTCTTGGTCTCATTTACTTTAATGTTAGGAATCTTCTGCCTAAAGGTGAGCATTCAACTCTCTTTTCCCATGCTGCACCATGGTCATGGAACAATATTCAGAACTGACTACAGCTTCAGGAGCTCATTTTCTTGAGGAACCTAAAAGGGCTACTGACAAACTGAAGTGTGTACTTGATATTCTTAGTCTGGCTTTAAATGCTTTTGAGATTTGCTTTGTACAATTGAGTTCTCCACTGTTGTTGGTTTCTTGTTGTTTTTTTTCTTCTCAAGGGACTTCCTGGTAAAATAAAGGTTAAAGAATAAATAAATAAAAACATGTACTACTCTTTTTACATTGATTGTTAGTGCCAGCCCAAAATTAAATGTAATGATTAAAACTCGTCATTGTTTTTTTTTTGTGTGTCATCAAGATTATGGCGTATTCCCGACACATTTTGCACCAATCTAGCAAAATAAAGATTTATATATTATATTTAATCAATGATTCTATGTCATGAGAATGATGTACACAAATGAATGTACCCGTGCTAGGCCTGGTCCACCTTTTCCAACCGTGCCAATCATTGCAAACATGCTTTACTGATCACAATTAGGATTGCTGTTCCTCCATTTCTAGTGCTCAATTTCGAAAAAATGCCTTTATTGTTTTCAGTGTTGAATTCCAATCGTGTGCAGGAGAGAGTGTGCCAAAAAACAGCCTGGTTCTACCATCTTTTGTTTGTTATGTTCAGCTGCCCTTGTTTCCTTCATAGCATTAATTTGTTTCAGCTAATTTCACAGTCGGCATTAGTTCAGGCAGGAGCAGAAAAAGCATGGGCTTTGCTTTAAACCCCGGCCACGAGAGGATTTGTTTACCTCCGATTCTTAGAACAAGAGCTAAGCTGACTCCGCTGCCTTTCTTCTTTTGGCCTCTGAACACTCATTTGCCAAAGTGTGCTTGAGCGAGCGTGGATATGGAGAGTCCACAGTCACGTTTGGTTTGTCAGATAACCACCACTGCTTCTCTACATTATTCACTGGGATAGAGAGCCTCATGCAGCTTTCACTTTTAAAAGAAACATTTAAAGTATATGAATATATTCATTCTATTGCTTATCGTTTTTTAAGGCCGTATTATCCACTAGAGCTGTATGGTACAGGTCGGGTCAGTACGTAAGCATAGTACTGCACCTCACTGGTTTGCCTTTTGGTCCTTCAATGTGGTCTAGATAGGTGGAGCTAAACAAAAAAGTTTGTTTTTGATAATCAGTGGCAATTCAAAAGGGAAAATATAAAAGTATCCTTAGTGAGAGTGAATGGGTTACGGATCGGGTTCTCTGTGACTGTCTATGTTTAAGTGTCAGTCCTGTGACTAACTGGTGAACCTCACCTCAGGCCATAAACAAATGGAACAGGCAACAGTCTGTTCAACTGGACTAAACGGTAAAAAATTAATCAATTTGGCTAGCATTTATTATCAAGCTAGCATTTATTATCATCAGTGGTTTTTGGTTTTACAAACATAACTTCAGACTTCTGTCTGCTTTATTTAGTTTGTACCAAAACCAAAAACAATCCCTTTAGCCCTGTGTTTCACTTAGCATTCACAAGACACATTTGATAAAACAGACATTTTTCCTCTTCAGTTCTTATTTTGTTTTGTTGATAGACAACATTGTTTAGCATTTTTTCCGCGTTCGGGAAAGCTAAGGTTACATTGGCCTTTGTTAAAAAAAAAAAAAAGGCAGATTTAAGAAGTCTAATTCTTCAGTGTGTTCAATCTTGAATAACTCTAAGCCTGTAACTCCTACAAACAAGTGTTTTCTTTCAAATGAGACCAAGCCCATGTTTGCATAAAGATGCATAAAAGAATAAATTTATATTTACTCTAGGATATACCTTTTTAGGTGTACTGTATGTAGATAAAATAGCTTTGCTGAAGAGGACAACTAACCCAAAAATCCCCAAATATTTGCAGCATCACTAATTTGCTGCAAATATCACTAATTTTGCTCACTAATTTTTAATTGCATGTTGAATATATCCTCGATAATAATGTGTGGTCTATAGTAAACACTAGATCAAAATTCTTTCAACACCAAGTTTTTGTGAAGTTTGTTTTTGGAAGTGTGGCAGTCAAAGATATTTTGGAGCCACTTTCTCGCACAACCCTGAAATAACTGTACTCTGCATCTCCATATTTGAGTCAAATTAAACACAAGCTTTACACAAATCCACAGATTGCTATCAAATGAGCCATCTATTCTGAGAATGAAGTCTTCTGACGCGTATCTTCCGATGTGCTGAGACAACTGGAAATGAGCCCCAGATCTGCAGATAGTTGCTCATCCACTCACATGTTTTAATTTGATCAGAGCTTTTTCCGGATTAGCAGCAGGGCTCGTTTCAGGGACTTGTCCAGCCAATTAAGACGGACTGGCAAGCATCAGCGCAACCAATCTGCTACTTTCTAAATATGCTGCCAATGACTCTGGGCCGCTCCGCTGCAGCCGTGAAGGATTAACAGTTCAGAAAAATCCAGCACTGTTGTCAAACAGAGAAACAGATTCAGCAAGACAACTCAAATTCTCTTTCATAGTTTACTGAGGAATATAGACTGATTGAGACTGACTATATTTACAAATCGATATCTTCCTAAGAGCATTTTATAAAATATCAGATCATTTGATAGAACCAGGAACCAACTATAAATACTCCAAAGCTTCGTACCAGAGCCACTAGTGCAAAGATGTAAAAAAAAAAAGGCAAAATTAAATTGACATTAGAAGATTACTGCTTATGCAATATGACCATTAGTTTGGGTAAATAATATTTTGGAGGCAAATATTAGTATTTTTGGTGAGAAGGTGGAGGTTAACTCACTGCAAAGGGAGTTGAATTTGAGCCTTAGTGTGGATACCCACTAATTATAAGTTATAGAAACTGAAAATGCATTTTGACCAGCAATTTGAAGATTGGTTACATTGTCCCGTAATGTATAAAATAGCCTCTTTAGTGAAAACTGGCCACACATCAACATCAGCAAAATATTGTGTTCATGTCTTTCTTAAGAAACCTATGTTCTGAAAATATATAAATCCATACTGAGGCATCAATTATTTATAATGTTTATTTACTTGCTCCAGAAAAGGATATTTCTTCAGGTGTTTAATGCTAAGAGTGTTAGCAGAGACACTATACCCTCAGTTCATACCAGGGGCGGACTTTACCATTAGGCAAAGGTCGGCAATTGCCTTGGGCCCCGAGCTACCTAGGGGCCCCAAAATGCCCCATTAACTTGCTTAAAGATTTTTAGTTTTTTTTTACTTCGTGCAAAATATATATTTCTAAAACTCCATTTGCGAAAAATGGCATCAAATCATTAGTGTCGCAGACAGGAGCCCCACCCCACCCCCCACCTGACTACATTGGACTATTCCATTATTTCACTTACTGCGCATGTGCGAAAGTGTCAAGGCTGTAATGCGCCAAAAAACTGACGAAGATAGACAGAGTGTACAGACTAGAGAGAGAGTGTTGACAGTAAAAATGAAGCGAAGCTACCCAAGCGGTGCTGAAAAAAGGAAGAAACAGGAGGCAAGCAAAAAGTTTTTATCAAAATTGCCGAAGTTAACAAACTTTTTTGTGATGCCCGGCCCCGCGGACAATGTTAGCATTGCTGCTAGCGTGGAGGAGCTACCCGTTGCCGCCGGCGCCGACAGTGCTATCCCAGGCTGCTCAAGCGATATTGCTGCTAACCTTACATGCGCGGCAATTTTACAGGGTGAGGAGGATCCTTCAACTGCAGCTGCAGGTAACGAAACTTTCAGTGACAGTGATGATAATAATGATGACGACGACTATAACGAAAAAGACGACAATTCCAATGAACAACTAATGAGTACTAGCAGTCATTCTGACCAATGTGTTACACTTGGACTTGAAGATGACCCAGCACTCTGGCCAAAACATCTCACTGACAAAGAGCGCTGCTCAATAGTGCAGAGAGGCCCAGTTCAGAGCAAGGATAGAATTTATCCTAAAAATCAAGAGGGCAGAAGATTTACAAACAGCAATTATTACCTGCAAATGAAGAATGGAGAAAAAATAAAGAGGTCCTGGCTCGTGTACAGTGAAAAAATGACTGTGTTATGTGCTTTTGTTGCCGCTTGTTTGGTAACCGAGAAAAGGCCACTCAGCTAAGTGCAGATGGGTTTAATTACTGGAAAAATCTTTCTGCACACTTGAGACAGCATGAGAGGTCAGCAGAACACATCACTAACGTGGATGCTTGGCGCAATCTTTCACAGAAACTACAAACCAACACAGCTATAGATCAGGTAAACCAAGATCTAATTGCTCTTGAAGTAAACCGCTGGAAAGAGATTTTAAGACGACTTATTGCAATTGTAAACCATCTGGCAGAGCACAATCTTGCATTTCGTGGCCACTCAGACAAATTGTTTGAGGCTGGTAATGGAAATTTTCTTGGACAAGTGCAATTAATGGCTCAGTTTGACCCAGTGATGCGAGAGCATCTGAGGAGAATTCAGGCAAAACAGCTAAGTGACACCTATTTAAGCAAGAATATCCAAAATGAACTTATTTCCCTTGTGGCAAAATGTACAACTGATGCAATTATAGAGAGAGTGAAAACAGCCAAATACTATGCAGTAATTATGGACTGCACTCCAGACCTCAGTCACAATGAGCAGCTCTCAGTGGTGCTACGAATTGTTAATTGTGAATTATCAAAGGGTGTCTCCATCCATGAGCACTTTGTTGGATTTCTTCAGGCACTTGACACAACAGGAAAAGGCTTATGTGAGACATTTTTAGGCCAACTAGAAACACTAGGATTGGATCTTTGCAATTGTCGAGGCCAGTCTTACGATAACGGGAGCAACATGCAGGGTAAAAAGCAGGAGTCCAAAAGAGAGTGCTGGAAATAAACAACAAAGCGTTATATGTTCCTTGCGGAAGTCACACACTGAACCTTGTTGTTGGTGATGCAGCCAAGTCCTCCGTGACGTCCATCAGCTTCTTTGGGCTGATACAGCGACTTTACAATCTTTTCAGCTCTTCAGTTCAACGTTGGAGTATTCTCAAAGAACACGCCAAGAATTTGACACTTAAAGCATTGTCTACAACCAGGTGGGAGTGTAGAGTTGAAGCTGTGAAAGCTGTTCGCTACCAGCTGCCTGAAATCGTGAAGGCATTAACTGCTTTAAAGGAGTACGCCACAGAGAAAAGAGATGCAGATGTTGTCTCAACAGCTGAAAGCATCTGCAAGGAGCTGCAGAAATGGCCTTTTGTGGTAAGTACCATTGTGTGGTACAATGTGTTGTTCCAGATAAACAAAGTGAGCAAGATCCTTCAGAGCCCCAAAGTTTCAGTTGAGACAGTGAGAGAAGAAATCAGGGCAGTGAAAGAATATCTTCAGGAATTTCGCAGTCATGGATTTCATTCTGCGAAAACAGATGCCAGGGAGATAGCAGAGAAGCTTGAGGTGCAGATGAGCTGGCCTGAGGTGCGTCAGAGAAGAAAAAACAAACAGTTTGAGTATGAGGGAACAGAGAACACTCAGTCAACTGCAGAAGAGCTCTTTAAAAGAGATTTTTCTATGTCTAATAGATACAGCTCTTGTCACAGTAGAGAACAGATTTTCCAACATGGAAATCTTCTATGAGCTTTATGGATTTCTCTACTCACAGGACACAATGAGAAGCACTGAGAAGGAAGGGAAGCTGGATGAATGCTGCCACAGATTAGAGCAAAGGATGGATGACATTGATGCAGAAGATCTGAAGCTTGAGGTTAAGGGTGCAGTTAGGTCATTCCCGCCACATGTCTCATCACCATTTGAGATGCTTGACTATATATATAAAGAGAATTTACTTGACATATATCCAAATTTGAGTATAGCTTTCAGACTCCTCCTCACTCTTCCTGTTACAGTAGCTTCGGGTGAGAGAAGTTTCTCATCACTGAAACTTATCAAAACGTACCTCAGATCAACTATGTCACAGGACCGGCTGTCTGCTGTTCTCTCCATCGAGCAGGAAGTCAGGAAGTCACTGGATATGGAATCAGTGATAGCAAGATTTGCTGAGGCCAAAGCTCGCAAGGTCAGATTATAGTGCTTTAGACGTGACAATACAGACACACTCACTCACACACAGACACACTCACTCAGAGACACACAGGCACACTCAGTCACACAGACACACTCACTCAGAGACACTCACACACACACACAGACACACTCAGTCACACAGACACACTCACTCAGAGACACTCACACACACACAGACACACTCAGTCACACAGACACACTCACTCAGAGACACTCACACACACACAGACACACTCGCACACAGACACACTCGCACACAGACACACTCGCACACAGACACACTCAGTCACACAGACACACTCAGTCACACAGACACACTCAGTCACACAGACACACTCAGTCACACAGACACACTCAGTCACACAGACACACTCACTCACAGACACACTCACACACAGACACACTCACACACAGACACACTCACACACAGACACACTCACACACAGACACACTCACACACAGACACACTCAGTCACACAGACACACTCAGTCACACAGACACACTCACACACAGACACACTCACTCACAGACACACTCAGTCACACAGACACACTCAGTCACACAGACACACTCACTCAGAGACACTCACACACACACAGACACACTCGCACACAGACACACTCGCACACAGACACACTCGCACACAGACACACTCAGTCACACAGACACACTCAGTCACACAGACACACTCACTCACAGACACACTCACACACAGACACACTCACACACAGACACACTCACACACAGACACACTCACACACAGACACACTCACACACAGACACACTCAGTCACACAGACACACTCAGTCACACAGACACACTCACTCACAGACACACTCACACACAGACACACTCAGTCACACAGACACACTCACACACAGACACACTCAGTCACACAGACACACTCAGTCACACAGACACACTCAGTCACACAGACACACTCAGTCACACAGACACACTCAGTCACACAGACACACTCACACACAGACACACTCAGTCACACAGACACACTCACTCACAGACACACTCAGTCACACAGACACACTCAGTCACAGACACACTCAGTCACACAGACACACTCACTCACAGACACACTCACACACAGACACACTCAGTCACACAGACACACTCAGTCACACAGACACACTCAGTCACACAGACACACTCAGTCACACACACACTCACTCACTCACTCAGAGAAACTCACCCACACAGACCAAAGAGAGAAGAAGAAAATAACAGGCAAAGACCAAAGAGAGAAAAAGACAGGCAAAGACCAAAGAGAGAAGAAGAAAAAGACAGGCAAAGACCAAAGAGAGAAAAAGACAGGCAAAGACCAAAAAGAGAAGAAGAAAAAGACAGGCAAAGGCCAAAGAGAGAAGAAGAAAAAGACAGGCAAAGACCAAAGAGAGAAGAAGAAAAAGACAGGCAAAGACCAAAGAGAGAAAAAGACAGGTAAAGACCAAAGAGAGAAGAAGAAAAAGACAGGCAAAGACCAAAGGGAGAAAAAGACAGGCAAAGACCAAAGAGAGAAAAAGACAGGCAAAGACCAAAGAGAGAAAAAGACAGGCAAAGACCAAAGAGAGAAAAAGACAGGCAAAGACCAAAGAGAGAAGAAGAAAAAGACAGGCAAAGACCAAAGAGAAGAAGAAAAAGACAGGCAAAGGCCAAAGAGAGAAGAAGAAAAAGACAGGCAAAGACCAAAGAGAGAAGAAGAAAAAGACAGGCAAAGACCAAAGAGAGAAAAAGACAGGTAAAGACCAAAAGAGAAGAAGAAAAAGACAGGCAAAGACCAAAGGGAGAAAAAGACAGGCAAAGACCAAAGAGAGAAAAAGACAGGCAAAGACCAAAGAGAGAAAAAGACAGGCAAAGACCAAAGAGAGAAGAAGAAAAAGACAGGCAAAGACCAAAGAGAGAAAAAGACAGGCAAAGACCAAAGAGAGAAGAAGAAAAAGACAGGCAAAGACCAAAAAGAGAAGAAGAAAAAGACAGGCAAAGGCCAAAGAGAGAAGAAGAAAAAGACAGGCAAAGACCAAAGAGAGAAGAAGAAAAAGACAGGCAAAGACCAAAGAGAGAAAAAGACAGGCAAAGACCAAGAGAGAAGAAGAAAAAGACAGGCAAAGACCAAAGAGAGAAGAAGAAAAAGACAGGCAAAGACCAAAGAGAGAAAAAGACAGGCAAAGACCAAAGAGAGAAAAAGAAAAAGACAGGCAAAGACCAAAGAGAGAAGAAGAAAAAGACAGGCAAAGACCAAAGAGAGAAAAAGACAGGTAAAGACCAAAGAGAGAAGAAGAAAAAGACAGGCAAAGACCAAAGGGAGAAAAAGACAGGCAAAGACCAAAGAGAGAAAAAGACAGGCAAAGACCAAAGAGAGAAGAAGAAAAAGACAGGCAAAGACCAAAGAGAGAAAAAGACAGGCAAAGACCAAAGAGAGAAGAAGAAAAAGACAGGCAAAGACCAAAGAGAGAAGAAGAAAAAGACAGGCAAAGACCAAAAAGAGAAGAAGAAAAAGACAGGCAAAGGCCAAAGAGAGAAGAAGAAAAAGACAGGCAAAGACCAAAGAGAGAAGAAGAAAAAGACAGGCAAAGACCAAAGAGAGAAGAAGAAAAAGACAGGCAAAGACCAAAGAGAGAAGAAGAAAAAGACAGGCAAAGACCAAAGAGAAAAAAAGACAGGCAAAGACCAAAGAGAGAAGAAGAAAAAGACAGGCAAAGACCAAAGAGAGAAAAAGACAGGCAAAGACCAAAGAGAGAAAAAGAAAAAGACAGGCAAAGACCAAAGAGAGAAGAAGAAAAAGACAGGCAAAGACCAAAGAGAGAAAAAGACAGGTAAAGACCAAAGAGAGAAGAAGAAAAAGACAGGCAAAGACCAAAGGGAGAAAAAGACAGGCAAAGACCAAAGAGAGAAAAAGACAGGCAAAGACCAAAGAGAGAAGAAGAAAAAGACAGGCAAAGACCAAAGAGAAAAAAGACAGGCAAAGACCAAAGAGAGAAGAAGAAAAAGACAGGCAAAGACCAAAGAGAGAAGAAGAAAAAGACAGGCAAAGACCAAAAAGAGAAGAAGAAAAAGACAGGCAAAGGCCAAAGAGAGAAGAAGAAAAAGACAGGCAAAGACCAAAGAGAGAAGAAGAAAAAGACAGGCAAAGACCAAAGAGAGAAAAAGACAGGCAAAGACCAAAGAGAGAAAAAGACAGACAAAGACCAAAGAGAGAAGAAGAAAAAGACAGGCAAAGACCAAAGAGAGAAGAAGAAAAAGACAGGCAAAGACCAAAGGGAGAAAAAGACAGGCAAAGACCAAAGAGAGAAAAAGACAGGCAAAGACCAAAGAGAGAAAAAGACAGGCAAAGACCAAAGAGAGAAAAAGACAGGCAAAGACCAAAGAGAGAAAAAGACAGGCAAAGACCAAAGAGAGAAGAAGAAAAAGACAGGCAAAGACCAAAGAGAGAAGAAAAGGGAGAGCAGGAAAAAATCAGTGAAAGAAAAAAGGTAAACATTTTAAAAGGTAAGTTATTTTTACTAATTGATCACTTATTGTCTTGTGTGTTTCTTCTCACTTTAGTAACACAAGACAGAAGTCCAAAAACATGTAGCAGCAAGCAGATCCATATAGAAGATACTATCAGAACAACCAAGGTAAATGACAACCAATGACACCTCTTCCCTGTGTAAATAGACAATACATATTATTGTACAGAGAACATTTTATGTAAATACAATTTTACAGAGGATACATCTGTTAAACAGAATGTTGTTCTGTGTTTTTTATTTTTCTTCTTTTTTTTTTTTACAGATACAACTCCAGATGTCTATACATCATTGCTGTGTGAAGACTGCTGAAGAAAAGTAACAAGTAGGGCTTTTTTTTAATTTTTATTTTTTTAATAAGGATTGACAAAAGGAGGGAAACAAGAGATGTAGAGGGCCCCATGTCTGTGTTTGCCTTGGGCCCCAAAATGTCTAAATCCGCCCCTGGTTCATACTGTCGTTGTGTCCTTGGGCAAGACACTTAACCCTCCTTGCCTCCAGTGGCACAGCATTGGTGTATGAATTCATGTGATTGTGGCCCTGGTGTATGGTGTGAGAATGTAGGGACAACGGATGGAAATTAGCCTAAAGGCTACAATCTGGCATGTTTACATTTATGTGATTGTGTATGTTCATTAACATGCACTGTCCCAATCAAATAAAGTGAAAACAAAAAAAAGACAGGATTCATACTGCTCCTACTGGTGTGATGGACATACTATAGTGTCAAATTCTTCTTCCAGTAAATTTGAAGTAATTTGTACTTGTCTGGTATTTTATCTTAACCCTTCGTTAAGTTACTACTCAAGTATTTATGTTGTTGAGTACTTTTACTAGTTATTCTTTAGTTTTTATAACTTTCTATCCACCTCTGACGTTCAACAATTACAAGAATAAACTTAAAAGTACTTAAGTCCTTACCTGTGTTACCAGCTGAGCTAACCAAGAGCCATATTATGACTGTGAAGTCACATATATCTCTGGGTTCATCTTCTTCTCCATTGTTCGGATCCACATATTGATCATACTGAAGTAGTTTTGGAGTAGATTGATATAAAACATGAGGTAACAGTATTACTGGTTGTGAAGTCAAGAGACTGGAAATGCCAAACTATCTACAATAGTGATATTGTTGTCTACAATATCTTCATTTAAACCCATTAAAGCTTTTATTCTCTAAATTGTGCTACCATCAACTAGCTCTTTAGTCATTAGCTCTCTGGTCATAATGAACAGATCACAAGCAAAGATGAAAGGGCCAGAGCTTTTTGACTTTATTCCCACAAATTAGCAGTCCACAACCAACAAACTATGTGTCTGCGTGGTGCAGAATACAGATAATAGAACAGCCCGAGCCACTGTAACAGACTGTAGAAAGCCATGCAGAAATAAAATTAGGCTCGGTGACCTTTGGTTGAAGCGCTCGCTGTCACCTCACGTGGATACACCATTTGTATCTCTGGCGGAACTCACTTGCCTTCTGTCTCCCCGCTGAGAATAAATGAAGCTTCCCCGGGACCCTTGCTGTGCCTCTGGACCCTTTCTCCCACACAGAGCCACTCACACTGGCCCGAGTCCCAACACACTAAATACAGCACGCTTTGGCACAGACTGCAGCAGCCAGCTAAGTCCATTTGGTTAATAGCAAAGCCTTTTTTCATTCCAATAAATGCTCAATTAGAACACCTGGGAGCACATATTCAAGGCTAAGAGTCGCCAAGTCTGCACAGAGGGGGTATTTTAATCTGTCTTTTTGAAAAAAATACCCTGCTTAAAAATATCTTCAGCCAACAATTGAAGTGCTATTCCTCCAAAAATCATATGACAATGGCTGTACACAGTTTGTAGAAAGGTAATCTCAGCATTATATTAATTCAACAGAGGCAACAAGGCAAGCGCATATAACTGTACATATTTAATAATAGTGTCTAAATAATCCTATACATGTGTTTTATTATTTGCTGAAGACATCTTATAATGCACAAGGCACAACACGTTTTCATGGTCACTTTATGTGTAATCAAGAAGTTAACATTAACTATATCACTACAAGTTTTGTAATGCATTTGATTTACTGCATAAAACTGCAGTTATCAAAAATCTTATTGAATTCTGTTGAGCAATTATACTGTATAATGTGGCTTTGACATAATTCATTGTTATGAGGAGGAAATTCTCAGTTTTGTAACTTCACGTTCATAAGAAGAAAACGGAAAATGTTTGTTTACTAAAATCTGTGTAGAAGTAGCTTGGCCTAAATCTCAGGTGGCTGTTAACTGCCACAGAAGAAAGGAAACATGTTTTCTTTCATCCTCTCTGTACAAAAGTGCTTTTCACAGATACAACCCGCCAGGAGCTCATCATGTTCGACACAATCCTTCTCGGGGGTTGATTGATGCTTCTGCCGCGTTCCGAGGCCAGACTGTGCATAAATTACAGGTTGTTAAAGTCGATCAATTAATTTATTCACTAAAAATAACTTGAGATTAATTAAATTTGAATTTAGAGTAATGGCAAAAACATTAACGGCCAATAAGGAGTAAATTAATACATTCATCAAATTAAATGACATTTTTCAAGTCCTAAAAATGATTGCACATAAAGATCACATTATATACCATCTTTCTTCTGTCTTTTGCTTCCTCCACATACATTTTGACTTTGGGCACCTTCAGACCTTGCATTTGAATCCATCCTTTCTCTGTCGGACATGTGTCTGTCCTTACTTGTATTCACAACTGGTAGTTTAAGCCACTATTATGATGCACAGCAAGTCTTATCTTTCCAGTTATTGTATTTTTGAATCAACTGTTAAACCTTAAACTAAATGGAACCACGGTTATCTCAGTTAACTACTGTGTCTTTGACAGTTGGTGAAGTTACTGCTCTTTGGCTCTGAAAACTTAACCTAGAACTAAATCTGCTGCTGCATCTTCAAACCTAAAATACGCCCAGACCTGTCAGTTCTGCCACATCATTGGATATAATTCGGAACATGAATACTTTGCTTGAATCAGGGCAACACAATGTTGTTTAGTAACAGTTAAATTCAGGTGTGCTCTGGAGAAAGGTCAGTTAGTCACAGTGCTAACACTTGAGACATACACTAACAGAGAACCATTCACTCTGACATTCATTCATACTTTGGCCAGTGGGATGCAGCTGGACCTGAAGAGAAGCCACGTTAACACAGGAGAGTTTAACTGCTTTAATACAAAATGGGAATTATATTACATGATGTAGTAAGTCTGTAAATGCGAGCCAGGACATGTACCCATTCATTTATCCTGATAAATGTAACAAAGGCCTTGTCCAAATGATCGGATCGCTCTGAACGCATTTACTATATTCACATCTTTTATTAAGGCTGACCATTCACGCTGCATAGATTTTATTGCCAGAGGGACTTTGTTCTATTAGCTTTGTGTTTAGCTGAATTTGCCTACCTTTGGCTGGTATATAAAGAACGCAGTCTGCTTTTGAAAGCCTAAAGTTGCTCGGTTCCTGCTTGCAGCCTTGTAGAATGGACAGAACGAGCCTGACAGGTAGTCCAATTTGGAGCTTTTCCGACCCCGGAGCTGAAACCCTGGGTATCCTCCTCATCAATGGTGACGCCGCCTGTCAACACATGTCCGTCAAGTGCACAACCACACTACTGCTTTCATTTGCGTTAACACTGATATACCACTGGTTTGACAGCCGCACCTTTTTTCCAAGCTCTCATCCAGTTGACTCTATTCGTGCTCCCCATTTCAAGACCTCTGCAAATTGTGAAATTTAACTGGTTTATTTCCGTGCCTGCTTGGGTTTGTGGTAAATGGCTCTATAAAACAGGTATCTTCACAAATAGCTCTTTAAAATGCCATTATAGCTAAACAAATCCAACTTTTAATCAAGGCGTCTAACCGGTTTGTAGGAGCCATATTAAACAGGCTAAATAACCTTTGTAATGCCGTTATATCAGCAAATTGCTTAGCGCTGTCCAGTCTTTATAGAAGATAGTCTTTTCCAAACAGCTATAGACAGCACCATAACTAGATATAATAAATACAATACAATTTCCCTAGAGAGTATGTGTATGTGTACGTCACTATACAAAGATTGTTGCACAGAATATGAGAATTCCAACATGTCCAATTTGTGATGTTTTTTTCCCTGGCAAAACAAGTATATAATCACATAGCTTTAAATTAGGGTTACCACCTGGACGATCTTCACATTTAAATTAAATTGACTTTGAATTGAATTATTTTTTTCAATAATTTAGCTTATTAAGAGTGTCAGTGTGTAGTCATTTTTTATTTGAGTGGATTTTAATGGCCATGGTAGTCATTTTGAGGAGTTTTCAATGTTACATATTTATTTTCAATGATATGTTACAGAGCTTTGACCTAAAACCAAACCTGATAGAACCAGACTGTTCTGGTCTCATAGTCTTTAGCTCTGAAAGGACAGTATGGACTGATGTGAGAGTTGTTAAGACAGCATACAATTTGAAAATGAATGATCAGGTTTAATTCTTGCAAGAATGAAGCACAACTCACATGTAACAATGGTACAGGACAGGGTTTTAGCTTGGCAAAGTAAATAATACATGATATTTTATATCATGCTGTAAAGGTTGTAGGAGGCATATTGTTTACACTCCCCCCATGACAAGTTCCCAGGTGCAGGATTTAGTCCTTGGCAAATTATGTCTATGTCTAGTAGTGTCTATGTCTATGTTTTTGATTAGCGTTGTCCACAACATGAATCTACAGTCCACCTCCACCTCAAAGACAAAGGACATTCCTTTGAGGACAGCGATGTCCAAATTTTGTCCAGAGAGGCCAGATGGTTTGAGAGAGGTGTGAAGGAAAACATTTTTGTTCAAATGGAAAAGCCCTCTTTGAACAGAGAGGTGGCCTAAGATTAGTATTTATAACAGTGTTCTGAAACCTAAAACAAAACAGTTTTACTCTAGAACAACAACAACACCTGAATGGAACCGTGACACTAACGACTCTCCTGAGCCTTTAACAACATCAGGTGTCACACTGTCCTGTCAGAGCTAACAACTGGGACCAGGACAGCCAGGTCTAATCAGGTTTGGTTTCAGGTCAAACCCCTCCCTCTAGAGATATACACTCAGCTCTCTTACCAGTTGATCTCAGAATTGATAAAGTCTTATGGTATAAGAGATGAAACGTCTTCACCTTGAAAACCTAGTCCAGATGCTTTTGTTTTAACCTTTTCTTTATGTATAGTAGTAATTTTCACCACTTTTCATGCTGTGTGTGTAATTAAATGAATATAAAAATTACTTGTGGTGAACGGCTTACTGTCAAATTTCAGGCCCAACTAGTCAAATATCACAAAGCCATAGTGCCTCCACCAAAACAAAGTGCCCTGTGACATTTCTCCTTCAGCGCTACATAACTCCTGCAGTCGTATTTCTATCCAGACGCTGTTAGCTGTCAGTTTACCATCTCCAGCCCGCGTCCCCACTTCTATCATTCTCTTTTAAGTGTCAGCAACACAACTGTCTGCTCTTTTATCTTCCGATCTGTTGATTCTCTTTTCCCGTCTCCCTGGTTGAGCTGCTCTCTTATCTCTGCCTCCTGTCCCCCCGGGGGTCCGTCTTTGTCCACCTTCTCCTTTGTAACCCATCTTTGATTGCGGGTTGCAAGTCAATTTCAAAACCTTATATGAAGCTATTTTAGAACATTATGTGATCTGTAATCCCGGTTATTTTGCTTTTTATTGGAACTTTTTCTGATCTATTGCAATGTGATAGACAAAAACAGCGCTTATCATAGAGCCGCAAGAACCGTTTCCATCAAGAGGTGTGGTTCAGTTTATATATAGTAACATTTTCATTGTCCAAAGAGGTTATGACGTGTCCTATCCACCTAGCAAATGGAACTATTGCACTTTTGTCAGGACCTGTACAAGGTGGATCTAAACAACACAGTTTGTTGATTGGGCAACAGACAATCCTCACTGGATCAAAATGGACAACATTTTTATACAATGCTTGTCCTGTACATGTTATAAACTGTATTTCCATAAAGAATGCGTTAGAATTGAAATTTCAATTAATGATGTTTTTCACACCTGAGTCAGTTGTTTTTGCAGGTCGCTTTTACGCTGCACTCAGTCGAACACACCATACCCTCTGAGCAAAGCAAAACAGTTACAGCCCTTGTTGCTGCTGCAATAGATAATCAATAGAGCAAAAGACTAAAGATGAAGAAAAAAATTCTATGTACTTTGTAACTCTGCTGGCCGATTTGACAAAGAAACAACATTAAAGATTTAAATACACAATGATCTAAAAGAATATTTGTATAACATTTATTTTAGAGTTTTGATGAGGGTGTCTCTTGCAGTCTTTGCTTGTTGAAACAGTGCCCATGCTTTTTCTATATTCTACAACACTTTATAAACATATGACCTGCAACCAAGCACTTCAAATGTAGTAAAAGAAAACACCTCTTTGAGTTTAGAATGCTTAGAAACAACCAGAAACATACATTTTTCTGTATTAATTGCATTACTACACAGGATGCTTATTTTTTTTTAAATTGTAATGCACCCAACGTTTGCTTCAAATGAACTTATATGAAATGGAGACATAGTGTTTATTATAATGCTGGTACATGGTTATTGTTCCAAACTGCAAACTTTCAAACATATTGAAATAACCCATACTGTATAACATTGCATACAATCTTTTTAAACATACCATTTTATTGGAGAAAGAACAGAGGTAGCACCATTTTCTGTTCTTCCCAATTACTATCCAGTCCTAGCACTAATTACTCTAAACTTTGATAAAACTTCAACTACCTTTAAACCAATGATGCAATTAATGGTTTTAAGGTAATTTCGAGGTTTAAAGAACCCAGTAATCACCTGAGAATAACACACGGAGAGCAAAACCCACTGATGAGAAGTCAGTCTTTCAAGGCTGTTATTTTATTGCCATTGGATTTCATCAGGGCTGATGAAACCTCCTTTAGACTGTCCGCAAGTGACGTTCAAGTGAAGCAGCACCTGACCAGATGTGGCCTAACAGGCTCCGGTGTATGGCGCAAAGAAACAAGATTCACAATTATGTCTGCTGTGACATAGGACTTGACTAAATGGACACCGTTCATTTAAGTTAGTGTAATAAGTTGGATTGGTTAGTACTTGAGATTTCATGAGACATAAACAGTCTTCTCTATGTGAGTGCTCGTCTAGTAATTGGTGTGCTTCACTGTTGTCTTACGAATATCTTTGACAGACAGGGTTTGCAGTTGAAAATACATTTATTTCATATTTTTTAACACCAGATTCAATAGAGGAAATGGTCAGTTTTTCTTCTGCAGGCCCAAAGCAAGGACAAAAAGATATTTTGATGTTTTTAATCAACAGACTTCCTTTGCTTTGTGAAGCACTTTAACAGACTTTTACCAAGACTTCATTGATAGTTTTACTATGTCAACCAATCTTGTTCTTTGTTGCCCACATAAGTTTGTTTGACTGCAACTTATCTATTTGCAAATACAACCTGATAATTCTAGGGGTGGACAGGGGTTAGTGCTGCTGCCTCACAGTGAGATGGCCATAGGTTTGAACCCCAGGTCGGCTGCCAGTGTACTGTCCTCCCTGTGTTACCAGTGGTTCTCTCCAAGTTCTCCAATTTCCTCCCACCATCCAAAGAGATAAATGTGCAGGTGAATTGATGAATCTAAATTTCCCATAGTGGGTGAATGTAAGAAATAAAGGTTATCTGTCAGTGTCTGTCTCTGTTAGCCTTATATTTCACTGGCAGTTGCGGTTGTTTAGGCCCAAAGCAGCAAGGGATGAATGATTAAATCAAATGAAGATGCTTCCAAAAAAAAAACAATTTCTGCAACCAAACTTTTGTCATTGTCCATCGATGGTAAACTACAATGTTTAATTGTGGCATCTCAATTTTGGATAACTGTGTGTTTAAATTGATTTTGGGCAGTTGGTGTCTGATATTTTTATTTCTGGAAAATCCTTTAGCCATTAAACAGAAATGATAGGATGTTGGCTCTAGAGAAATATTTTGATCAATATGTCCACACCATTTTTAAAAGTGATAACTTTGAATGCAATTTTGTAGACATGTCAACCAAAAATAAAATGCAGTGTTGTTTGAAAAGTATGTCTTTATGTGACAAATGCACCCTTTCCTCTCTGTTTTAGTGTCAATACAAATTAAAACAGTTTTAAGTGTACTTGTATTATTTAAACTGTGGCTTCATTTTGGTCCATGCCATTGTTATTCATTTGATCCATGGTCCAAATCACTTGCAAGGCTTGCTGGAGTAAACAATGTCAGGTTGGAGGTTTGTAGCTTTAGACCCCGACTGAAGAGAGGCCATTTTTTCATTTTATTGTAACCCTCGTTTGAGTGATACTAAATCTCGAGAAAAGCTGTTAAGAAGCTGGAAATTGATGGAGATACACAACAGCAGAGTTAAAGCCCAGCCAGCACCTGTACTACCAGAGCTAAACCCCTGATTATCCCAGCATGCACCACAGAGGCTGACCTGCTTTCAGCACAAAGAGCCCAGAGGTGAATTAAAAGAAACATATCAGCCTCAAATCTTTCCTCAGAAATCCTCAGAGTTGTCCCACTGTGCAGAATCAAAGTTTCCACATTGTGGGGGAAATTTTGGTTCCCGACTGCCTACATTCTTTAATAACTGTATTCTTCCATGTACTATATGTTACCAATACCCAAACAATTAACATTTTAGGCTATTTTTTTCATTTGAATATACAGAATAGCATCTTTCTTGCTTATTCATTACTGCCTTTTAGAGGTTTGAGTGGTGAATGGGGTATGGGACTTGACCAGGCCATGGGAGAAAGTTGCGTTCCAAGATGAATAAGGCTATGTCTACAATAATATATATATATATATTTTTTTCTTGTGCAATTAGATAATTCTGTCAAAATTCAATCCTCTTGTCTTAAGATTTGTTTCCTACCTGTCTTACTCCATTCAATCAAACATATGGCTATAGAAAGACACATAGGGACATACAGTATAAACAATTACCATTAAACCTTTTCTAAAAGCACTGACACCACAGCTAATTACATAAACAATAATTGTTTATATACTTAAGTTTGTTTGATAGGGATAATGTTTTGTTTCATGTGTAACTTACTACAGCATTTACTGTATAGTTGATGTTAAGCACAGTCATCACTAAACCATCACTACTGGCATATCACACTATATAAGACTTAAAAAGTGGCCAGTCAATCAGATATGATTACACAAATTACCTTTTTCTAAATTCTTGAGTCTATATTTAACCTCTTTTTGGTCTTGTTTTAGTTCAAGAGGCAGAGAGTTGCCCAGATTAGTTATTTGAAGAAAGAATACCAACTGACTAAAAGATTATTCTTACCATGCGGCAGATTAAAGCAGGCATTTAATTTACCGGTGCAATTAAAACATGACTTGTGTAACTGGTGATGACATAGTTAGGCGGGTCGAGCAAAAATATCTCTATTAAATTGGTGTCCTAGTCTGTCTGTACAAATGGAGAGCCTATTTTCTAGTATCACTTTTGTCCAATGGTCAAAGAAGACACTTTTAAGTAGTCTGTGTGTACTGCGTCCACTGTGTCTGAACAGGTTCAGAGTTAGATTTGACTCTATAGTAGATAGTAGTGTGACTGTGTTGTGATATAATTGGACGTACACAGGTTTGAGGGTAAATGAAGTACGGCTT
The DNA here is from genome assembly GCA_024349245.1 of Neodontobutis hainanensis. NCBI lineage: Eukaryota > Metazoa > Chordata > Actinopteri > Gobiiformes > Odontobutidae > Neodontobutis > Neodontobutis hainanensis. Next base: position 1,770,488 of record JALDNG010000140.1, on the reverse strand, counting down.
TCCATTACTGCTTTGGCTAATGACAAATGCAATCATGACTGCAGTCTAAAATTCACATCATGAAATAACCACACTTTTTGAGTCAGGATTTTTTTTTGTCAAGAGGTTCTTGGCTGCCTACATTCTCTATCCAGAACCATTATCTCCCAAGTAGCGCTGCACTTGAGCAAATTCTCCAATTTGTCAGGGCGGCCTTTCTCCATCCTTTATCTCCTCTGCCATCTATTATGTCAAAGACTACTGCAGTGAGCTGATGGAGGTCCGGCTCCCGAGCTGACCGAGGGGGAGATTAGCCCGCCCACACTTCCTGTCTCTCTTGACCCCTATGCCACGCCGCTGTGCACAAAGTGGGCCACAGAAGTATAGGCAGGAGGGGAAGGCGGAGGGATGGAAAGACAAAGACAAAGATTCCCCCGAGGTTTTGAAGGCATGGCTGCTTTCCGTCGACGGCGACTGTACGCGGTGACAGGAAGCAGTCAGCCAATCGATGGGCTTTGATGAAAAACAATTTGAGCTTGGAGTGAAATGGCAAAGGGGGGTTGGATACAGCTAATGGCACGTGGCCCATATACTCTCCTGGAGCTGTGGCACCTGAATAAATAACAGGGTTATCTCCAGATATAAGATGTACAGCTGGCCTAAGCCATTCTGAGATACAGTGAGGGCATAAAACCAGCTCTTCTATCGGAGACACATTGGATTCACCATAAACACCCGTTCTCGCCAACATTTGACGCCTTTGGATGAACCGAAGCCATGTAATACTACTAGTAATTGGCTTTTTGCTTAGACGGCAGGAATCCGCTAAAAAAGAATGTTAACCTTAAAAATAGACATGTTTACAGCCTGACCCCAGCACGTAATGGCTCAAACGAGGCGTGAATACAATGCAATGGTACAATGTACATTGTATGCTGTGAATGTACAAAGCAGGCTTGTACCAGATTATATCTTAACAGCTAATTTCTGTCTTTAGTCCTATATTGTACATGTCTTTAAAGGTAAAAAAACAAACAATTTTTCACCAAGTGAGTCTGCTTAGTTGTTTTGATAAAAATGTATGTATTTTATTTTAATGGCAGACAGTTCAGACTCCACGTACAAACTCCATTGACACCCTTAACCAATTCATCTGGAGTAAATGTTATTTATTTATATATATTATATATAGATTTTAAGGTTATAGTACTCAAATAAGTATATAATAAAGTTTTTTTCTAACCACACACCCATTGACACACTAAGAACATGCCCACAGCTTACTTTGAGCGTAGACACACAACATGCACAGTTATACACACAAAAAAAAATGTATATATATATTTTTTAAATGGGACAGAGACAGAGAAGCCTCTGTTTCTTTGATGTGATATATGTTTTTGAAATTGCGTCTGTCCAAAGCCTTTTATTTGAGTATGTTGGTACTGCCCTTAAATTCTGATTGTTGTATGCTAAAGTAAGTGTCTTTACTCGCCAGTGCCACTGTCTCACTATATTCTTTACAATTGTAATTTATATGTTTGTCTTTTTTTTTTTTTTTATCCCGGTGGGTAAATTTATTGTCAGAAGCTACCACCAGGTCACTAACTAGAGACTATAGCATGTTTTTATGTTGGTAAGGGGGAACCGGAGTACCCGGAGAAAACCCAAAGCACAGGTGAACACAGAAAGGCCCTGTCCGGCCCGGGAGGAACTCAGGAAAGAAGAAAAAGGAACACACCGTTTGTCACCGTGCTGTCATAAAAAAAAAAAAAGGCATTTAGGACTATCTTTTGTTTTTATTCAATTAGAATGACTTGGCACATCTATTATATATAGGACACTGATAAATGTTGGTTCAAACACATGCTCTATCCCCAAACCTCTCTGAAGAAACATTTGTCAAACTCTCTGCAGAATAATGGACAAATTATTTAGATTTTGTTGATGGAAGTGTTTTTTTATGTGAAAGGCAATGACTGTGAAATGGTACTTTCATAAAGCGGGGGAGTGTGGCGCCAACAGTCAGCATTAGCTTCTCTTTTTCCCGATGATTTGAATGTAAATGTCACTCTGTTGGTCCTGTGCCAGCCTCCAGTCTGCATTCAGCTGTTATTTACAAAGGCTCCGTCTCCCAGGTTCAGCTCTGATACCAACATGATCGGGACAGAATGCCAACGAGCCTCTGGATTAGAGCGACTTATTAGAACGAGTCATGCCCTGGCTGTGGTCCTGAAACATTTGGAATGTAATAAAAATGTACCATTCTCAAAAGTATTAAGTTTCAATTAACGCTTCACCAAATAAATGCTGTCTACTTGCCCTTGCTTTCCTTAATTTTGTCCTTTTCTTTATTTTTTATAAAATATCTGCAAAGTTTCCAAAGGCCAGGGCATCATATTTATTTGAGTAACTTTATGCTCATGACAGTCTGCCTGATATTGACATGACAATGTCAATAATATGCTTGACATTTTTTTTTTTTTTTTTTTTTTGCTTAACCAGCAATCTTATTTATATTTCTAGAACCAGTGGACGCAGAGTAAACGGTTTTTTTTATAGCCATACATTGAATCAATAAACCCCTCAAAATTTTAGAGAAAAGGTTTTGATTAATCCAACAGGATTTAAACCGAGTGAAAATTCCTGTTAAGAGAAGAAATTTAAGACCCACTTTATGTTGCAAATGGGGAGTGGTTGTAATGACAACAAGACAAAGTGGAAGTGTTAAGTCCAGTTTTTCTGATTTCCGCTGGTTATATAACATTGTCAGGATTTTTTTTGTCATTTTCTGTTTATAGTATTTTCTGATTCTTCAACTGTGTAGTTGACTGGACTTGTTTTAACTTTTGTATTTGGGAAATCCTCACACACTGCAATTCACTTTTTTTGGAAATAACAAAACAAAGCAAATGTGGGACAACAAGCCTGTTTATGCAGAAAAATGCGGACACCATACTGAGCTGTGTTATACAACATGTTATTATTAGAGAAATAGATTCTCTTTGACATAGCTCACAAAAAAACAACAGACATTCTAAGAATAGTCTTTTCTTTTCCTTATTGAAGCAGCATCTCTTTTTTAAGCAGTATTTTCTGTGTTATGTCTAAAATAAGAGAAATTCCATTCAGTCATATGCGGCTTTACATTGTGGGCGGAGCTGCCTTCAGTGGAAGAGCTGGAGCTGTCAAACTGCGTACTCCACTTAAATAAAACTGAGTGATTGGCAGAACTGCAATGATGGTCTTTCCTACTTTTTTACTACTGGACAAAGCAGAGCCGGATCTAATTATCTACAGCCCATAAAAACGCAGGCCATAGTGTCCATTTGAAGTCTGAGATTTATGTTGAAAATGCTGTGCAGTCCGGGCTGGTCACCCTCATCCACAGTGTGAGTGCCTCTTTCTGGAGTTTGACAGATTGAAAGAGGTGGTCCGAGGCAGAGTATGGGCATGTGTATGTAGCGATCATACTTTAGTGTGGCATGGATCAACAGTGTGACTGTACCATAAGATTACTTATGTAGGTCTAACTTTCTGAAGCATGAGACAACAATTCAACCCAAGAAGTCACAGACTATGGCAAACCATGTTGCTTCATTCATTTAAATACTAATTTCTTTGTAGATTTGAAAAAGTCATCTCACCATTTATACACTTTTTGGCTTGTAAAACATCTTCCAGTTGTTCACAAAAACACAGCCTCTCTTGCATTAAGGAATATATTGCTAGTTCCTTTACAAGTATGTTGTTGCTTGCGGCGTCTGACAGGTGGAGGCCAAGGTGCTCTGCAAAATCCACACCTAGCTGCAGCTTTGTTTATTTACTGTACATTGCACTCGCCTTAGTAGATCCACTTGTGATTCTCTTTGTTATGGAGCAACAAAGCACGGGCTCTCTTCATGGGGCACAGGACAGCTTTGTTTGTTGCTCTTTGTCTATATACGTGGATCTCAGCAGGAAGCACAAGCACACTGCAATGGTTTTTAGTTGTGTCCTTGATGTCTAATGAAACCCGGGGTGGAGTTTCGTCTACTCAAAGCAATGCATTATGGATTAAAATGTAACTTAATCCTGGTGAGAGCCAATTAAACACTTGTGGAGTTGGGCTTAGATTCCAAAATGTAAAGGATTATTTATAAGAAACATACAAAATCCAAACTGGCTGGTTCCAAAGGCCCTTAATGATCAAACATGTGCAGAAACAAGAGCAGATCTGTATGTAAACAAAATACTCATACAAAGGTAATATCATGTTTGTAGTTGTAAAAAAAAATTGGCTTGGGCGTAAGGATTTAAGCTGACAGTCATGTATGAGGGTTATATATATATAAAAAAACACATTTGTGGTGTGTAATGTTTAAATATAGAAGCTAAAAGACTACTATTTCTTTACATTGAGGTAAAAACAGGTAGACCTTTGGAAAATGACAGCCAGACTCTAACCCAAAACTGTCCATAACCCAAATCTATCCCATAGTGAGCACCGGACCCCTCTGCTGAGTTCAGTGACGGTGGGCACCTGCAGAGTCTGATACAATGTTGAATATTGAGGTTTACAGCTTTTTGTATCTATTTCAACAGGCTCTGTCCATGTCCAACAAAGAAAATATAGCCAATATAGGAAACATTTTTTGATGAGTATTTTGACTTTGGGAAAAGCTTCTGGTTTTCTGCTCTGAACAGTATCAGCTCATGTTTCCTCTGGCCCTGGTCACAGGCATAAGACTGTTCTGATATGCACAACGTATCACTGGATATCAACAGAAAACAGATGGTGTTATAAATGAATTAATATCAAACAAGTAGTTTAAAAGTTTTGCAAATTTGGGGCTGGTTTCAGAAAATCTTTAAGAACACATGTATGAGAGCAAAATAAAATAGAACATAAAACAGAAAGATTGTTATTATTGTCGAAATTTGTTAGATTTATACATGTCTTTTGTGAACTGCATGCTGGGAAATTTATTAACAACTTAGTTTCAAGTGGGGTCCCTGAAAATCTCCATTTTGAGGGGTCTGTGGTCTTTCCCCTGGGCTTTATTAAAATCCCAAAAGTACAAGTCTAGTTATTAAGTCAAAACTCATGGCAGTGTTAACATGTATTAAAGAAAGTATTGTTAGAGGGATATTAAGGATAAGACTAAATTATGTTTCATTCAAATCTCAAGAACTGGGTGAATAAACAAACTGGGTAAATAAATCACAAAAATAAATCACAAAAATAAATTCCAAGACCTCTGTGTCTGAGACAAAAATAAGAACGACTTAAAACTGACTGACTGGTTTGAAGCTCAGTGATCATCGAGAGGGTCAGGACCAGACTGTGGTCTGTTTCACCAGATGTGTAGGGCACTCTCCAAGAGGTCCACTCTCGCTGAATATTACCATCTTGTGCAGGAGGTTAAGGTAAAAGTCCAGTTTCCTCTTTCTTATTACCGTAGACATACTTTTTTCTGTTGTAAATCGCCTCCAACTTTAAAACATTGTTTGGTACAGAGTCATTTCTAGTCTATCATAAGCGTAAAATGTATCTGAAGAGAGTCTGCTCCTCTCAGAGTTACATAATGCTGCTTTGACACGCATTGTCTTTACTACAATTTAAGAAGCTGGTTGTAGCTGTAGACAATAAGATACCAAATATAGTATGAAAAAGAAAATCCTGTCGTTATAACTTCACACTGATCCACACCACTGTATTTATCCACATTTAAAGGCCCACTGGCAGGGTTTAACTTTAAATCCTTCTCCTCTTCCTATCTCACTACTAAAACTGGCTGCTCTTCAGGATTTAGGGCTGCATCATAATTAATTTTTAACAGTGTCATGCCTTATCTCCACTCCCATTATGTACTTTCATAATTCAGTGTTCAGGCAGCCGAAACTAGAAACAAGCGCGGGTTCATGGGGTTAGATTCTTCTGAGAGTAGTTAATTGAAATGGAGGCTCAGAGCAGGACGAGATAAAGTCCATGACTATGTTTATGTATTGTACCAGGTGAAATTTACATCAGTGATGAATTTAAGCTGAGGTGAAGCCATATAGAAATAGTGGAGAGTCTGTTGACGATATAGCTTTGTGTCAATGTGGTCTAATTTAGCATCAGCATTAGTTGCTACAGTCAAAACATGCTGTTACATAAGGAATATATTAATAAAACAAATCCAATTGATTCAAATACTCTGTCTGTTAAGTTATCTCCTTGTGTCCTTTGCAGCCCTGCATTTCTGTCGTATATATATATATATATATATATATATATATATATATATATATATATATATATATATATATATATATAGTAACAACATAATAACTAGCTCTGCTCTGGTAAATCCCCTAACCCCCCCTCAAAAAAAAAGAAAAAATCAATAAAGTAAATAACTAGTCAAATAACAAAATAGTGGCACCTAAACTAGTATTATTTAGACTAATTTGAGTCTAAAAAATGAAACTAAACTAAGGGCGCTCTTACACCTGCACTGTTTGGTCTGGACTTTCAGCTTTCCTGTTTAGTTTAAACCAAATTTTCAGGTGTGAAAGCTCCCGCGGACCATGGTTTTGGCAAAAGAGGTGGTCTCGATCCGGACCACACTTAACCAAAGTCCGGTTTGTTTGTAGTTTGAAACCGCGTTTGGTGATAGTTAAGGCTTTTAGACAGTTCACTCTTCTTCCGGACCAGAAGAAGCTGTTTGTATTCATTATATTCTAAGAATAACATGTCTCTAAAGGTCCTATTCCAGTCTGATTTTTGTATTTCTCCTGTTCAACTGTAAAATTAAAATGAAATAAAAGAACAAAAGAGTAATAGTTCATTTTCTCCTTCCAGCAAAGTCATCTTCAACAGTAGAGGCTGAAGTTGCAGACCTGCGTATTATCAACAGTGAGTTTGGCACGTCCGTCGGCGTATGTCCGCTCATCTCATGTTTGTGCCGGGCGCTGCTGATTTTTCTCGAGCCAATTTCTGTCTTTCTTTGAAGGAGGGGGAAGTGTGGAGCGTGGATGGTTATGGTGGAAAGCTTTCAAGCCTTTTCTGCTTTGAACATCAAACTGCTTGTCTTAAGATTTGCTCTCAGCGTGAAGAGTGAGGCGCGGAGTGACGGAACAGAGTGAGAGAGCGCGACAGGACGGGGCGAGGTGGTGGCTGAGTCACGTTCAGTTCTCCCGAGGCGCTGCTCTGCGGGCTCAGATAAGGCCAATCCCCAAATGTTGCTGTGGCTCGGCAGAGGCATGACTTGGACCCAAAAAGACGTTCATGACATGCTAAATTGATAATATGCATGTGGTTTAATGCTGTCAGTATCTAAAAAAAAATATAAAAAATGTTTCCTTTACATTGACTGTGTTTACATGGCAAAGAATGGCCTTAATGTTATCCAGATCACTGTAAAGTCAGACACATATTACTGTCAAGCCAACAGGCCCAGGTGATGCAATATATATTGTATAAATGTCTTAGTCAGACTTGAGTTGGACTTTAGGCCTCTGTCCTGTTTAATAAAAATGCACTTAAGAGCAAAACAAATAAGACCATCTGAAGGTGGTCCAAGTTTAGAGTAACTGATCCACTTCTAAGCATAAAAACACAGATACATCTCATTTTACCTGCATGTCTTGCTTTTCCTCACATGCATCCTCTCCTTCCATCAAAATCCTGCCCACAGCAGAGACACAGAAAAGAGACAAATTAGAGCCAGGGGACAAACTTTTATTGGCCCTCATTTATCAATGGTGCGTACAGCAAAATTTTGGGTGTATGACCATTTCCTCAAAATCTTTGTGAGTTATTAATATGAACGTGGGCGTACGTAACTTCAAATCCCACACCAGGTCAGAAGGGGGTGTAAATATAGGCTACACACTGAGGTGAGCAGCAAAATCATTATTTAGAACTAACAACGCATTGGCATATTGAAAATATTTCATGTGACACTCCTCTGTAACAATAGGTTAGTATTTTATGTGCTCTTAGGACCATGTGCAGTGAAAGCACTCAGATGATTGTGTATGTATTATACAGTCTATAACACAGCAATCTGTTTATTTTTGTCTTTTATCAGAGGCTTTTGCCACACAAATGTGAAATCAGATTAAGTTGTGCCGCTCTAACGCTCTGTCCTTTTTTGACTCTGCCAAAATAAAGTGTTTTAACTGCTGTCAAATGGCACAGCATTTATTTTGGAAGGATTACAGAAAGTGTCAAGTGGCTGCAAACAGTAACTTAACATCGCTACAGCAGAAAATGTGTTTATACAGCAGTTTTTTTGGACGTAATTGAGATGCAGATTTAAGACAAAACATGCAGATGTTTTTTAAAGTCTAGGACAGAGCGGCGCTGAAAGAGAGTGCAGCAGTTTTGGTCTGGTGCTTGATGGGGCCCTAGGCATTTGCCTACTCTTGGCTAATGGTAAAAACACCACTGTTGGTGGGTCTGTGGCTTAAGCTAGGACTTGGTACGCTTATTGTTTACCTTATTATCATTATTATTCTTTCCTTGAAATAAGAGTTATGACAACAAGTACCTATAAATGTACACATTAAATATGTACTTTCTTCAAATATTTAAGCTTCAGCAACATTGAATTGTTTCATACAAAAAAACAAAAAAACATATAATTATTCATCTTGGAGTATTTATTTGTCATTTCCTGTTTAAGGAAGGATCTCTTTTTGACATATTTCATCTCCATGCCGTAAACTCCGTGGGCTAGTCCACCTGAGCAGACACTATCTAGTGGTGTTTCATTTAAATCACGGCAGTTTCAGTCCTTTGGTTTAATCAACAGTTGGTTGTGCGTACAAAAAGTTTGTCATGGTTCGCACATTTTCATAAGTCCAACACTCACTCTGTTGTACAACATTCACTTTTACACACAGATTGGTTTTACACAACTTTGATAAATGAGGGCCATTGTGCACATCATTGGTAGCCATGACATTTACACAAAACAATCTGCAGCTTGAATCTCTAGATATCTCTAAATATTGTTTAATCATTTGAAAAGTATTTTTGTCCCATTCATTGTCAACCTTTACATATCTAGGATGATTATAGGGCTAACATTGGACATACATTCACTAAATATAGTATAGTCCTACACACTTTATGTTTTATATTGGGCATTGGGTCAAACCATAGGCAGTACATCAAGACTAGCCCACTATGTCTCTTCAAATAGTCTTCTGCATGAAAATCCACGAGAACATGTCATTTAACCAGTCCTAAATGACCTTTGAATCATTTACCATAAAATAAAATAGAGTGTATTTTATTTCTATACACCAGAAGATTAAACCAGCCACAGCACACATCTCTCAACAACAATACACTGCAGTCTTCGGTTAAACAGAACAAATCATTTGTGGACTCTTTCCAGACATGCACTCTGGACTGTTTTTGAACTCAGTCAGTAGAAATGTGTCTGCTGAGGTGGTATTCACAATTGTACAGCGCAGCAGGGGACATTCTCACTCTGTGGAAGTGTTCCGTGGTTTGAGGCAGTGGTAGATGTGCTCATCTTCGAGAGAAAGGATTTTGTGTTTTGACTAATACTCAAAGGAACTGCATTGCAATCCATATTGATTTGTTACATAATCATGGACTCTTACTATATAATTGCAATAATAGACATTTGCAAACTATAGATCTTAGCTACTTTGCGATTAATGAATAAACCAAATAAACCATAATGTAACTCTTTGTGCTACAAGCAGGGAAACCTCACCTTAGACTGATCTTCTATAACATTATGATTACAAACAGTACATTTCATTTTATGGTTTAGATGTGACAATAACAATCTAATGGTGGATGGTAGAACAGTGGCTGATATATGGCCATTGCCAACGTGAAGAAAACACACAATAGACCAGATTTACTAATCATAAAATTGTCTAGCAGGGAGTGGCATGGTTACTAAAAAGTATTTGGGGTTTGGGGTGAGAGAACTACAAACAAATGATTTTGCAGTGGCACAATGCTTTAGTAAAGCTACCTAATATGTCCATAATGAAGTGCGCAAATATAACATAAATTTGAAATTTCAGTGCATTGTAATAAATAAACTCTAGTTCAACTTGCATAGATAGGATTTAATTTATTAAAAGCTTGCCAGTGTAAATTAAATAGTGCATGGGAAAAGACTGAGCAAACAGATTTATAAATCAACTGCTAGCAACTGTGGGAGGATACAAATGCATCTAAATTTATCAGATTTAAAAGGTATGTGCCAAACTGGGTCATGGCACACATGTCAAACTCAAGGCTCGGTGGCCCTTCATTTAGAAGTTGATATGTTTGGCACTACATTTTAACAGGTATTAGTTGGTTTTGAATCAGAGCTACTTTTTAAAATCTTATAGGTCAGTTTTTGCTATAAAGAACAAAACCTGTTAAATTCAAATTCAAATATGTTGAAATCCAACAAAAAGCTGTTTAAATCCAACTAAAAGGAGGAAATTAATGTTAGATAACGTATGTAAGACTCAAATAAAAACTTAAAAATATATATATATATATATATATATATATATATATATATATATATATATATATATATATATATATATATATATATATTTATAATGTAATAAATATTTAAAATGTAATAAATACTTCCAGGTGTCACAGTCTTCGGCTTTTGACACGTTTGACGCCACTGGCCTAAAGTCAGTAGGTTATCTGTATTTGTCATGTTAATACTACTTTCAATGCTGTTACGTCCCTGTGACTGGGCACAGGCTGTATATGACAGAACTTCAGAATGGGATCCATCAAATTAATGGTGTCACCTACTTTGGATTTGGCAAACTAGCACTTTAGCACCTTTAGTCAGTCTTTTGGTTGGTTTTTGATTGAATATTTATTGTGATCTTTTTGACAGTAGAAAAATTCTTATCAAGTGCTTTTATTTAATGTTACTCGTGCATTTTTGATTCTCATCATCAAAATGTTATGTAAATGCTGTGCATGTGTCTCCTAGGGGTAATAGTAGCACAGTGGCCTCACAAGGTATAGTTCTTGCTCCATTCTTCTTCACTTAATCCACCGTACAGTTTATTTATAAACACATTCAGCAATACAAAACTGTCAAATTATAAATAGTGGCTACTTTCTCACACGTTTATACCCAAGCACTTTTTTTGTTACATTTCTTCTACAATCATACAAACAGCCCTCATTCACGTATGACTCACATTTATGCCCACTACCCTGCACCGGAATTCACCAGAAATCACACCTTCCCTAGTGTGCGCAATTTTTAACCCTGCACATGCAATATTACATTTTTCGATCTTTGTAATTGAGGCCCATTATCTGTGATTTTTTGTAAATATTGCTAAAATTGCTTCATGTTCATAGGCCTCCACCCACATCTAGTTTTCCTACCATTGTAGATGCACGTCCTAAGCAAAATACAGTTTATTTCTACTGTCAAAGATTAAAATGCAGAATATTTTAAGTTGACAATATGTGACTCTTGTTGGAAAAACTGAATGGAATAATATACATACAGTACAGCATAAGTCAAGAGGACCTTTCGGCATGTCCCCACTTTTAGTTTGGAACTTTCACAATGGCATTTTCTTGGCGCCTGTTGGGTGTGCATCAAAATTATTGTCACACTTATCCAAGGATACCACCATAACAGAGCATCCACACCTGTGTGCCAAAATTAGGACGTGTGCACATATTCATGGTCTTCTGCTCTGTGCAAGTTACAAAGTCATTATTATGTAAATGATATATTAAGGAGGGGTGCACAGTGGCAGAGTGTAAGAAGGTTGTGAGTTTGATTGAACATAAACATCAACTTAAACATCTCTGCCTCTAAGTGTCAGCCCTGCAACTAAATGGCTTTTAGCTGGGATAGGCCCCAGTCGCCCACGACCCATAACGGGAATAAGTTGAAGCAAATAAATGGATAATGATTGTTTGTGTAGTATGATTATGATTCTTATAACAAAAACAGTCATCATTAGTCCTTTATATTATATAATTGCCAGCAATTGAAAGTTTTTCTGACAGATTTTGTGAGTTCAGTTGTGTGTTAAAATTAGGACACCCAATTGGCCCTAAAAGAACAGAACTCCAATTGATGGCTCCTATATTAGCCCATTCTTTTGCCAAGTGCACTCACTTGGCAAAATATCTCTTCACGATCCTTTGACAAGTTTAAAATTAGAGTGCCATTTCAGTCAAGCAACACTTTTTTATGTCCAATGCTGCCATGTTTTTTTCAGTCATTTTCCCCCCCTTTTGCTGGCTGTTATTTCAAAGCTAGGCAGGAAGAGCATATTCAAGAACTGGTCCTAAAAGGGGTTTTACAAGTGTTCTATTATCACTGGCATCAGAAAAAAACATTCATTTGGATCTAAAAGACAATATTAGACATATTTACAAAGTGTCTTCCAAGATACATCACTTGTCGGTGTTATTCAAGCCTAAATTTACTCTTGTGTGAAAACGTCCATCTGCTGATACTTGGGAAGGCATTTATTGTAGCAAATATGTGGTCAACCACAACCGTAAGCTCTGGTATTTCTTTATGAGGCCTTGTCCTGTCAGAAGTCATATGGCCTCCAATTTTAGCAAATCAAAAACCGGGTTGTTTTGGCGTTTGGTTTTGGAGCTGAATGCTTGTTCTGTGACAGCAGTTGCTGGAACCTTAAAGTGGGTCACCCTGAGTGGCACACAGCGTGCATTTATATTTAATGTTACTTGTGAGACTTGTGCATATGACTATGAATAATTCTTTATAGACAACGACGGTCCTTAGTGTTCCGCGCCGGTATAAATACCAGTGTTGTAGTGTTGAGTTCATTGGTGGTATTGAGTCTTTGAAGATCTTAGCTTTGTCGAAATGTATAAAAAAAAAAAAAAAAAAAAAAAAAAATACATAAAATGTTTTTGTCTGGGACTCATTGTAAAACTAAATTGTAAGACTAAGACCAGCCAAGATCACATCTGTTTTAATCTTTATGTCTTTACTGTAATTTGGCAAATTGCAGGCAATTGGAAGGTAGTAGGTTCGATTCCCGCTCGCCCCACAGTTCATACTGTCGTTGTGTCCTTGGGCAAGACACTTAACCCACCTTGCCTCCAGTGTCTGTAGCACTGGTGTAGGAATGTGTGTGACTGTAGAGGTGTGTTTGGTGGTGGTAGGAGAAGGTTGTGAGCGCCGGTTGTGTGGCTGCCCTCCTCTCTGTCTGCCCCAGGAGTGAATGTGTGTAAATGGGGTGAGTTGAAACTTCATGTAAAAACACTGTTGTAAAGCACTTTGTGATAATTATCTGAGAAAGGTGCTATATAAATAAATTACTTACTTACTTACAATCACTTTATTCATTCATTCATTTCTTTCCACTTAGTCCCTTAAGGGGTGTGGGTAACTAGAGCCTCACCACCTTTGAACTCACAACCTTCTGGCTGTGAGACATGAGCACTGTCTGCCACGTGCACCCCAATCACTTTATTTTAAGTGTTATTATTAGTAGTTATAGCAGCTGAAACGGTACCGGCTCATCCAGAGAGGGTATACAGCTGGTGACTTCTCGGTGGCGTCATGTATGAATGGAGGATTGCCAAGAGCCGGTGTGTTGTTGAGGTTTGTTTTGTTTGTTGGTAAAATTTATATTGTGTTCCTCATACTGTTCACACTTTAAGGATATGTAGCACAAGAATGAACACAGTTGCCTGGGCAACAATCCAAACAATATTTCTAATCTATCTTTCAGAGACATGAGTTTGATTTGAAGTCTTCCCCTGGATCAAACAAAATGGGGGAAAGGAACGGAATAATGAGACACCATGGTGCAATTTTAGGTATCACACCTAAAGGGCGGCCTGTTGCTCTGAACTGTGCTTGTGAGGCCCTTGTGCTCAGGGGCGGATTTAGACATTTTGGGGCCCAAGGCAAACACAGACATGGGGCCCTCTACATCTCTTGTTTCCCTCCTTTTGTCAATCCTTATTAAAAAAATAAAAATTAAAAAAAAGCCCTACTTGTTACTTTTCTTCAGCAGTCTTCACACAGCAATGATGTATAGACATCTGGAGTTGTATCTGTAAAAAAAAAAAAGAAGAAAAATAAAAAACACAGAACAACATTCTGTTTAACAGATGTATCCTCTGTAAAATTGTATTTACATAAAATGTTCTCTGTACAATAATATGTATTGTCTATTTACACAGGAAGAGGTGTCATTGGTTGTCATTTACCTTGGTTGTTCTGATAGTATCTTCTATATGGATCTGCTTGCTGCTACATGTTTTGGACTTCTGTCTTGTGTTACTAAAGTGAGAAGAAACACACAAGACAATAAGTGATCAATTAGTAAAAATAACTTACCTTTTAAAATGTTTACCTTTTTCTTTCACTGATTTTTTCCTGCTCTCCTTTTCTTCTCTCTTTGGTCTTTGCCTGTCTTTTTCTTCTTCTCTCTTTGGTCTTTGCCTGTCTTTTTCTCTCTTTGGTCTTTGCCTGTCTTTTTCTCTCTTTGGTCTTTGCCTGTCTTTTTCTCTCTTTGGTCTTTGCCTGTCTTTTTCTCTCTCTTGGTCTTTGCCTGTCTTTTTCTCCCTTTGGTCTTTGCCTGTCTTTTCTTCTTCTCTCTTTGGTCTTTGCCTGTCTTTTTCTTCTTCTCTCTTTGGTCTTTGTCTGTCTTTTTCTCTCTTTGGTCTTTGCCTGTCTTTTTCTCTCTTTGGTCTTTGCCTGTCTTTTTCTTCTTCTCTCTTTGGTCTTTGCCTGTCTTTTTCTTCTTCTCTCTTTGGCCTTTGCCTGTCTTTTTCTTCTTCTCTTTTTGGTCTTTGCCTGTCTTTTTCTTCTTCTCTCTTTGGTCTTTGCCTGTCTTTTTCTTCTTCTCTCTTTGGTCTTTGCCTGTCTTTTTCTCTCTTTGGTCTTTGCCTGTCTTTTTCTTCTTCTCTCTTTGGTCTTTGCCTGTCTTTTTCTCTCTTTGGTCTTTGCCTGTCTTTTTCTCCCTTTGGTCTTTGCCTGTCTTTTTCTTCTTCTCTCTTTGGTCTTTACCTGTCTTTTTCTCTCTTTGGTCTTTGCCTGTCTTTTTCTTCTTCTCTCTTTGGTCTTTGCCTGTCTTTTTCTTTTTCTCTCTTTGGTCTTTGCCTGTCTTTTTCTCTCTTTGGTCTTTGCCTGTCTTTTTCTTCTTCTCTCTTTGGTCTTTGCCTGTCTTTTTTTCTCTTTGGTCTTTGCCTGTCTTTTTCTTCTTCTCTCTTTGGTCTTTGCCTGTCTTTTTCTTCTTCTCTCTTTGGTCTTTGCCTGTCTTTTTCTTCTTCTCTCTTTGGTCTTTGCCTGTCTTTTTCTTCTTCTCTCTTTGGCCTTTGCCTGTCTTTTTCTTCTCTTTTTGGTCTTTGCCTGTCTTTTTCTTCTTCTCTCTTTGGTCTTTGCCTGTCTTTTTCTTCTTCTCTCTTTGGTCTTTGCCTGTCTTTTTCTCTCTTTGGTCTTTGCCTGTCTTTTTCTTCTTCTCTCTTTGGTCTTTGCCTGTCTTTTTCTCTCTTTGGTCTTTGCCTGTCTTTTTCTCCCTTTGGTCTTTGCCTGTCTTTTTCTTCTTCTCTCTTTGGTCTTTACCTGTCTTTTTCTCTCTTTGGTCTTTGCCTGTCTTTTTCTTCTTCTCTCTTTGGTCTTTGCCTGTCTTTTTCTTTTTCTCTCTTTGGTCTTTGCCTGTCTTTTTCTCTCTTTGGTCTTTGCCTGTCTTTTTCTTCTTCTCTCTTTGGTCTTTGCCTGTCTTTTTCTTCTTCTCTCTTTGGTCTTTGCCTGTCTTTTTCTCTCTTTGGTCTTTGCCTGTCTTTTTCTTCTTCTCTCTTTGGTCTTTGCCTGTCTTTTTCTTCTTCTCTCTTTGGCCTTTGCCTGTCTTTTTCTTCTTCTCTTTTTGGTCTTTGCCTGTCTTTTTCTTCTTCTCTCTTTGGTCTTTGCCTGTCTTTTTCTCTCTTTGGTCTTTGCCTGTCTTTTTCTTCTTCTCTCTTTGGTCTTTGCCTGTCTTTTTCTCTCTTTGGTCTTTGCCTGTCTTTTTCTCTCTTTGGTCTTTGCCTGGCATTTGCCTACTCTTGGCTAATGGTAAAAACACCACTGTTGGTGGGTCTGTGGCTTAAGCTAGGACTTGGTACGCTTATTGTTTACCTTATTATCATTATTATTCTTTCCTTGAAATAAGAGTTATGACAACAAGTACCTATAAATGTACACATTAAATATGTACTTTCTTCAAATATTTAAGCTTCAGCAACATTGAATTGTTTCATACAAAAACAAAAACATATAATTATTCATCTTGGAGTATTTATTTGTCATTTCCTGTTTAAGGAAGGATCTCTTTTTGACATATTTCATCTCCATGCCGTAAACTCCGTGGGCTAGTCCACCTGAGCAGACACTATCTAGTGGTGTTTCATTTAAATCACGGCAGTTTCAGTCCTTTGGTTTAATCAACAGTTGGTTGTGCGTACAAAAAGTTTGTCATGGTTCGCACATTTTCATAAGTCCAACACTCACTCTGTTGTACAACATTCACTTTTACACACAGATTGGTTTTACACAACTTTGATAAATGAGGGCCATTGTGCACATCATTGGTAGCCATGACATTTACACAAAACAATCTGCAGCTTGAATCTCTAGATATCTCTAAATATTGTTTAATCATTTGAAAAGTATTTTTGTCCCATTCATTGTCAACCTTTACATATCTAGGATGATTATAGGGCTAACATTGGACATACATTCACTAAATATAGTATAGTCCTTGTAGCAGATCAGCCTCCAGAACGCCACATGGATTATAACATTTATTCAATCACTTACAGACCTCCAAACTGTTTCACTAAGGGTCTTCAAGATTAACAACTGTTTCACCATCGGCCTCCAGAGACAGGCCGTGGATGTAAATCTTGAGAAGAAGACATGCTAACCCGTTTTCTTTCAGATAAAAGGACACCAACGTGGCCTTTTTAACTATTCACAGATGTTTCTTGCTTGGATAAGACTGAACCAGTCTTCAGGACTTATAATTAACGATTTTGTTTGTTTTCATAAAAGCCGGGACCTAGGTCCAACCAGCACCAAAGACCAATCAGGTCAAAGGCTCATGGAGAGATCCAGACGCTATAGACGCCACTGTCAGAAGGCCGTAAATCCTGTAGATAAGGTGTCCATCCAGCTTTCTCGAGAACACTTTATTCTAATCCTGATTGACAGTTGAAAATGTCTTTGATCATAGTCATTCAGGCATGGTCAAACACTACCCCCTTTTGGTTTAACTGGACAAATGACTCTGCACTCAAGAAGGACATTTGGTGTTATTTCATTAAAGGACATTTTGTTATTTTATTACTTAGAAAGATTGTGAATGTACTAACAATTATACTGTTTGTTTCCAGGATGCAGAGTTTTACAAGGCAACTAATTCCTTATTCCATTTCTACAGAGTTACGTTTTATGTTAATAAAATGTAATGAATATAAGTTTTTATAATAAGTCTGACAAATGTTTCTTTGCATAATCCTGCAAGTACGAATGTTTTTGTGTGTTTTACGAAAACCAAGGAAAATAGGGTGAAACAAAAGGAATGTTTAAGACTCAGTTAAACATTTAAACTCCCCCCCAAAGCAATGCCTTTCTCTGCGTAAGACACACCCCGTCCAGAGGTGTTAAAACTGGCGCACAGCCAAAAACACTCTGCTTCTCTCTCTACTCTTCGTCTCGTCTTTACTTCGCACTGGACCTCTTGTCCGTTCAGGGCCGTAGGCCCTCGAAACTCTCACAAGCTCCGGACCTCGTGTAGCAGTAAATTTTATTTGTACTTTAAAGCCTGCAAGTTTAGCTTGCCACGCTAAAGTTTTTCCTTCACACCGCTGCTCAAAGTAGCTTACTTCCTGCCAGCCTGCGAACAAAAGGAAGTTGCCTCGCTTTTATTTTTGAAGATTTCCTGCCTGCTAAAGAGTTAGCTTGACTAAAATCTAGCTTTCTCGAGCAAGTTTAAGCCAGCAACACAGCCGCTAAACCTTCTCCAGTGGACTTCACAACAACTTTGAAAGACTCAATTCTACTCGGTGTACGACGCTGATGCTAAAAGGCTTGGCTAGTTGTGACAGTAACGAGAGGCTTTTGAATCTCCCGGGCCTCACGGCGGCCCCTCTGGAGAGTGGAAACAGCAGGCCATCCTGGAGGCGACAAAAGTCACCGGATGCGACAGGGTTCTGCAGAACCCCTCTGGAGTCCTAGTCGCTAAGACCTGAGACCGAATACTACCCCAGGGTGAGTCTAAACGTTACACAAGTTTGGCGTCTAAACTGTCTAAAACAACAGCCTTGGCCTCAGAAACTGTCATCAAACCCCTAAACGCTCCGTAAAATCCCCTCAGTTAATAATAGAATCAATAATCAATAATTCCTTTTGTTTCACAAAATCCTCTGAAAGCAAGTTTATCGTTCTTTGATTTACCCATTTATGTGTCAATAACTATTCCTTTGTGTCATTTCCTGTCATTATTCACTGTTTAACTTTATAATCTTTAATAAAACCCCATAAAGACATTTAATGTTTCATTGTTTAATTGAGAACTTTCGAAAACGAGAAGAATTTACTACCTTTAGATTAATGAGACTAGGCTAAACAGTTTCTCTGGATCTGTTCAAAACTAGAGTGGTGCCCCGAAAGAAATTAATATTTTGATAAGCAAAATATTAATTATTAATTTTCATAATTAATATTCATATTAATTATTAATACGACCATATTCACTACAGTATTTTTTTTTTTTTTGGTGCCCCGTGTGAGGCCTCGGAAGAATTTTCTTGATTAAACATTAGAATCACTCAATATCCAAAGTCTTTACAAAATTGCTGTCCATTGAAAGCTGTGCATCTGTTGTGCTCTTGCTTAGCAATGCGTTTAACCGCGTGCGTGTGTGTGTGTGAGAGTTGTGCTTTTGTTTGTTTAAGTGCTAATTCAAATCGTACCAGCTGGACTGATATTGTTTTGAATTACAATTAGTATTGTACGTACATTTATGGCCAGAGCATTAATCAAGTACTTGTTAAAAGTTGCTTAGAGTCTGTTACAAAGCTTAGAGACTCTGCAAATTGCATGCATGTTAAACACACGAGCCAAAGTGTGTAACTTATATGGGCCCGAGACAAAAGCTAATTGCTGTGCTACGCCAGAGTTAAGTTAAAATTGTCTCTCACAAGTTGGAAAAAAAAATTGCCGCCGCATAATCGGAATTTATAAGAAAACTTGTCTTGCCTAAGGCTTATGAGCCTGGGTGTATTTTGCTGGAGGCCTTCACAGCCTAGCTAACTGTGAAAACCCTCCCCCTAAAAGCCACGTGGGCTGCCGTGCGTTTTGTCTAAAAACGTGGTTTGATCCTGCTGTGGTAAATGTGCTTGTGTTTAAAACGTGGTCTTGTATAAAGCGCTGCTGTGTTTAAACCGCGGGTTTAACAAGTTGTAGACGCGTCCCAAGTCAGTCTCTGACTGGAGCTAAAAACAAACTTTGCCCGGCACCATCAAAGGGGCGTGCCGGAGACTTCACTCCGAAGCCGGAGACTCACGAGTCTCTATCGCCCCTAGCGGAAAGGAGTGGTAAAACCACTGACTCACGAGTCTCTATCGCCCTCTAGCGGAAGGAAGTAGTAAAACCACAGACACAAGTTTCTACTGCCCCTAGTGGAAGAGGAGTGCGAAATCTGAGAGGAGCTCGTCTCTCTCTGGTGGTCACTCAACGGAATTACACCTTTTTCCTCAATAGTGACTAATTCAAGTTTAAGAACTTGACACCTGAGTAATTTAAGCTTTCATTGACACTGAAATGCCTGATTGACTTAAAATAAAAAGTGAATTACTCTGCTTTATTAACAACTGCTGAACGGCTATCAAGCTGTTTCACTTCTGTTAATACATTTGTCTTGTTAAATACACAAATCTGCAATGCAATACTGCTTTTGAAAATAACTGCCTGTGTTTAACAACCTTGAATGCACAATAGGAGTTAACTAACAATTGTGACATTTTAATGAACATTGCATCTGCTTTTGGAAAATCTTTGATGCTAACCCTGCATTTAATTTGATTGATTAATTTGTCTTGATTAACAATTTAAGACTGCTTTTGTGATTTTCCTATCTACCCAGGATTTGTCAAATTGGAATGCTAACGCTAACAGCTTACTAACACTATGACGACACTGCTGTTACGTCTAACAGACTTAACCCTGCACGAATTTTGTCATAGCTGTAATTTAAAAGCTGATTACCTGCATGAATTGTTAGATTAAACCCACTGATTCTGCACTGTTAATTTTACAAATTAGCAAAGCAGCATCCCAGCACTGTCAACCCTCATTAACGTTCACACCACTAGGCTATTGCTAAATAGTCACTGTTAATACTCACATAAGGTCATTTCACTCACAAATAGACTTTATACTAACTTTCACTTCAACAATTCCTTCTTTTATTACTTTCAATCTGACTTATTTGACTTAATACCCCTTTTATTTTAATTTAATTAGAATTTTATTTTATTTTAAATAAAATAAAATGTTAACTTTAATTTTTATTCCTTCATTAATTTTTTTTATTTTTATTTACACTTTTATTCAGATTTTCAAAAATCCTTTTACAGTCTGCTTGAGTTTTACGCGCCTTCTTCGTAACACTCCACAAGTAGTAACTCTCTCCTTGCAGTTAAAACGTAATCTAACAATAACTCACTTTCTCAGAGAAACCCCAATTCTCAACAAGTCTGACTCACAGTCTACAGGTTCTGGTAGTCCCATCAAGCTTCTGGATCACTTAGACTCAGCTCTAAATGATTTAACAGAACAGGTGCTACCCCAATATGTTGACGAGATTCAGACCACACCTCCCAACGAGCTAGATTCAGTTCTTAGCTCCTTGATTAGCATTGCGCTAACCTCTAAGCCAAAAGACAAGGATCTAACTAAGCTGTTAGGTCAAATGGCTATTGTTATGCGCGAGCAGAAACAAGCCAAGGATCTCCTGGCACGCAGCCACGAGAAAATCCAGGTCCAGAAACAGGACCTCGCCCGCTTCCAACGCGATATCAAGGCGTTGAATCAGGAACTCCAGCTGACCAAAGGAGTCCTGGAGAATTCTGAAAAACAAAACCAAGAGTTACAAACTCTTGCCCAAACACTCCAAAAGGCAGACCCTGACTTTGAGGAGTTACACACAAAACTCCATAAAACTGAGGAAACCCTCAGTGACCTAAAGAGCGAGCTGAGCGACACAAGGTCTGCTCGCGACGTAGCAGAACGCGAGCTCAGCATTCAACGCATGAGTACAATGCTATGATGAAGGAACTCATCAAAGCAGGCGAAAATGCACAGCTGTCCGCAAATATGCTGTCACAGGAAGCTGGGCGGAGAGAGTCCCTGAGTGCACGGGTAGAGGCCCTCACTCAACAAGGTGACTTAGACCGCCAGCTTATTGAACAACTTCAGGCGCGCCTGACAGAGGACGCCAAACACGACCTAATAAGAAACTGGAATTCAAAGGTACTCCAGACCTAGAACCAGTTACTCCCTTATACCAACCCAGTAGGTTTGAAGACTCCCAGAAGGGAGCCACTTCACTAACTAATCCAATTTTGCGACCACTACGCGCCTGGGACGCAACGGAAAGAGGACCAACCGGGCCGAGCCCGGCCGTCTTTCCGCAAGCTTCCACAGGTAGGCATTTGGATTACTTCGCACTACCCACAGGTAGGCAATCGGACTTTGTCCTACAACCAGCTTTGAAACAGAGACATCTGGACTATGGTCCCACTAACAGAGACTTTGACAAAATTGCGCGTCATATCACTCGCTTTGAGCCCCATCAAGGAGCGTCTCATGGCGTGAGTGCTTATCTTCGCGACATTGAATTCTACCTACAAAGAATACCCAATGTTACTGCCGCGGACAAAATCTTTCTGATAAAACTAACATCAAGCAGAGATGTTAGTAGCTTCATCGACGTCAACCTCCTGAAGTCCAAGCTGACTTTGATCTTCTTAGTCAGTCTCTCAGGGTGGAATTCTCAGGCGTTACGGTAAATGTGGGTCTGACTGCCGCCCTAATGATCAAACAGGCACGGCCAGAGTCCCCACAGCTATACTATCATCGGCTACGCAAAGCTTATTTCGGTCCACTCAATGAACCAAACATGGAGGAGGATAAAAACTTCAAAGCCCTCTTTGTGCAAAACCTCCATCCAACTACCAGCCATCATCTTGGCGTTTCTGCATGCCCACAACGCAGACCAGCCGCCAACCGCGAGCTGGCAATGCGGGCATTTACTAAACAGATGCTGAGGCAGACTAAACGTCAAAAGCCAGACACTCGTCACCGTAGATCGGAGTCTAGCGCTCGAAGGAGCGCCGACCTCAATCCAAGTGGCCCAGGAGCCTCCGCTTTCCAGACAGGAAAGAGGGACCTCGACCACACAAAGAGAGCCAGGTCAACACCCGACCTGGCCTGAACGTAAGTTCAAAGACCAGGGCCCTCAATGGAGACCTCGGTTCGAAAATAAATTTCGAACCAATCCAAACCGTAACCAAGGGGGTCCTATCAAAACCGCGACGACAGGAGAAACCATTATCGTCGGTCCCAAGACCAACGATCATCAGGTAGCTCACCTGTCGAGCAGCGAAATCATCACGAGGACCGAGCCCCTGAAACTCAGACTGATCGTGGGAAACCCTACTAGCGAAAGGAGTCTGACTACAGAGGAGGCTCGGGCCATAGAACGCATACTCAAACAAATGCGCGAAAAGTCCAAGGACAAGGCTGAGCTGTATACGGTGGAGGCCTCTAAGGCCCGATTCAGAAACAGTCTCAACCAATCCAAGCCGACTTAACACGCAACGAAAATACAGAGTCTACTGAAGGAATGAACATCTCCCAGACCTGTACCTAGGCTCTGACAATCCAGAGCCACTCAATGACATTGTCCAGGACCCTAGCATGGACAACACGGAGGAAGTGATTCAGATCACAAATACCTCAGTCCGTCTAACGCCGTCCAAGTGAACCCAAGCGTCGGGCTGTGCCATGACCACGCCACGACTATCGAATGTGAAACACCCTTTCACCAATTTCTGGGTCACCTAACTGAAAAGGGAGTAGCTCAAAGCTGTATCTCTCTGTCTTGTTAGAAGACCACTTGACGCACGAAGCACTTCTCGACACAGCCGCTGACATCAGCCTAATTTCAGGCAACCTGTTCAGATCACTCCAGGCTATAGCGAGAAGATCCCATAGGGACTTGAAGTCCCACCCGTGCTTTCTAGAAATAAGGCCTTACTCTGATGATCGGACGATTATCAACGAGATAGCCTTAGTCCAACTGACCATCGGACCAATGACACTGATACACCCAGTGTACGTGTCCCACCTTGACAACGTCCACTTCTGATTGGAAAAGACATCCTCAATCGCTTGAACCACTGATCGACTTCAAGCAGCTGAAGATTTGGGCCCAAGTCGAGAACCACTTCCAATCTTACTGAATGAATCTCAGTGCAATGCGATTGACAGGAATCACCAATCGACAGGGTAGCCACCGACACCGCTGGTACAACGACCATGCAACCTCGGTGCGAACCAAACCCCTTTACATTGCGTGACAACTTCCTGTGCACGCTGAAGGACCCTTTAGCGATGACACCCCAAATCGTCAATGGCATCTCACTGGAAGCAACTCCAGTCGACAATGTCGTGATGGCCTTATGGGCTGACAAATCTGCCATCAGCCAGGAGCTGTTTAACACTCTAACGCAGATAAACCCGTGCCTGACCTTCATAAAGAAGCGCACTAGGTTCCTGCTAACCCCACACCGACTCATGCGTTAACCGCCATCGGTCTATGCTCTGCCATCGTACGATGGAACAAAAGAGAACTGACCCACACGTTTGCTGTCATCCCTAATCTCTCACATTCAGTGTACATTGGGGCTGACATGCTAGTCAGACTCGACGCACAAGTCGACACCATTAACAACGTTCTCTGGTCCCTGACTGGAGTCGTAAAGAATCACTTTCACTGACCAAAGGAAACTTGAGATCGGGTCAAAGCGATCCCGGCGTGTGTCAGGTAAGTAACGACTGCCATCTCACGATACCGCGCGTAACATCATGGACATACGTCTGAAAGCGTTTCCAGGACAACAAGTTAACTCTTCACAAGCGTTCTTCCAACCGTCTCCTCTGTTCGTTGAGTTAGGCTTGTCTGTCCAGGCAACACCCTGGTCGAGCTCGACTCTCGATCAACACACGTGTTAGTGCAGAATCCTACTGCCAATACCATCTTCGTCCCAAAGGCCACCCCTCTCGGCTGGCTGATTGACACTAGGTTCCATGACTGTGAACTCAGAATCCCAGTCATAGGACGTATGCCACACTCACTCGCGACTGAACAACAGGAGACCGGAGTTGTCTACGAAACCTTCCAGAGCAATCGCCATATACCCCTCACTTGTGGTCGATACCGACACTATCTGCAGGGTCGATCTGGCTGATGCGGAGGTAATGGTTGTACAGACAGGCTCCTGCTCTCCTCGATACAGACAAAGACCTGAACGATCAGGCAGACCTCATGGCAAAACAAGGGGCTCTTGACGTGCGCTCTGGCATTTCCAGCCAGAACCGTCGTGCATAATCGACCCCTTCCCACCCAACCCACCCATTCTGTCTGTCTGGTTACCCGATCTAAGGCAACCGCAACCGTGCCTCGGCTCTGACCCTGCAGACCCATCAACTTCCTCTCTTTCTTTCACTGGTTCCGCCTCGTTGCCCTTCAAGCAGCGGACTCGGCAATCCACAAACTTATGCTTTACCTTTCAGACCCGGTGTCTAACCCCATCGTAGACACTGACTTTTCGGCTGACGCATATCTTAAAAAGCTATGGGCGGTGCGCTCAACTCCACCTGCGTCATGGCTTGCTTGTCTCACGTCTCTGACACCCTCACTTCACCTGCGTTCGTAGTGCCTCAGAGCCTAAGGGGGGTCATGCTAACGCACGCACATGACGCTCCTGTAGCAGGCCACAGAGGTGTTCGCGCAACACACCAGGCACTCCAACAAGTGGCATACTGGCCACATATGCAAATGGACGTGGCAGAATACATCAAAGGCTGCCTAGTATGCTGCCAATTTCAACCAACAAGACCACTCCATCGTGCACCCTTACAAAGAAGGGGCATTTCTTTTCCATGGTATGACCTCCAAATCGATTGGATGGGACCCCTGACTAAATCAACAAGGGGCAACAAATACATCCTAATGGTCACCTGTGCCGTCACTAAAGAGGTGGAAGGACTTCCAGCCCCAAACGACACGGCACAGACAACAGCCTTTCTACTCATGAACCACGTGTTCTCCAGATTCGCTTACCTTTTAAGGTCGATTCTGACCGTGGTACTCACTTCACCGCCGAGGTGATGGGACAACTGTGGCAAACCATGGGAGTGAAAGCGAACTTCCATGTCAGCCACTACCCCCAGTCCTCAGGCCAAGTAGAAAGAGCAAACCGACGGTGATCGACATCCTAAAGAAATATGTCGCATCCAATCACCGAGACTGGGACGTCAAAATGCCCTTGGTCCTCATGGCTATCAGAGCCACGCCACACACGGCGACCGGAGTCTCCCCGTTTGAGCTCATGACCGGTAGGCAGATGACGCTTCCCCTACACTTACTGTACCAGCCAGGAGAGGCTAACATCGCTCGGCCTATACCACACACCAGTACATGGCTGATCTCCAGGCACACCTGAGAACCACCTTCGCCTTTGCCCAGGAAAAACTAGGCAAAAGTGCAGAAGGACGTAAGGCCTATTATGACCAAAAGTCATCTAGGGACAAACTACAGGTGGGAGACAAAGTGTGGTACTACAGGTTCAGCCAACTCACTGGACAAACAAGAGGTGGTACCAACCGACTGACGCGGAAATTCCTCTCGCGTTGGGCGAGACCGTACACCAGTGTCAACAAACTATTCCCGGTGGTGTATCAGATAAAGATCACCAAAGGGAGAAAGGAACCCACTCTCAAGTGGATACACCGCAACCAGATAAAGTTGCACAAAACCCCCATGGGATCTACAGGGGACATTCACGCTCCCAAGTAGTCTCAAACAGATCCCTTAGCTCGCAGTAACCACTAACAACTAACCTCTCTCTAACTCTGATTTCCTAACTCTTTTCACCTTTCAGTGGTAACTGTGAGTAATTCAATAACTGTAACTGATAACTCTAGTTTTCTCTGTCAATGAATCAATTCTCGTTGCAACCGCCGCTGTGTGTACCTTGCGTAACCTCGGGTGCTCACAAGCGAATACCGCTAACATTTCCACTGTAATAGACAAGTCTCGAGTAACAGCAGCAACTCCAAAGCGGTTAAAAACGCCGAAAGACACTGTCAGTGGTAAACACTCACAGTGAGACTCTAAAACCAACCAAACCAAACTGTAGACCATACACACACTCAAATGGTCGCCTTGCTGATAAATGACACGCTCATAGACATCAGCTCCTCGGTGGACAGCCTAGCAATGAGAAGAATTCTTTGAAGGATCACGCATAACCATTATGTCCCTTTATATAATCACTACGTTTGTCCTTGTCCCTAAATGCATGCAAAGTCCCTCCAAGTGATGATCCTCCTAATGTATTTTGTTTTATTATAAACAACTCCCTAAACTTTAAACAAACTAAATTGAGACAGCTCTCTCATTTCTTTGTTCCCAATAAGTCCTTCCTTGAAGTGATAAACTTAACCTATCTCCATTAGCAAAGGATATAATACAAACCAAGTAAAGCCCCTTTACACTTGTATACATTTCCTTTGATCACGTTTGCATCATTACACCTGTTATGACGCCAAACTATGTGTTTAACGTGTGGCTTACTCCCTGGTCTGCAAGGATGTCGACACGGAAACTTGTGGAACCAGCTTCGTGTCGAAAGGGGGGACTGTAGCAGATCAGCCTCCAGAACGCCACATGGATTATAACATTTATTCAATCACTTACAGACCTCCAAACTGTTTCACTAAGGGTCTTCAAGATTAACAACTGTTTCACCATCGGCCTCCAGAGACAGGCCGTGGATGTAAATCTTGAGAAGAAGACATGCTAACCCGTTTTCTTTCAGATAAAAGGACACCAACGTGGCCTTTTTAACTATTCACAGATGTTTCTTGCTTGGATAAGACTGAACCAGTCTTCAGGACTTATAATTAACGATTTTGTTTGTTTTCATAAAAGCCGGGACCTAGGTCCAACCAGCACCAAAGACCAATCAGGTCAAAGGCTCATGGAGAGATCCAGACGCTATAGACGCCACTGTCAGAAGGCCGTAAATCCTGTAGATAAGGTGTCCATCCAGCTTTCTCGAGAACACTTTATTCTAATCCTGATTGACAGTTGAAAATGTCTTTGATCATAGTCATTCAGGCATGGTCAAACACTACCCCCTTTTGGTTTAACTGGACAAATGACTCTGCACTCAAGAAGGACATTTGGTGTTATTTCATTAAAGGACATTTTGTTATTTTATTACTTAGAAAGATTGTGAATGTACTAACAATTATACTGTTTGTTTCCAGGATGCAGAGTTTTACAAGGCAACTAATTCCTTATTCCATTTCTACAGAGTTACGTTTTATGTTAATAAAATGTAATGAATATAAGTTTTTATAATAAGTCTGACAAATGTTTCTTTGCATAATCCTGCAAGTACGAATGTTTTTGTGTGTTTTACGAAAACCAAGGAAAATAGGGTGAAACAAAAGGAATGTTTAAGACTCAGTTAAACATTTAAACTCCCCAAAGCAATGCCTTTCTCTGCGTAAGACACACCCCGTCCAGAGGTGTTAAAACTGGCGCACAGCCAAAAACACTCTGCTTCTCTCTCTACTCTTCGTCTCGTCTTTACTTCGCACTGGACCTCTTGTCCGTTCAGGGCCGTAGGCCCTGAAACTCTCACAAGCTCCGGACCTCGTGTAACGAGTAAATTTTATTTGTACTTTAAAGCCTGCAAGTTTAGCTTGCCACGCTAAAGTTTTTCCTTCACACCGCTGCTCAAAGTAGCTTACTTCCTGCCAGCCTGCGAACAAAAGGAAGTTGCCTCGCTTTTATTTTTGAAGATTTCCTGCCTGCTAAAGAGTTAGCTTGACTAAAATCTAGCTTTCTCGAGCAAGTTTAAGCCAGCAACACAGCCGCTAAACCTTCTCCAGTGGACTTCACAACAACTTTGAAAGACTCAATTCTACTCGTGTACGACGCTGATGCTAAAAGGCTTGGCTAGTTGTGACAGTAACGAGAGGCTTTTGAATCTCCCGGGCCTCGGCGGCCCCTCTGGAGAGTGGAAACAGCAGGCCATCCTGGAGGCGACAAAAGTCACCGGATGCGACAGGGTTCTGCAGAACCCCTCTGGAGTCCTAGTCGCTAAGACCTGAGACCGAATACTACCCCAGGGTGAGTCTAAACGTTACACAAGTTTGGCGTCTAAACTGTCTAAAACAACAGCCTTGGCCTCAGAAACTGTCATCAAACCCCTAAACGCTCCGTAAAATCCCCTCAGTTAATAATAGAATCAATAATCAATAATTCCTTTTGTTTCACAAAATCCTCTGAAAGCAAGTTTATCGTTCTTTGATTTACCCATTTATGTGTCAATAACTATTCCTTTGTGTCATTTCCCCTGTCATTATTCACTGTTTAACTTTATAATCTTTAATAAAACCCCATAAAGACATTTAATGTTTCATTGTTTAATTGAGAACTTTCGAAAACGAGAAGAATTTACTACCTTTAGATTAATGAGACTAGGCTAAACAGTTTCTCTGGATCTGTTCAAAACTAGAGTGGTGCCCCGAAAGAAATTAATATTTTGATAAGCAAAATATTAATTATTAATTTTCATAATTAATATTCATATTAATTATTAATACGACCATATTCACTACAGTCCTACACACTTTATGTTTTATATTGGGTATTGGGTCAAACCATAGGCAGTACATCAAGACTAGCCCACTATGTCTCTTCAAATAGTCTTCTGCATGAAAATCCACGAGAACATGTCATTTAACCAGTCCTAAATGACCTTTGAATCATTTGCCATAAAATAAAATAGAGTTTATTTTATTTCTATACACCAGAAGATTAAACCAGCCACAGCACACATCTCTCAACAACAATACACTGCAGTCTTCGGTTAAACAGAACAAATCATTTGTGGACTCTTTCCAGACATGCACTCTGGACTGTTTTTGAACTCAGTCAGTAGAAATGTGTCTGCTGAGGTGGTATTCACAATTGTACAGCGCAGCAGGGGACATTCTCACTCTGTGGAAGTGTTCCGTGGTTTGAGGCAGTGGTAGATGTGCTCATCTTCGAGAGAAAGGATTTTGTGTTTTGACTAATACTCAAAGGAACTGCATTGCAATCCATATTGATTTGTTACATAATCATGGACTCTTACTATATAATTGCAATAATAGACATTTGCAAACTATAGATCTTAGCTACTTTGCGATTATGGAATAAACCAAATAAACCATAATGTAACTCTTTGTGGTACAAGCAAGGAAACCTCACCTTAGACTGATCTTCTATAACATTATGATTACAAACAGTAGATTTCATTTTATGGTTTAGTTGTGACAATAACAATCTAATGGTGGATGGTAGAACAGTGGCTGATATATGGCCATTGCCAACGTGAAGAAAACACACAATAGACCAGATTTACTAATCATAAAATTGTCTAGCAGGGAGTGGCATGGTTACTAAAAAGTATTTGGGGTTTGGGGTGAGAGAACTACAAACAAATGATTTTGCAGTGGCACAATGCTTTAGTAAAGCTACCTAATATGTCCATAATGAAGTGCGCAAATATAACATAAATTTGAAATTTCAGTGCATTGTAATAAATAAACTCTAGTTCAACTTGCATAGATAGGATTTAATTTATTAAAAGCTTGCCAGTGTAAATTAAATAGTGCATGGGAAAAGACTGAGCAAACAGATTTATAAATCAACTGCTAGCAACTGTGGGAGGATACAAATGCATCTAAATTTATCAGATTTAAAAGGTATGTGCCAAACTGGGTCATGGCACACATGTCAAACTCAAGGCTCGGTGGCCCTTCAATACATTTAGAAGTTGATATGTTTGGCACTACATTTTAACAGGTATTAGTTGGTTTTGAATCAGAGCTACTTTTTAAAATCTTATAGGTCAGTTTTTGCTATAAAGAACAAAACCTGTTAAATTCAAATTCAAATATGTTGAAATCCAACAAAAAGCTGTTTAAATCCAACTAAAAGGAGGAAATTAATGTTAGATAACGTATGTAAGACTCAAATAAAAACTTAAAAAAAAAAAATATATATATATATATTTATAATGTAATAAATATTTAAAATGTAATAAATACTTCCAGGTGTCACAGTCTTCGGCTTTTGACACGTTTGACGCCACTGGCCTAAAGTCAGTAGGTTATCTGTATTTGTCATGTTAATACTACTTTCAATGCTGTTACGTCCCTGTGACTGGGCACAGGCTGTATATGACAGAACTTCAGAATGGGATCCATCAAATTAATGGTGTCACCTACTTTGGATTTGGCAAACTAGCACTTTAGCACCTTTAGTCAGTCTTTTGGTTGGTTTTTGATTGAATATTTATTGTGATCTTTTTGACAGTAGAAAAATTCTTATCAAGTGCTTTTATTTAATGTTACTCGTGCATTTTTGATTCTCATCATCAAAATGTTATGTAAATGCTGTGCATGTGTCTCCTAGGGGTAATAGTAGCACAGTGGCCTCACAAGGTATAGTTCTTGCTCCATTCTTCTTCACTTAATCCACCGTACAGTTTATTTATAAACACATTCAGCAATACAAAACTGTCAAATTATAAATAGTGGCTACTTTCTCACACGTTTATACCCAAGCACTTTATTATTATTTTTTTTGTTACATTTCTTCTACAATCATACAAACAGCCCTCATTCACGTATGACTCACATTTATGCCCACTACCCTGCACCGGAATTCACCAGAAATCACACCTTCCCTAGTGTGCGCAATTTTTAACCCTGCACATGCAATATTACATTTTTCGATCTTTGTAATTGAGGCCCATTATCTGTGATTTTTTGTAAATATTGCTAAAATTGCTTCATGTTCATAGGCCTCCACCCACATCTAGTTTTCCTACCATTGTAGATGCACGTCCTAAGCAAAATACAGTTTATTTCTACTGTCAAAGATTAAAATGCAGAATATTTTAAGTTGACAATATGTGACTCTTGTTGGAAAAACTGAATGGAATAATATACATACAGTACAGCATAAGTCAAGAGGACCTTTCGGCATGTCCCCACTTTTAGTTTGGAACTTTCACAATGGCATTTTCTTGGCGCCTGTTGGGTGTGCATCAAAATTATTGTCACACTTATCCAAGGATACCACCATAACAGAGCATCCACACCTGTGTGCCAAAATTAGGACGTGTGCACATATTCATGGTCTTCTGCTCTGTGCAAGTTACAAAGTCATTATTATGTAAATGATATATTAAGGAGGGTGCACAGTGGCAGAGTGTAAGAAGGTTGTGAGTTTGATTGAACATAAACATCAACTTAAACATCTCTGCCTCTAAGTGTCAGCCCTGCAACTAAATGGCTTTTAGCTGGGATAGGCCCCAGTCGCCCACGACCCATAACGGGAATAAGTTGAAGCAAATAAATGGATAATGATTGTTTGTGTAGTATGATTATGATTCTTATAACAAAAACAGTCATCATTAGTCCTTTATATTATATAATTGCCAGCAATTGAAAGTTTTTCTGACAGATTTTGTGAGTTCAGTTGTGTGTTAAAATTAGGACACCCAATTGGCCCTAAAAGAACAGAACTCCAATTGATGGCTCCTATATTAGCCCATTCTTTTGCCAAGTGCACTCACTTGGCAAAATATCTCTTCACGATCCTTTGACAAGTTTAAAATTAGAGTGCCATTTCAGTCAAGCAACACTTTTTTATGTCCAATGCTGCCATGTTTTTTTCAGTCATTTTCCCCCCCTTTTGCTGGCTGTTATTTCAAAGCTAGGCAGGAAGAGCATATTCAAGAACTGGTCCTAAAAGGGGTTTTACAAGTGTTCTATTATCACTGGCATCAGAAAAAAACATTCATTTGGATCTAAAAGACAATATTAGACATATTTACAAAGTGTCTTCCAAGATACATCACTTGTCGGTGTTATTCAAGCCTAAATTTACTCTTGTGTGAAAACGTCCATCTGCTGATACTTGGGAAGGCATTTATTGTAGCAAATATGTGGTCAACCACAACCGTAAGCTCTGGTATTTCTTTATGAGGCCTTGTCCTGTCAGAAGTCATATGGCCTCCAATTTTAGCAAATCAAAAACCGGGTTGTTTTGGCGTTTGGTTTTGGAGCTGAATGCTTGTTCTGTGACAGCAGTTGCTGGAACCTTAAAGTGGGTCACCCTGAGTGGCACACAGCGTGCATTTATATTTAATGTTACTTGTGAGACTTGTGCATATGACTATGAATAATTCTTTATAGACAACGACGGTCCTTAGTGTTCCGCGCCGGTATAAATACCAGTGTTGTAGTGTTGAGTTCATTGGTGGTATTGAGTCTTTGAAGATCTTAGCTTTGTCGAAATGTATAAAAAAAAAAAAAAAAAAAAAAAAATACATAAAATGTTTTTGTCTGGGACTCATTGTAAAACTAAATTGTAAGACTAAGACCAGCCAAGACATCTGTTTTAATCTTTATGTCTTTACTGTAATTTGGCAAATTGCAGGCAATCACTTTATTCATTCATTCATTTCTTTCCACTTAGTCCCTTAAGGGGTGTGGGTAACTAGAGCCTCACCACCTTTGAACTCACAACCTTCTGGCTGTGAGACATGAGCACTGTCTGCCAGGGTATACAGCTGGTGACTTCTGGGTGGCGTCATGTATAAATGGAGGATTGCCAAGAGCCGGTGTGTTGTTGAGGTTTGTTTTGTTTGTTGGTAAAATTTATATTGTGTTCCTCATATTGTTCACACTTTAAGGATATGTAGCACAAGAATGAACACAGTTGCCTGGGCAACAATCCAAACAATATTTCTCATCTATCTTTCAGAGACATGAGTTAGATTTGAAGTCTTCCCCTGGATCAAACAAAATGGGGGAAAGGAACGGAATAATGAGACACCATGGTGCAATTTTAGGTATCACACCTAAAGGGCGGCCTGTTGCTCTGAACTGTGCTTGTGAGGCCCTTGTGCTACTATCGACTCTCTGAGACACATGCACAGCATTTATTTAACATTTTAATGATGAGAATCAAAAAGACATGAGAAACATAAAATAAAAGCGCTTGATAAGAATTTTTTCTACTCTCAAAAAGATCATAATAATATTCAGTTATCAATCAAAAAACAACCAAAAGACTGTCTAAATGTGCTAAAGTGTTAAAAGCTTGTAAATGCATGTATTTAATATTACTATTTACAGTATATTGGAAATTGAAACACTGATGCTAAAAAGGACACATTAAGGACACATTATTTAGCTCTTCCTGTAAAGTCTCCCCCTATTGGCTTCATTTGCATTTAGTCATTTTATCCAAAGCGACTTACATGAAGCTTCCATTCACCTATGTTACATTTACATTTTTAGTTGACACTTTCATTCAAAGCAACATACATTAAGATTCCATTCCCCAGTGTTACAGCTGGAACACCACTGTTCCAGCTGTGTGGCTTGCCCAAGAACACAACGGCAGCATGAACGGTGGGGAGAGTGCGAACCGCCTACCTTCCGGTTGAAGGATGACCGCTCTACCACTTAACCACTGCGCCCCACAATTACAATTTTTAATGAAAAAAGCATCAGTTAAGAATTTGTGTTTAAGTTGGGCAGATTTCCAGGGCCTTTCTGAAAGTTTGTTATGAAAGCATAAAAATATGACTAGACATTACTATAATGCAGGCATTTATGAAGTAAAAGTTTTTTTTTATCACATAAAAGTTTACTGGTCTAGAAAAAATCCAGAAATGCAAGATTATTTTTTTTTTACCTATAATTTTAATTGTAAATGTGAAACATGTGACAACTAAAAGAATACACATTCAATGTCTTTCTTTCCTTCTATCCAGAATAAAATGCATTAGTTGCCAGCTTGGTTCGTAACCATGATGACAAAGAGTTCCCTTTTTTCATCAAAGAAAAGGAAGAGCATCTAAAAGCCAAGCACTGCGTTAAGACACTACACAGTGAGAAAGGGAAGTGTCACTACACACAAATGAACTAGGAGCTGGAGTGTTAGTGGGTAGGGTGTCGTTTCAGAAATGCCCCAATACTCTTGAAGACCAGGGGATTAGCATCTACTGAGGTGTACAGTTGTACTTTTGAGTATGCCATAAAACCCCCAGGAAAATGTATATTGGTTGTTAATGTATCTTGCTCTAGACTTGATTTTGCTCCTAGTCTTGGTTAATGCATTCTTACAACAACATTGAGTAAATTTAAAAATAGTTTTATCACAAGTATAAGCAAAGCAGTTGTCGCTCTTGTCCACCAATGGGTGACAGTGTTTGATTTGAGCCTGTGAAGTAGTCTGCCTGTGCCGGCGCCAGAATCCAAACCAAATGTGAGCATGCCTTTATCTTCTGTGGACATTTCACGCCAACACCAGTTGTGTGCTAAGCGTTACTGAACAGTTGGTGTGGACTCATTGGCTTGAGCCGGTGTGTGAAAGTGGCATCACTGACTGAGCTCGTGCATGAAAGTGGCATGCCTCGCCAGTCAATAGCATGAATTATGTATGGCAGGAGAAGGTGGAAGTTATGTTCTGCATCATCTGCTGGCTGTTGAGCAGATTAACTCTGAGACGGCCATTTACAGCTTGTTGGGAGTGGCTATATTTCATGGCTGGTTCAGGAAGTTAATCTCTCTGTCATTTTTCTTAAGATGCTGTAAATCATTTGTAGACAGTGGTGTTTTGATCATATTTATTTATTTTTTTGTTATGCCATTTTTATGCAAGAAATTTCACAACTGAGGACCACTTTGATTCCTCAGGGTCCATGTGTAGCCATCAGTTGTAGTTACTATTTTTAACATTTCTCTCTGCTTTGGTTTAAGGGTCGAATGTCAAACTTAAATGTCTCAATAAAGTACTGTTATGTTTTAGATTGTTTATATAAAGTTTGGTTTCAAACAAAATTAATGTGACCACAAAACAAAGATGACCACAATGATTTAAGGAGCTTAAAAACAATTGTAAATACATACAATTAAAATTTAAAAGACATTTGGACATTTTTGGCAAATTCTGAGTAAACTTCACAACCTGAAAAATCTTTTTACCAGGAAAGTTTTTATGGCAGGACGTGTGATCAGGGTAGTTATCTTGAAAAAAGAGCGACACTCTCACACGTTCATACACCAGAGCCACACTCTCACACGTTCATACACCAGAGCAACATTCACACACGTTCATACACCAGAGCCACACTCTCACGCGTTCATACACCAGAGCAACACTCTCACACGTTCATACACCAGAGAGACACTCTCACACGTTCATACACCAGAGCAAC
Source organism: Neodontobutis hainanensis (assembly GCA_024349245.1). NCBI lineage: Eukaryota > Metazoa > Chordata > Actinopteri > Gobiiformes > Odontobutidae > Neodontobutis > Neodontobutis hainanensis. The sequence continues at coordinate 1,734,865 of JALDNG010000140.1, read as the reverse complement.
ACTCTCACACGTTCATACACCAGAGCAACACTCTCACACGTTCATACACCAGAGCAACATTCACACACGTTCATACACCAGAGCCACACTCTCACGCGTTCATACACCAGAGCAACATTCACACACGTTCATACACCAGATCAACACTCTCACACGTTCATACACCAGAGCAACACTCTCACACGTTCGTTCATCAGAGCCACACTCTCACATGTTCATACACCAGATCAACACTCTCACACGTTCATACACCAGAGCGACACTCTCACATGTTCATACACCAGATCAACACTCTCACACGTTCATACACCAGAGCGACACTCTCACATGTTCATACACCAGAGCCACACTCTCACACGTTCATACACCAGAGCGACACTCTCACACGTTCATACACCAGAGAGACACTCTCACACGTTCATACACCAGAGCAACACTCTCACACGTTCATACACCAGAGCAACACTCTCACACGTTCATACACCAGTGTAACACTCTCACATGTTCGTACACAAGAGCGACATTCACACACGCTCATTCGCCAGAGCAACACTCTCACACGTTTGTTCATCAGAACCACACTCCCACATGCTCGTACACCAGAGCAACACTATATATATATATATACTCCATATTACACTTAATGTGTCTGTGTCTATCTATCTATCTCTCTAGATAGATAGATAGTGATGTATGTTTGTTTAACTCTTTGATACACTTGCACCTGGTTCCTACACTAATGCATATCATGGATCTAAAATTACTATTATTACATTTACATTTATCTGACACTTTTATCCAAAGCGACTTACATTGTTCTACAGTAATTACCAGTGTTACAGTCACTGGAGGCAAGGTGGTTTAAGTGTCTTGCCCAAGGACACAACGACAGTATGAACTGTGGGGAGAGGGGAATCGAACCCCCTACCTTCCGATTGAAAGACGACTGCTCTACCCACTAAGCTATTCACACACATTTTTATTTAATTTGTTTTTATAATGTTTCCAAACTGTAAAAATGTACAGGACATTTACAAATGTAGTTGTTGATCACTGTAAAAATGTGAAGACTCAGTGTTGCTTATCTGCATAGCACCAGTAGCAAAAATATATATATATTTTTTGTGTTTATTAGGGTAAATATACTGTATATAATATAAATTCATGGGACAGAATTTATTAAAACTTTTTATTCATGGGTTATTTGTAATTTTGGTGAAAATGTTCTGTCAAAAATAACCAGTGTTTTGTCTCTGCTGAATCTTTAATATGTGTAAACTAATTTCATATTCAGCCATGTTTATAGAAAGCTTTGGTTCACTGGTAGGGCAGCCGCTGAAACAGTGTATTCCATAAATATTTAGAGCGAGACCAAATATTTCTAAAGATTTCCAAAATAAATAATTTTTGCACTCAGACACACAAATACTAGTATAAGTGCACCAACATATTGAAAGCCATACAGTATTTAATTTGTTATTTGCAGTACACTATGTAGTACATGGGGAACTATATTCAGGAATAGACAATATACTATACACTCTTCTGTTGATCGAACTGTACCAGAGTTCAGCTAAAAGTGCTCTGAGACCTATGTTTTAAAGGTGCATATGGTGCATACATTGGTTTGTATAGAGAAGGCATCAGCAACCATCATCTCTGGAGCAGCATGCGGCTCTACAGCCACCCAACCCCCTCTCTAATTAAATGTGCAGTGTAGTGTTTCTGCTTGGCTTAAATATATTTCAGTCAAACGTTTAATAACCAAACAAAGAACTATAGACTATTTAACATGAAATGGAACGGCTTAAAAATAACATAACAGTTTAGCCCATGCCTGAGTAAATAAACAAATAGTCAAATTGACTTGCAGCTGCCTGGGCTCTGCGCTATGTAAGTGTTTGGTTAAAACTGCGCACACAGAACAGAGAGCTGTGTTGTCTGTGCATCAAATTAATTCACTTATTCATCCTGGAGTCCGTGACAATTAATAGTTAACAGTTAACAGTTTGAGGACCGTAATATGCCTTATTTCATTTTCCGGATAATCATTTACGCTGCACTGCGGCTGCATTGGTGAAGGTCTTCCTCCTTGTGTGTCTATCTATGTATAAATGTTATATGTTGACCGTCAACACCGTACAAAATTTTGTTGCATTGAAAAGTGTAATGACAATAAAGTATTGATTGGTTGATTGATTGATTGATTCTTTTAGCGGTTGAGTAAATGTGTCCAAAATTTCTTGATCACACCGACTAGGCTTACAAATGTTACAAGGAGGAGTGAACATATAAGCACTGCTCATTATGTCAGTTATTAACCTTTATTAGACTCCCGCACAGATATAAGCTGGTAGATCTACGCATTACATGTGTGTCCTGCTCATGAAGAATTTATAATGGTAAATGGTGTGCATTTATATTGCTTTTTTGTACACTTCTCGGGCACCCAAATCGTTTTACATCAGAGAGGGCAGAGAGGGGGGGTTCTATACACACGGTGCTCACATCCTTCTCTGACCACCACCAAACTCACCTCCACAGTCACACACCCCCATACACCAGAGCACTGGAGGCAAGGAGGGTTAAGTGTCTTGCCCAAGGACAAAACAACAGTATGAACTGGGGAGAGCAGCAATCGAACAACCAACCCTACAGTTAACACATATTTTTGATAGGATCCTCACTGTCTGCTGGGTTTCATCTCAGCCCCAAACTCTGCAGTTGCGTTGCGTAATAACACTCCCACAGTGGTGTGGCCACAATAATCTGTCCATGTTCTCCACAATGCTCCAGGCCGGGACAAAGTGCAGCATTCTTAAAGAAAAACTGCCTGAAGCACACAGCAGGACACAGGCAGACAACACAAGAGGAGATGACCAACCCCACGGCACAAGTGCATCTGTGCAGACCTGGGTTTTGGCACGTCTCTAAAGGTTAGACAACATGTATTTATTGAACACAAAGTATTATTTTTTTTTCCGCTATTCTGAACAGTTTTAATTTATTATGCCGGTGATTACTCAACAGTCAGCAATTATTAATGATTAATACATAATTTATATTATATAAAAAAGCTAATTCAAACCAATTTTATTTTGCAAAATGTATAGGTCTGAAATAGATTTATTGAGTTCCCAACAGATGGACATTTTATATTTTTGGTGAGAAGTGGCACTTTGGCTCCAAAAGGTTGCAGACCCCTGCAGAGCAGAGGTTCTCAAACACTGGGGTCAGCATTCAAAGGTTGGTCACCGGAGGTTTTATTAGTGTTGCTGCAGAATTTCTATATTATTGAATGTTTCCATGGACATATCTGCTTTGAAAATGGGTTATAATGTTCAAAAATGAGTTGAAACAGATAAGGAAGATGGGTCACCTCACTGTTCTGTTTGGATTGTGAAATATGGGTAGCAAAAAATCTCATGGCACCCTTCAGAATATGGAAAAATAAACCATCCCTGGAGCAAAAACCCTTGTGCAATCTCAGTTTTAGCCAGAGGCCTTTTCTTTAATGGAAACATTCATTTGGGATATCCCTCCTGGATCTCTCCCTGTAGACCTCTCTCTTATCTAGAACTATTTTCCGACATAGCTTCCAGGAAATCCACTCCCGATGGCATCACTGTCCATCAATCTTTATTAAACAGACACGCCATTTGGAATAAATAGAGCTAATATTGGCTGGATTCCATTTTCCAATTCCAGCATCGTAACCTTATCAATTTCTACGCCATAGTGGACAATTTTGATCTGTCGTTCTTTATTAGCCCCATGTCAGGTTGATACGTTTTGTATTGCCTTGGTCTTTATTCTTAATTTCTTTGTTTGCTTTTGTCTTGTATCATTGCATGTTGATTAACCTGAGATTTTCCAAATAGATTTTCTTTGAGGCTATGAAAACACAGCTGAATGGAGGTTCTAATTAAAGCACGCGAGATACTAATGAAGCCGATATTAGCCCGGCGCAGCACCAGCATTAGCCGACAATTTCACTCCTGTCAATTAACACTTAACCTTAATTTGGTAAATGCAAGTACACACAAAGCTAATTACAAAAAAGGGGGCTGTCTTGTTATCGTAGGGCGGATGCTATATTCGAAAGCTCTTTAGCACGTCAACCCTGCTAATCATAGGCACTCCAGCACAATCACACTGGAAGCCTATTAACTCTTTGCTGGGATTTGACTGAGGGCTAATCACAACATGCGCATGACAAGCAAAGATAATTGTTAAAGGGCCATATATCTCATCACAATGCAGCCCAATCAACAATATATACATTTGAACCATGACCACCTTTCGCTGAACAAGGATCGCAAAGTGTTGGGCAAGTGCAGAAAACCCTGAGCTATTATTTTTATTGATCAGATTTGATGCTTTACATCAATATAAATATAGTTGCAGTTAAAATAGCATTATTTGTTACACCGAAAGGACATACGGTGGTGTAGATTTGGTTAATTTGTTGGCTATTAAAAATAGCTGTCTGAAAACATGCAGTTACTTACTAAGTTGTGATGCCTGACAGATAGAGCTGGTGTCTGACTTTTGAGGAAATTACGTACTGTACCGTATACTTTGGTAACACTTTTTGGTCTTTGGCCCGTTTTCCAAAAGTTGGAGCTAAATACTGTTAACTGATTCTTGTTGATATGATTAATTCTATGATTAAAACTATACTTTTTTTAGTGAATGCAGAGGATGGTCCATGTTGTTCAGAAGAGCAGCAGCAGTGTCTTGTCTGTCTGTTGCTCCACTGCTTCAACCACAGGCTCTTAACTAATACCCTCCGTTGAACCAGCCAAATTAGTTTTTGAAGTCACCAATATTTTTTCCTGAGACTGCCTCCAACAGACTGTGGCATAAAAAACAGAATTAGACATTTTTCTTAGACAATATTGCCTGCTTTATCCTTTCCTATAAAGTGCATCTGTTATGGACCAGTCCAGCTTGTTGTCCAGATTCCCTCCCAGGTATTAATAGGTGGAAAAGATTTCAATATCTTCTCCACTGATGGTCACAGTTTGAATTGTGGGTTAATTGCTTGGTTCCATCTACAAAGGTTGTCTATAAGGCTCCTGTATTCCTCTTCCTGTCCATTTTTGAGTACTTCTAAATGTGGCTGGACACACATTAGTTACTATTACGCAGTATAGATTTTTTATGTGAAAAGCTTTATCTGCCTTAATAAGAGTCAAAGGTCAAATCAGTGGCAATGGTTTTATTCCCTAAGTTGCCATAAAGTTGCCTTTTTGACGAACCTCTCCTCTCTTTTTTTCTTCTCCTCTAGGTAAGCACTCGCTTTCTCCACTTGGCTGTTGTGATTAAGGATGGACCGCACCACCATCCACGCTGCTGAGCCATGATCAGAACACGGTTTGCCTTCAAAAACTTTTGCTGCTTTTAGCATATTTGGGCCTTACAGCAAGAAGGTCCTGTGTTCGATTCCAATCTGGCTTTTCTGTGTGGAGTTTGCATGTTCTTCCCATGTACAATTGCCCCCCCCCCACACACACACACATGGGGCCAGGACTCCCCTGCAAAAGAGATTATAATCGCAGTGGGACTTTCCTGGTTAAATAAAATAAAATATTTTCCTGATTGTTAACACATGAGCTCACCCCCTTCATCTCATCACGGTTGGCCATTACAGTGCCGTATCCTTTAACATGCAAATGACAGCTTCTATCATCCAGCACATGCGAAACCAGCGTGTCTTTTTTGTACTGAAATACGCCTAGTCACTTTTCTTCTATTCTTCCAGGAGAATATAATTATCCTTAGTGCTGTGTAAAAGTTTCCCATTCTTTCATGTCTGCCCCCTTTTTTGTGTTAAATATAAAGCAATTTTTTTGTCATCTGTCATGGAGGAAACAATGTTAGCCCGTAGCCGGTTGGTAAAATAGCACTCATGGAGACTGACAGTGACAGATCTGCTCACATTGGTGTTAAATTCACTTGAACCTTTGTTTCATCGGCTCAGGCTGCGCACAGATGTCTGCTTTCCGCCCGGCTGATGTTTTAACGGGCTAATGCGACAGTTCGTGGCGTACACACTGCCTCCTCGCTGCATTTGCTTCGACACTTTATTGTTTGTTGTGGCAGAATATGGAGCCATATTTCAGAGTGGTGAATGTGGCTGGGGTGTTCAGTCATTGAACAATTGTTGAATTGTCTAAACCCATCATATTTGTTTTGAAACCAAGGCTAAGAGGTCTGGGTAAATGGACACTAATCTAGCTATGATAAGACAAAATAAGATAAGACTTTACTGATCCCACAGAGTGGAAATTAACTTGTACAGTAAAGGTAAAGTGCAACAAGCAAGCTGTGCATGCAATAAAATAAAAAATATATATATATACAATCTGAGCAGCAAAAAATATTTTAAATATAATACAATATGAAGGTTAAATTAAAAACAAAAATATATCTATATATAAATATTTAAGAAAGTAAATGAGGGAGTAAAAATTTATTAAATTAAAAATGGACATTGCACAGTATCTTAGCTCAATGTTACATGTAACGCTCCTTCCTGCTCTGAGGGTCTCTCAGTCTGCCGCTGAAGGAGCTGCTCAGAGTCTCCACAGTCTGATGCAGTCAGGTTAGAGTTGTCTCTGATGGATGTCAGATTGGCCAAACTCTTTTTCTCTCCTACCTCCTCGATCGGGTCCAGTGGACTGTGCTGCCTGCCCCCAGCAGACCACAGCGTGGTGGATAGTGGAGGCTACCACAGGGAAATACCTTACCTGAAGTCCACGATCATCTCCACTGTCTTCTGGGCGTTGAGCTCCAGGTTGATGAGGGTAGTGTTATCCGCAAAGTTAATCAGTTTGACGGACTCGTGGCTGGAGATGCAGCAGTTGGTGTACAGTGAGAAGAGTAGAGGAGAAAGTACACAGCCCTGTGGAGCTCCTGTGCTAATTGTGAGAGTGTCCGAGACATTCTTCCCCAGCCGCTTCACTGCCTCCGGTCCGTCAGGATGTCAGGCACGTTGAGTTGGGAGAGCTTGTCCTGGAGAAGAGCAGGGAGGATGGTGTTGAATGCAGAGCTGAAGTCCACAAACAGGATCTTCGTGTAGGTTCCTGGGGAGTCCAGATGCTGCAGGCCAGTATACGTGTATAGTATTTAGATCTAACTCTTGACACCTCCCTGCTGAATCCATACTTTGCCTTCCTGTAGCTGCCCCAATCTCCAACTCTATGGGCTGCTTCTTTTTGCTGCCTTTGCTGTCTCAAGCCTTAGCTGTCTCAAGCTGTTGCTGAGGTAGTTGATTGTCAACGCAGCCAGGTGCCCGTCCAAACCCGCCCCGTGCAGCTTCCCTTGCAGCAGCACCAGTAGATAGTGTTGAACGCACTGAAGAAGTCAAAAAACATGACTCTGCAGTCTCCAATTGAGTCAGCGTCCTGTGCAGCAGGTAGATGACAGCAAGCTGGTTTGCACTGTCCCTGAGCAGTCTGGGGCTAATGCTGTGTGGTCCTGCAGCTGTGTCAAGGACTCAATCTATTTAAATCCTAGACACAGTTGACCCTTGAATATTGTCAAGCGCTAAATGTCTTCTTTAAATTTGCTACCCAAAAATGTGTCCAATGCCAAATGGTGTTGCAGTTCACATAGTAAAGTTGTAGCAATGCATTAATTCCATAAAATCACATGCCTGTACCTTGACTACACTAAGCAGATTTAGAGTCAGGGCTCTAGTTGAAACATATTCAAGAGTAAGTGTGCATAGTAGAGTCAAAATGTGCATATAGTCTTGAACAACTTTAGTCTTTCAGTGGGGATTCTCACCAGGCGCTGCATGGCTCTCATCCAATGCCATGCACAGCAGCATAAAAAAAAAAAAGCCGAATGTCAAGAGATCCACTTATGTTCCACTTCTCCATATGTGAGACAAGTTCAGAGCCGCAGCTTCTCTCTGACCTTTTCTATACACCTCTTCAGCCCCGCTCAACACACCGGCAGAAATTCCCACCAGGGTGCTGTAGGGGATCACTAAATGTACACACTCTGAGACAAACTATAGAGAGGGAATATCTTCACTTGTATTGATTTGAGAATATTCATTGGCTTTATTTAATTAGATACCATCTATGTTGACCTTGTAGAATTATCACCTCAGTTTATTGGAATATGAGATATACTGTACCAATACATCCAATATGCAATGTTTTGTTTGCTCTTACAGCTATAGAACTTATGATATTTGACTTTCCTTTTTAGCATATTGGATGAGTTTGAATAGACGGTTATAGGTATCCTGAATAATCTTCTCTTGTGTCACCAACAACTTCATTTGATCAAAATCTAATGCAATTAAACCTACTGACCGCCTAATTATGTTGACCTTCAAAATGTATCATAACATTTTTGTTTATTTATTACTATTACTATTATATAGTATTGTAGGATCCATGGATAGTGAACCAACAGTGGAGCCCTGGACTGGGATATTGCTATTATCAATGAGTTTATGAGTTGTTTGCATGAGCACAGCACAGTGTGACTTATTAAAATTAACTGGCTGTAAGTAAATTTGCTTCTAATAAGGCCACTCCCTGGTATGCAACTGTAAGTTTATCTTTTGCTCAAATTTGCACACCATAGTAAATATAAGAGCCTGGCCAGCCAGACTGCTTTGTCAATGTATTACATACAGAGATTAGTTATTATAGATATAAGTCTGGGATTACAGGGTTTAAACAGGATTTCAATACGGGACCATGGGCAGAACTAACCAATCAGAGAAACCCCTGGATGTGACATAAGGAAAGCAACTGTCTGACTCCAGTTGTCAACAAACCACAGCATATACCAACATGGCTATCAGGAGAGAAGTTGATGTGGTTTTAAAGACATGTCCAGGTCTTTAAGAACAGAAGCAAGTGCAGTATCAAACAATCACTCCGATGTGGCGACCATCTTGACTGTTTTGGTTGAAGAAATTGTTGTGCTCAATATGACGCAAAACAAAATCCCGCCTCCCTCATTATGATAGGCCCGGAAAGAAAGAGCCGGAGCAGAATACAGAGTTGACAGGACAAGTCCAGAAAACAGTCTGGTCGACCAGGCTAGAAATAAGGCCCTATGGGTTAAAGTTACTAAAGCAATTGTGGTACACATTGTGTTAGTTTAGAAAATGCCCCAAATGAAGCTACACTTTGTTCATAAAATCAATATGTAGCTTAAAATGTGTATGTCTTCAAAGGTTTGACACACTCTATAAAAATATAGCTCAGATATAGACAGTAAAGGTATTTCCATTTGAATTCTGAGTAAATAATTATGTTAAAACCTAGTCATGGCTGCTTTATTGTCACTGTGGATGGACTGTGTGCATGCAAAGAAAGTGAACGCACATGAAGCAGCACAAGCTGAGTTCTGATCCGATCTGAGTTTGAGGAAGCCAATTAGGATGTGGGCTGGAGCGTCTCAGCACAGCGCCGGCTCTTTCGGGCTCTCAGGTTAGCATCTTGTGCCACTGTAGCCTGTGGAACTGGACTCATTTAAAAGTCTGAACAGGCAATTATGAATTACTCACATGAGGTGAAATTTAAGGACGAAAGAAACAAACCAAACATTTAGGAATTTGTCAAAAAATGGAAAATAGTGGCTTCTGCTTGTTGAGAATTTGGAAAAATGGTGTTGCTTTATTAATGGCTGCTTGGCAAGTTTTAATGATATTTTAGAGGATGTGCTGTGTGTCCACAGTTCAGACTTGGGATTGAATTGTTTTGAAGAATTGTATCATAGTCCTTGTTTAGAATACAGGTATTGGGAATGCTCACCAGATTAACTTTATTGCTAGAAGACTATTTCTTCTATTTGACATTAATTTTTGGCACGTAATATTGAGTCAAATGACTCACTGATCTATATATATATATTTTTATTGTGCAAAAGAACAAACTAAATTCAGAGTGCCTCAAACCATTATATTCTTTTTTTTTAATTAAATAATATTGTTTATTCAAGAAGCATTCTGACTTAGATCCTTTTGACGATTGAATTTTTAAAAATCTGAGCAATGCAAGGTGTATTTGTGAGAATTTGTAAACTCTCAAATCTCATGAAAAGGTCAATGCTTTTTTGCCACTTATAAATTGTTTGTTGGTTGTTTTGGTCTAACAATTCTGCCTGATTCGGGATTCCATAGAACAAAACCCATGCACCCTTTCTCTCAGCCCACTCCTTATCCTTTCGGTGACTCAGATTGGTGTGTGTAGGTGGCGGCTCAATTCACAAACTTCCCACACCCAAACACGCTCAGCTTTAATCTCCCCTTCGCCGCGTCTTGTTAGGCAGATCAGCATTGCTCTTTTCAATCAATGAGTGCCAAAGGCGGCGAGGCGAGGATTAAAGTGTGGCACAGCGCTCCATTCTGCACACTCACGGCCCATTCTGCTCATCAAGGTGCAAACAGAAAAGGCTGTACTATGATGGGTCCCTCAACTTTAATCATGGGCCAGACTCTGCTCATCATCAGTGAATTAAAAAACAATTGTACCTTTGCCTCGCTCCATGCCATTTGCTTTATTTATTGGCTCTGCTTTGGGGGGTGAATTATTATTACCATTCCAACAAACCGCTCAAAAGTGGAATTTAGATGGACTGCAAATGGAAAATGGGGTAACAGCCCTTATCGAGACATTGCGTACCTGGGCTGGCCTGTTTTAAGGAGAACTCATTGCTTGCCTTTATAAAGTTTTTCACTGGGTACAAAACTTCCATTAAAGTTTGTATAGATTATTAGGTGTTCAGTTTAGAATATTTCATATATATATATTACATTTGCATTTAGTCATTTAGCAGACACTTTTATCCAAAGCGACTTACAAGTGAGGAAAACAATGGAAGCAATTTCAACAACACAAGGTAACAAAAATCATAAGTGCACAAAAAACTGTCTGTTATAACCTATCACAGTAAACAAAGCTAAGAATATAAATTTTTTATTTATTTATTTTTTTTAAGAAAATTAATCAATTGAAAGGAAGTAGAATTCAGTGTTTGTCAGTCAGGTGTTGATGGAAGAGATGCATTTTCAGGCATTTTTTAAAGATGTCTACAGAATCTGATGATCTTGTAGCAGCAGGTAGATCATTCCACCAATGTGGAACAGATCCAGAGAAGGTACGGGAGAGTGATTTTTTTTCTTTTTTGGGACTGTACCACCAGACATGTTCATTTGCAGAGGATCTGGTAGGAACATAGTTCTGTATTAGTGAGTGAAGATATGAGTGGGCGGAGCCAGTGGTGGTCTTGTAGGCCAAGAGCATAGTTTTGAACTTAATGCGGGCATCAACAAAAGTGTGCTCTCTTCAGTTCATTAAAGACGACTCTTGCCACTGCATTCTGGATCAGCTGCAGAGGTTTGGTTGTGCAGCAGGGAGTCCAGCCAGAAGAGCATTGCAATAATCCAGTTTGGACAAGACAAGAGCCTGGACTAGGATTTGCGTAGAGTGCTCTGATAGGAAAGGTCTGAATTTTAGTTGATCATCAATTACCACTCCCAGATGTCTGGCAGTGCTGGACGGTGTAATGGTTGATGGGCCTAGTTGAATGGAGAGGTCATGGCAGGTCCCTGGGTTGGCCGGAATCACAAGCAGTTTTGTTTTTGCAAGGTTCAGCTGCAGGTGATGGTCCTCCATCCAAAGTGAGACGTCAGACCGTCAGATTGTCAGGTTGAAATGACAAGTGGAGTTGAGTGTCATCCGCATAGCAGTGATAGGAAAAGCCATGCTTCTGAATGACAGAGCCTAGGGAAGTCCAACCACTGAGCCCTGTGGCACCCCTGTATTGAGACTCTGAATGACCTATCCGAGAAGTCATTTTTTGTCATCTTTCAATCCACATGAGTTAGCCAATAAGAATGCAGAATTCTTGTGTGTCTAAATCAGGTCATTGAAAAAAAGGTCATGTGTGATTGGCTTGTCAAGAAGTGTGTGCTCAGAGACAGTGCATTAATCTTAAAATAATTACATACAAACACAAATAACAATTACAAATAATATTTAAATTTATTTAATTAAAACTAGAATTGCAACCAGTTATCTAGCAGAATAAATATATACAGCAAATAAGCACTGAATGCATTATGACGAATCTATCTTTTAACAGACCAACCATAATGTCACCAATGTTCTCCCTTGCCTGTTGTGTCTTGGTAACACTTTACACTAACTACACAGTTTTGAGCGGAAGAAAAGCACAAAAACAACAAAAAAACAAGTTATACATAAGCATATTAACTATGTATAACTTAATTGTAATTATTCATGTAGAAGTAACACTTTCTAAATTAATGAACCTAGTAATAGTGTAAGGTGTGACCTCTCATGTTTCTGTCATGACGTCAGTATGTTGCACACCAGACAGAACAGACTTTCTTCTTTGGTTTCCACAGTGAGGTACGGTTAGTAAATAGTTAAACTAAATATTTCAGTCCTTTAACTGGACACACTCAACCACACTACGAAAACAGAAACTGCACCCTAGCAGAAGCCTACTTGTAAGAATTACACAAAAATGACCAAACTTGCCGCTTGGATAGTCTCTACTTGTAAACAAATATGGCGGTGCTGCCAGTGCAGTTACACACAGAAGGCACTGTGGCCTCAACTAGCTAAAAGTTATGGAGGGCTGCTTTAAACAATGCTACAGTGAGTGTTTATTAGCTGTTAACTGTTTTAAAATGAACAGAAAGTCATTAGTTACACACATACTTGTGGTTATTAGTTAAGTTAAATGCTGCTTTATACTGCTTTATTAGTTTTGGACTGGACCAGGCCTTATAAGCCCCAACGAAGGAAGACTTTAGGCACAGTCAGGTCCATATTTTGTCTAGTAAAGTGTGAAGGACGACGTTTATACAAAATCCCATTACATGTTAGGGTTGACTAGTTATGGATGTCGAGACTACATAAATTTGGTATACCGGCATAATGTTTGTTCAGCGGTTTGTTTTACATTGTATTTTTAAGCCACTAAACAAATTTTTAATACGCTCTTTTACTCCGCTGACACACAGCCAAAACCAGATAATATAAGAAATGAGTTCTTGGAAGATTCTGCTGCAGAAAACTGAAGTGACTGCAAAAAAACTACATCTAAATTAGCCAAAATCTTGTAGAAAATGAATAATAGATTTTGGCTTTCTCATTACATAATGTGCTACTGAGATGCCATTCATAAAGTATGCATGCAGAATTCAGGCAACAACAAAACTGAGAAAACAGAGAAATAGTGTGTACGACATATTCCGTTAATTTGGGTTATAATGTTTGCAGTTTTAATAAGACTGCAAACATTATATGACTGCAAACATTATAAGACTGAACAATTGTTTCTTCTTTCTTCTGACAACTTCATGAACAGTCTTAATGTGGGAGTATGCTCTGTGAAAGTAAGTGTGGAAAAGTCTATGTGACATCCCATAGGTTCCCAAGCTGTTATTTTTATAGACACAGCAAATGTCTCTTGCAATAACAACATAAAGCTGCAGGCATGTTTAAGCTTATGGTGTACGTATTTGTTTTATATGTGGCTAATGCAAAATTTCATTTATGACCATAATCTAGATTGATGGATATATGAGTAGAGTTGTGAGGAGAAGGTGTTTTTTGATTTGAAAAACATGTATGACAATTTCAACATGAAAAAACTTTGAAACACATGCTGGAGCCATTATTACCACTGTGGAAAAAAAAGACTTTAATGCAATGTGATGTGAAACCATAGATTGTAAATAAACATGGATGTAATCCGCCCATTGGTCCCCTATTTATGGATATTGTTGTTATTAAAGGGTAATAAAATGGCGGTTACATCCGGGTTTTTAATCTTTTACTGCTTAGTAAAACAATAGTTTTCAGATAACATAAACGGACAAATGAATAAAAAATTCACCCCCCCATAGTTGTCACAAAAAAAAAAAAAACTTAGCGCTAGAGACTGGAGCTATCTTTTGTACCAGGCTGTAAACATGATTTTTACAACTGTAAAGTCACCATTGGGTTTCTCCTTATATTTCCGCTTTTGGAGCCTGCCCTCTGGTGGACGGCGGTATATCGCTGTATTTCGCCGTATGGCGGCGCCCTTACTCGAGGACCTTTAAAGAGGTTCCATGTTAGAGGCTTGTGTGAAACATACGGTTTCCACTGTATCACACAGTTTGGTACAGATAAGAGGTTTAGGGATAAACAAATTTTTTGTTTTCATGACAAATTGTTCCACATCTCCACAATTACAGCCCCAAAGACATTAATAAACACCATCACATAAAGCCCACAACCACAACCCAGCCATTCATTGATGACATAATCACATTAGTCCAGATATTTTAAATGTTATAAGTCAGTCTATAGGAGTTTGAGGTAAGTAGCTTGTGTTTCCAGTGTTTTAAATCCAGGAGAGCAAAACACTGCCAAACAAGTTGTGTTTCTTTATTAGATATAAATCATATTTGAAGCAAACTTTGAAAATGTTGGTTCATTGCTGTTAATTTCACTAAAGATAGAAATCCTTTTGTAGTGTAGCAAGAGGCTGTAGTTGTATAGAATAAACAGTGATATAACAAAATTGTTTGTTGGTTTAATCAAAGCTTTATGAACATTAAATTCAGAGAGCTGCAATTGTCCCCTAATTTTATGGACTCTATTTATTTTCAGAAGTTACTTGTGTAGACAGCAAATCGTTTAAGTTCACATTTTAGTAACTGTCACTCAATGTTGCCTTAAGGAACTGCTATAGTCTTTTATGTGCTCACTAAAGCCTGGAATGAAATCCCACAGCACATCAGGACCATAACATCACAAAGACTATTTAAAAAGACTTATGTTCGCCATCGGACGGACAGTTATAGCTGTGACCACCTCCTAATGCTGCTTCTCTCAGTCTCTGTTTGTATGATTGACTATCTTGTCTTGAAATTTGTAATGTGTGTCTTGTCTTGTCTGCAGAGCAGGAACCTGCTGAAAAACAGTTTTATACTGAGTCAGGCCAATTGTTATTAATCTTTTTCAGCCTGAAAAAAATTTAATAAATAAATAAATGTTTCACCATAGTGGAGCGATGACCAAAAGTTTGTGGCACAATTATTTGAGAGGCTTTAAATTTAAGCCACATTGACCCATTCCTTTTTTTTCTACTGCTCCAGTAAAGTAGTGCCTTAAGTTCTGCACACGTCCTGCTTGTGTTCGTTTGAGCTAAAGTTGAGATAAACCGTGGATTCGTATGGCAGAAAAAGTCGAGTTAATGAAGTGAAAGTTGTTGTTAAAACACCTAAGCCTACAAATCAACAGGGAGTTTCACACTTAAAACGCCTCTCGGCTGAACTTGACACATTAATGGGAAGCACAAACCACAGGAATATGTATAATGTTTGATCGGGCAAGCGCTTAAGTGTTGGGAGACTCCTCGTTAACACCATCATTTATAAAGAGCAGCATCGGGGAGTCATTAGGCTTGTCTTGTATTTGACTTTGCGAGTAGCGGGGCATATAACAGCACACGGGAGCCGGGGAAGGTGCCCGAGTGATTATTCCGCTGGCCTTTTTAACCACAAGCCACACATCCACTCACCGCCGAAGAGAGGTGACAGAGCCAGCCGCCCACGTTGAGTCGATGTGATAAGATATTCTGCATGACAGCTGTGGGCAAGAGCAGGAAAAAAGCCATGTCAAGGGATTGGCTAAATCCAGTGCGCTATAGGCAGACATCATAAATCCAATCGTTTTTTTTTTTAAAAAAGCATCTTGTTCCCCTTCATCCTCCACAACTCTCTCTAGATGAGTAACAGCGAACAAACTCCAAAGCCTCTTGCCTGCAGCTACTTCAACTCCAATTTTGACTGTAGCCCAGCAGCAGAAACTAGAGGCACTTTGGTCCAAATAGTGTCTCTGGAGCTTAGGGCCACCAGGGTAGAACTGGACGCTAACTCACAAGATCTTTAAAGAAAAGATCTCTCGCTCTTATTTTTGTCTTTTCTATTGCAAGGAACATTTGTATCATTGCAATCTGTGTTATAATTTCAGAAAACATTCTGGTGTACATTGTTAGCTAAATGTTTAGTTAACTAAAGAGCTATTTTGTTTAGGACAACAACAAATTCCTTTGAAAGAGGGACGTCATTTGATCGGTAATAGCCCCATAGAAAATGTTTTGAAATGTTCATATGTTGTACCTCTCTAAACTTAAACTAAACCAAACCAAAAGTATTAAAGAATAAACAAGTTCACTACAAATGATGGCTTTATCTTTGATGTGGTGAAAAATGACACGCTGTGATCCGTGTGGTTTCCCAGAAGGAGCTTGACATAAGCTCACAGTGGATTTTCATTTGCCCACATAATGTTTTGTAACATTTGTTCAAAATGTTTGCTGTGTTCTATTTTTACACAGCTTCATTCTTCGTTGCAATGCTAATACTAATGACACAGCTCCTTGCCCAATTTTGGTTGCCTGACATCATAAGAAATAATGCCCTTTTCTCATACACAACACTCCTCTAAAGTATATACACTCTCTGCATCCACTTGTTAACTAACCCAATGGTGACAGTTATGTACGGTCCGGAAGTCTGCACTTCAAGAATAATTAAGAGTATAAAATAGAATGAGAAAGTCAATAGACATATTTATAATGCAATAAATGGTCTCAAATCAATACCAAAATCTGTTGGCTGCCAAGTACACAGATTGATCTTATTGAATTGGTTGCTTTACATCTGTTTCCAGTAGTTTTAAAATACAATAACTTACAGGGAAAAAAAAATCAATTGAAGATATGCCATTTTCAATAATATGCCAAAGCTTTAACCATTATTAGGCAAGACATGTATATGTGTGACTATTTTTCCCTCTTTATGCATTTATAAAATGACATCAATAGTGATGGTTTTGATCCATTATGGGTCACAAAATAGAAATTTGAAAATGGTATACACCAAATGTTGGATGATGGTGAGAAGGGCTTTCTGCTCTGACACAGACGTTATGAAATAGGTAAATGTTGGGCAGAAACCATTGCAGAGTAGTTGCTTAGCAGAAGATAATTGAGCTGGTTCTGGAAATGAGTGGGGAGTTCTTTGTCGAACAACTGCCTGGCTTCAGTGGGATGAAGGAGAATTAAACTGGACAGGAGGGGATTGTGAACAATAGCAGTAAAGAGGAGTGGGCTGAACGAGTAGTGGTTAGTCTGAAACTGCTGGGAAGCTTGTGCAAAAGAGAGGGTTGAGTTTATGAAGAAGAACATCAAGAAAAAAAAGTGTGTATTCTTAAAACATTACATTTTAATTCCATTTGCTGCAATTTAATACTTTTTACTATTCTGCAAGTTTATTTGCAGATTGTTGCTGTTTTAAGAGGAGGAGGTTACCCTATTGGTACATTTTCACTGAAGCGTTTTTGGTGCACTTTTGCATTTTGTTACATTGTGTTGTTAAAATTGATTCCATTGTTTTTCTCACTTCGCTTTGGATAAAAGTGTTTGCTAAATGACTAAATGTAATGTAAATGTAAAATGACATTATACATGTCAGGTCAGTGCAGTTAAAAACGTGTCATATTCTTACAGTGCAGTTTGCTTACCAAATAGCTGATCTAAAGTCTTTTATCCAAAGTGCCAGTCATTAGCTCTACTTATCCAAATGGACAGAAATCCACACAGATGGAGCGTGCTCTCAATGCAGTCTCTTATTGGCTATCATACGCACTACAGTGGTCAGTGGGTATGCCTATTGTGTAAATGGGATGTCAATCAAAAGTTTAGTCTCAATTTCTGATGGCACCGCTTTGGCTAACATAAGCTAACCAAAGTTATGATAATATGTGGAAGATAATAAAAATTTGCAGCAGTGAACAGATTCAAGGACACTCTCTGTGGAGACTGTGGGCCATTTATTTTTATGGACAGGATGTATTACACCCTTTCAAGTCTAACTGTAAGATTTTGAGTGTTTTCAGCGAGAGAAGTACACAAAAACATTTGGTGAGTCGTGCTGTAATGTTTTGTTGAGACTGTTATGTTTAGATTTCAAAACGGTGTGTATCATTAAAATCTCAACAATTGTAGCTTTCAAGCTTTCATGTAAAAACACTCTAATCAGTAAAGTTGTTTATGAACAATGACAAATAAATCTTATGTTATGTTCAACAATCAAAGGGTAAATTGAAGGAAATTGGTAAAAACTGCAATGTTTTCTTTTTCAAATGAAGCTTGTCTTGTTCTCATGATAAATTCTATCACCAGAAAACATGCTAACAAACTCACAGATGGTGTGAGATACATAACCGTAGGACAACTGTGTCCAATGTATTTCACAAGGTCCACTATGTGAGCTTTTTCTCAGTTAAGGTTTGAAGTCTTGGTTAAATTCTGCAGTTTAAAATTGATTTATATGGAATCTGAAAATAATAATCCTAAATTTATTCAGACTGATTCTAGAAAGAAAACAATATAGTCGTGACTGTAATGAGTAATTTGTACTTATTTACTTGTAATGGGGGGGCGCAGTGGCTCAGTGGAACAGTTGTCCTATTACTGGTTTGATTCCCATTTGCTCCTGTTCATACTGTCGTTGTGTCCTTGGGCAGGACACGTAACCTTGCCTCCAGTGCCACAGCTCTGGTGTATGAATGTGTGACTGTAGAGGTGAGTTTGGTGGTGGCTGGAGAAGGATGTGAGCGCTGTTTGTATGGCACCTCTCTGTCTGCCCCAGGTGTGAATGTGTGTGAATGTGGTGAATGGAAGCATCATGTAAAGAGCTTTGTGTGCTTTAGAAGGGTACAAAAAATACTCACTATATATTACAAAAATTGAGTATTATTTTGGCCATTTAACAGTACTTTCACTTGAGTACAAATATTCAGTACTCTTTCCACCGCTGGTTATAGGCTTCTATATGCGTTTCATTTTAATAAATAAAACTCTACATAGTAATAGAACAGCAGCTTATTATCAAAGCTCACCTGATGTAGATCATATTGGTGAGTAAAGACGCTTGTCTGGATCTCCATGGTAACGCTCAGAAGGAGTGGTTTGTGAATCTTATGTTGCTACATGATGTTAGCTTTCCTTTGTATCGTTGTCAACAACAGGCTGCTTTCTGAACAACTTTAAACGGGGCAAACAGCTGAATATATTCTCTACCCTCATTCGATCTGGCTCTGTTTTGTGTCAGTCTGCCCGTGCGTGGGCATTTCAGCGTGCTCTGCCTATACTCTGACAACAATAATTCCTAGAACCTTTAAGTTTATTTCAACTATGAATGCTGTCAGGGATTATATTATTCCACTATATTGATAAATTTGAGCAGATTTCTTTTATGCCCAAAACAGTTGTAAGGCAGAGCAGATAAAAGCGTTGGTCTTTTAAGGTATATCCCTGTGGACGTTGAAGACAACCCCAAGAGAATACACACTTCTATTGCTATGTTCCAGAGCACTTACTCCCCAGGGATGGGATGAATGTGCACATAAAACCATACTCCTCAAATCCTCCCGCTGTGAATAAGCTGCTCCACCATGGGTTATGATGGTTATCAGTGATGTAAAGCTAATTAATACTTGGATATATGACACTGTGAGCTTTAAGGAAATGGAAAATCCTCAAATTTTGTGTAACTTCCAAGGGACCTGTAATCTCATTATTCAAACATGTACAGTATGTTCAGGATCCTGCTGTGAACAGAGCTGCTGGGGCGGGAAGTCCCTGGTGTGTTTAAGGACTTCAGAGTGATAGGAAAGGCTACTTAGTCTAACACTGGCTACTTATCTTTGAAAGTATGTCATTGTAGCGGTTTTGTTTTTACGATCCAATATGTGTAGTCTGTTTAATATTGTTTAAATAGTGATGAAACATATTATCTTACTAAGACCATGTGATGCACTTATTCTTTTTAATCAGTATGTTTTAGTACTTACTGAGTTTTATGCAATACTAAAATCCAAAGCTGTTTTGGTTAAAGTTGGGCCGAGGCAGTGGTGAAGTGAGATGTTTAGCAGAATGGTGGCCTATATACCAGTCAAACGTTTTTGAATACCCTCTTTTGACAGTTTCTTTAATTGAAATTCAAGCAGTTCAAATCTAAATAGTGATCATACTACTTGTAGGTCTTTTCCTACAGAGATATTGCAACAAAAGTCAAGGTGTTAGTGAGTACAGTTTACTCGACCAGACACAGAAAAAGCCACAACAAAATCAAAAGACAAGTTTCTGAGTATCAACAGCTTGCGTGAGGCTGGACAGGATCACAGGATGAACAGCGGCTTGAACAGCTTTAAGCACAGCTTAATAGTGGTCATAGCAAGCAATTCTCAGTTTCACTGTGAACAGGAGACTTTAAGTTGCAGGTTTGACAGGTCAAGTCTTAGCAAGCCATTGCTTACACATCAGAATATGAAAAAGGGCTTACCTGGGCCACGAAAAACCATCAGTGGGCTACTGAAAACTGGAAGAAGGTGTTATGGACTGATAAATCAAGAACTTTAAGTAGGCGTAAGAATGGTTCCTCAGTGTGTGACATCAACTGTCAAACATAGAGGAGGAGGTGTGATGGTCTGGAGCTGTTTTGTTGGCTCCAGGGTCGGTGACTTCTACAGATTGACAGAGTGTGTTCAACTGTTATACTAAACAAAGATTTAAATGCAACACTTTTGTCTTGAGCAGAAGGAACTTTGTGATGTTCAAAGGTCACGTTGAAAGTAGATTACCTTTTGTATATGTGTGTACCACCCACACTTCAAAATGAAAAATGATCATCTTGTAGTTTGTATCTTGCAATGCATGTTTTCAATCACAAAAAAGTGAGTTCAATAGGTTCAAATAAACTTTTCTAAGACATTTTTAGGAAGAAAAATGCTTACTCCTCAAATCCAGACCCCCAGGGGTCCTTTACTCAGGTATACACGTTTAGAGAAGTTTATAGAAGCAATGTTACTGTGTCAGTTATATAATAAACGTTGGCCCTTTGGTTGAGTTTATCCATGCATCTGAAAACTCTTACTAATAGTATACTAACTAATACTAAAATGTGATTTAAATGGGTTTAAACTTTGGAAAAGAGTTCACTTAGCGGATTCTTGTAATCTAAGACATAATGTTAAAGACCCTTGCCCTGAATGTCTTATATCTCATGGATATTAAATGTTACATTGCACTAATGGGTCATCTGATTCAGTATTCTCAATGAATAATCAGTTAAATGTACACAGATCCTTTAGATAAAATATATGTTTTATTATGGTATTAACTGTGTATATAAGAGAGTGCTACAGAGCAACATGAGCCACAGACCCCTGAAAAATGTGATATGACACATATGGGTCCTTTCTGTAGTGAACTGAAAACAACAATGCAAGAAATGACACATTCAGTTCCTAAGCACTTTGTCCATCTTTATATGAGTCAAAAGAAATATAACTTATTACAAAAGAGAAAAAATGACAGCCATATCATCATTGCAGACTCTTTCTTTGTACAAACTGATGTTCTGCCTTGAGAACAATCTTTGATTGCTTGGGTACATTCCACTAAAGTTTTTTCCAAAAATGTCACTCAAGCTTTTCTTTGTTTGGACTTTTAGAAATTCCAGTTTGTGCCAATTTATTAGTAAAGTTTACAGACCTTTATTTGAGCCAGGCCCTCTTCTAACACGCTGGGAAGAAACTGATAAAAGCAGTGGGTATGAGCTTTGTGCTAAATAAATAAACACGTCATGCAGTAAGTAATTAACCTCTCAGGGTTCGGACGTGCTCCGTGAGTGTGAGAAACTGACATACAAGCCCCTTCAATTCCATTAGGTTGTTTTCAATGTCAAAAATAAGCTGGGCATAAAAAAAAATATTTTAGCATTTTATTGATTGAAGTTGATTGAAGCAAGTTAAGACAAAAAGTTCCATATTTAGTATTAAAGGAATT
The DNA here is from genome assembly GCA_024349245.1 of Neodontobutis hainanensis. Classification (NCBI taxonomy): domain Eukaryota; kingdom Metazoa; phylum Chordata; class Actinopteri; order Gobiiformes; family Odontobutidae; genus Neodontobutis; species Neodontobutis hainanensis. Next base: position 1,712,941 of record JALDNG010000140.1, on the reverse strand, counting down.
ACCAGTAAATTCTCTAAATGTTTAATAGCATTACAAAGAGGTCAGTCAGAATGTCAGGTTTAGCCTTGAAAGTGACGACTGATGAGTGACAGAGCTGCACTTTCCATTAATGTCAAGTACATCCTGGTCGCCCGCAGCTGACATTATGATGACTGTAGAGTCTGCCAGGCGTCAGACAGGTGAACACGGTCAGGGCACTCTGTCTCATCATTTCTTTTTGGGTTTGATGATTAAAATTGCACCAAAGCTTAAAAGCTCCAGGCCAACCAGTTCAAGCTGTACATGTGATTCAACATACTATTATTTTGGTGAATTAAGATTTATAACTGAGCAGAATGTTCTTACAGATCAGAACATTAAGGATAAGGAATAAAAACATGTTTACGACCTTCTAGAAACATGCCTTAGGTCTCCAGAACCTTTGGTCTTGGTTAGATTAAA
>JALDNG010000140.1:1080000-1105000 GCA_024349245.1 Neodontobutis hainanensis | reverse complement strand
CACGTACACACACACAAACACACACACACACACACACACAATTCACTGGAAAACTTAATACCTTCACATAACACATATTGCACCATATATTGCCTAAATGGTTTTGGTTGTAATTCTTTTTCCAGTGCCGAGCATGAACCAATCAAAGTGCTCTGCGCCAATCGGATCCAATAACAGAAGTACAATAATCAATAAGTACACTTCTTTCCTTACTGTATATGTGCAAATGACTGTTTTAAAATGCTGTGTGCTTTTAAAGTGTAAACAGTCTAAAGTACAAGCGTGCAGTGTTGAAGTGCTTTCCCAGGTTTGTTACAATGGTACTGTTTTTTTAATTTGTACACATCTGTCCTGTTTTTACTCAATGTGACCTGCTTTAATGCCCCAACAAAGTCAATCCACATGATTAACTGTGACTGTATTGATATTCATGCAATACATTAAATACAAAATTTAGATGCAAACACTTAGCAGTTACTAAAGGTTAGCAGGTGTTTAAAAACAATATGTTGTATGTAACCAGAAAACTGATTTTGTATGGATGCTCTTGTTGGAGCTAAGATTTAGCATGTTTAGAGGTAGTTACTATGCAGTTTTTACATCTCTAATTTTGCTGCAAAGACGAGGCATAGAAATTGTAAAAGTGCTTCAGAAGAGAACAACTTATGATGCTACAACAATCCACGTAAAACACAGAAGAAATACATGGTGTGACGCTTTTTGTACTGGTGCCTCTTTTTGTTAATACAGCTACAACTGTACAGGTTGTTCCTTCACACCCAGAGCAGAGGACCTTAATGGGAACTGTCTAAAAATGGTGTTATTATCAACAATTGCCAAAAAAATGTGTTCTTTTTGCAACTTTTGATTTAACTGGTAAATTATTAAAGTTGTAAATGTGTTGTCTTCATTAGACATAAGCATGTCATATGAGTCAAAGGTGCGTTTTGCGCTGTGTTATGAGTCATTCTACGAAACGGGTGCCTTTTCCACTTGGCAATTTTCTTGGCAAATCTTCCTTAAGTGCAAAGTTTTTGTTTTTTACTTACAACTTGAAAGATATGTTAATCCTCCCAAAAAACATATTTTCCCACCTCAAGCACATAATCCATACTAATATTAGCCATTTTATTCAGGCAAGGAAGTGTTTATTTTACCACCCCGTTACAGACAAAATGTACACAATTAGAATAGTAAAATAAGAAATACATTTTTAAATTCTAATGTTTTCCTAATAGTAACATGTCCTTTTTCGTAAACTATCAACAAAAACTCTGTAATTTAATCACTTTTCTTTATTTTTAGGTTTATAATCTTGAAATATAGACGTGGGCTGGACGTGGTAGAGTGGTTAGCGCTTGTGGGAGTCGGCCGGGGTTCCATCCTTTCTGTGAGGAGTCTGCACGTGTTACCATGAGTTCCCTCCGGGTACTCCGGCTTCCTCCCACCGTCCAAAGACTTGTGCAGTTTGTTATAAATAACACACTTTTTGATTTGTCCCTCACCCTGCTCTGTAACTCTGTGGTTAAATGTTTTAGACAAAAAGACAAGAAAATGTGCTTGTATTGTATTGTAGCTATAATAAAACACTTTGTAATGAGCTTTAAACTAGTGCGGCTCTCTAGGCTCTCAAAGAATATCAGTAAAAGTAAGTAAAATATTCTGAGAGAGGATTAATATGAAGAAATAAAGTTATCCTACAGTAAGAATGAGGTGATGCAGCTTAGATGTGAAACAAATGAGTGGCGTCGCCAGGATGCATTTTTGTGGATGTTGCCTGTACACAATGTTGTGAGCAGAAACGCTGCCAGGAATTTTGGACACCTTAAAAAGATCTTACATTGGGCCCCACCACCACAACTTATTACTGTAACTAGATGTTCTTGGTTAGAGCTTTATAGGAAGAGTGAACTTAGGAGGAAACAGACACATTTAAACACAGAAGCTGACACATAAAGATGTAAGACATTGTATTTGGGGGTTTTGGGGGTCCTCCATCAGAGAATATTTAACAGAATAGGTGTAATTCTTCTGTTTTCTGGTGTATTTTAACAGCTGTTATGATATTAATATAGAAGTTTTTTAAGGCCTGGTATTTAAAGATAGGCTGTTAAAAGTGAGAATCTCCACAGACACTGGACACACACATTTATTACATTCTAAAACATTGTTATGGTTAAGAACTGACTTTTTAATCTATAATATTATATGACTATGACTATGAACTATGAACTATTAATGTGAGGGAGTTAAGCCTGCTGCTAACAGGGCCTACACACAAATTGTTAGTGTCAGACTCAGATTAAGCCTCTCTGTGAATCCCGCACCGCGTCGTTCTGTCCAGGAACATAAACACAACTGCACGTTCACATCAGGTCTTAAAGAAGTATCTCCTTTACGTCCAACGGGAGCAAAACTATACACACAAGTTCTGCTTTAGTGATGCAAAGGTACTGTTTACAGCATCTCTACATTTCCTGTGATCCTGTCAAAATAAAAGCCATGTCATTTGGAAAAGAACAGAGCATTAAAGCTGCAGACATTTATCTGAGATCATTAAAGACACTGCTTTAACAGCAGCTGATACACAGCAGGTTAAACAGTAAAGGCTAAATTGGGTTAAAAAGACCTGACTGTACATTACAGTTGGACCTATTTGGTATAAATGAAATAAACTTAACTTTTCAGCTGTAATTTTTAATAAATCTGAAATATTTTTAGTATGTATCCCAAACAAGAGAGTTGTGCTAAATTGTATTCAACATATATTAACAGCAGTTATTTATGCTTCAGATGTAGTTATTAAATTCTACGGTTTTGTTCCATAATCTGACTCACCCTATAGCTGCTAAAATGTCATGATGTCATCTAAAATGCAACAGAATACAGGGAATTCTATTCTATAAGAATGTTTAGGTATTTCATGTATATTTAATAACTAATACTATTCCTGCATAAGGTGTTTGTATTAGCTCTCTTGTGCTGTAACAGAAACATATTTATTACCAAAGAGAGCGCATGTAACTCCTCTCTTCATTAGGTTACACTGGCTCCTGTTGACACCAGCATCAAGTTCAAAGCTATGCTCTTGGCCTACAAGACCACCACTGGTTCTGCACCCTCATATCTTCACTCACTGATACAGACGTAAGGATTGCTATCCTTATAACAACTTCCCAATACTCCTACATTATAGTTAATAAACGATTATTATGACATACGTTATGTCCCCCTCTGGAATGGCTTTGTTTATTGTCCCCAAACAATGATGTAGGAGATTTGCCCCTGCCCAAAGTCAAATGGCCAAATCTTAAAGTGTCCCTAGGGAATGAATGTGAGAATGAATGGTTGTCACTGTCTATGTCTAAGTGTCAGCCCTGTGACTAACTGGCCACTGTTCAGGTTGTACCCCGCCTCAGGTCCAAAGTTACTCCAGTCACCCGTGACCCCTAATGTGACTAGGTAGAAGAAAATGAATGAACAACTATTTTAGACCTTAGTAAATCAGGCCCATGGTGGCACGGATCTTAATGATCTGACCAGTGTGCATGTTAAATATAATATATAATGTTATATATATTATTGTGCAAAAACAAGGCATAGAAAATATTAATTAAAGCAATTCTTACAGATTTTTTCATAGTAAGTTACGCCTACAATTACACTATTTTTCAAATCTGCACATAGTATTTGGCACGAGCTATTTCAGAGCTTAATATATCAAGCCCATAATCATCTGAATGAACTCTGGGGAATCATGTTAAAATATAACAAACATTTGATTAGAGTTTGTTCTGAGGATAGTTTTTACAGGAGAAAAGAAGTGCAGACAACTAAGTTTGTTTGAGACATTTCTTTCTAGAGCGTCCTAAATACAGGATAGAGAAAATATATATATTTTTAGTGCTAACAATATATTTGTGCAAGGATGCTAGAGCTAGCAGGAGTTAAAATTGAAGAGTAAAGCATATTTACCGGTTTGACTCTAAAGTTGTATGCAATGATTTGAATAGAAAAATCCTACAAATGATCTAATAGTCAATCAGGCCCATTAACAACACACCTATTTTAGAATTTAGTAAATAAGGCCCATAGTGTATTCATCTTGATGATCTGGAAGCATGTTAAAACATTTACTGATGTTAGTGTCTCTGGTGCAGAATTGTCCACACAACTGATCTTGTTAATGAATCTGTAAAATTAGGCATTTTTTCTAAGTGTGCGTAAAATACGGGATGGAGAAAATATATTTATTTTGTGCCCATAATCTGGTTTTGTAACTCTAAGGCATTCAAATAGCATAATAGCTTTTTTTAAATCTGCACACAACATTTAGCACGAGACATTTTAGATCTTGGATGGTGAATGACCTGACCAGTGGAAGCATGGTTCATGGACCAAATCCTAGATTCCATCTGAAAATACACTTTAAAACACTGTTGGGTTGTAACTGTTCTCATGACTCCTTAGTGTTTTACCAAAATTATATATCCAGTTAAACCCGACAAAGAGCTAATGTCTGAGAGTGTGTAGGAGGTAATGATGAGCCTAGTACAAAGGTGTTTCCCTCTCAGTTTTCTGCTTGGGTTTGGTTACACACAAGGTGTTCCCACATTGACGCATCAGTATAACACCAGGCCTTCAATTACAGCAGGAGTACACAGACAAATACCTCAAACTAATAGAGTCAAAATGACATTGCTAATAAAACAGGGAGAATAGTCCTCCTCCTAGACACACTTTGGTTGTCTGGCATCTCTCACGAAACACATTTGTTATGGCATACGTCACGTCAACATCTCTCCTATCTCCTGTTGTAAAAACACTAACTTCTTACACTGGGACAAATGCGTGAACACAGTTTTAACATACACAGTAACATGGCAAAACGACATTTATCTGTTTCATGTGAGGAATAAAAAATGTTCACACAAAGCCAGGATAAATGCTGGTAGTTCCTCGTCTTCACTGGCGTTCCATCAAAGTGATGGCCAACATTAAGCGTTTTAAAGGTCACGCCCATTTGAAGTTTTATATGGGGTTTCTTTACAAACTTATAAGCCTTTGACAGCACTCTTCTGATCGACTTTGCTCAGTGTAGTGTGCTATGCCCTGTTCCTAAACGTAAATGCCACTGGATGAGGGAGGTTTCTACAGAAGATATTGAGCTACTAATCAGCTCTGGTTTCTGTTTCAGGAATGGATCTGAGCGCAGTCTAAAGTTCAGACACAAGGTCAAAGCCTGTACACCAGAGACGGACCAGTTACAAATCCAAGAGGCTCGAGTTAGAGAAAATGACCACCTTTACCTTTTCTTTAGCAGAAACAAGATGAGTGTAAACCTTTGTGGCCTGTTTGGTTTAAGATGGATTTACAGTTTTGGTTAATTTCTCCCAAGAGTCTCACAGTTCTTCCAACAATCAAATGGTCCATCAAAAGTCTTCAGATGTTTCTAAATGTTTGAAGCATTGACCAAAGGCAGTAACAAAGTAGTATGCACAATAATTTCAGATATTGTGGTCATTGAGGGGTTAAGGGGTTGGTGGTTCAAGTGGTAAAAGAATAAGACATACTAAACTGCTGTGAACCCCCGCATTTTTCTAATTTGATGATAGTGTTTGTCAGGATAACAGCAACATCCCAGAGCCCTGTTGGCTCTTAGTGGTTTTTAAATAGATGTTCCACACATCAAATGTTTTTGTTTGTTTGTTTATAATTTTTTTGCTTTTATATTGATAGGATCTATTTGATAGACGGACAGGAAATAAGGGGAATGACATTAGGCAAATGATCCGAGCAGGAATTGAACCCAGATCTCCTGAGTATATGATATGCATGCCATCAGTTGAAATAAATAAAACACAATTAAATAGTGTTTTGTTCATACACTTTTACACCCCAGCTGCTGCTAAATAAGTCTGCTGTTTTTTGCGCTACCATTATTTTATTATGAAAATTTGTTGTTTATATCTTTACTAAAAGTGTCTATTTTACTTAGTAGTTTAAAAAAATGTATACACATATATTTTATTGAAATTTTAGTTTTTGATTACATGTTTCAAACAGTGTTAAGTGAGAAATTGCTTGTTTTCGATTACAGGTATATCTTGTACATAGTTAATTGTTAATAAAACCTTTGTTCACTTATTAGTTGTTGTTGTTTTGTTTTTTTAGGGTTTGTTTTTTACAACATTTGGGTCATAACCGTAAAGTAACCCCATGCATGGCTAGTTTTTGGCAAGACTGGGTCCTTTAATCAAATGTGCAGAGTTAACGGAAGTGCACATTTCCGACAGCACCCAAAAGTAGCAAGGCTCCTCTCCTGAGGGCGGGGCTTTGAACTCGCGCAGCCAAACTCCACCACACACTGTACTTTCCTGTCAGTCTTCAACAGAAGCAAGAGCAGATACACAATACAAGAGACCACCGCAGAACCAATCTGTACAGTCCTTTACCTCAGGAGGCACCATGCCGTCTCTGCGCCACTCGTACACGGTCACAGAGGAGGAACCCGCCGCGATGCCTCTGGACCGGGCAGACCTGCGGAAGAAGAGCCCGTCTCTGTCCCGCTCCGCGCTGGTGTCCTCCTTCAAGGGACTCATCATCAGCCATTCCAAGGTCAGTCCGCTTTCACTTTACTGTGGCTGACTAATATGGCTACTATCACCTACTTTTTGGACGTTGACTTAAAAAATAAAAGGCTATTTCCAGCCATATATAATGCCATAATCCACTGTACGTTAAGTGGAGTTGTGCTCGTGTTCCTTTGGTTTCTTACAATAATAATATAAAGTCGTGCGAGTGATAAGTGCCGTTCAACACTTACACATATCATTCCGCTGAAATAAAACTTAATAGCAACAATAAATAGTACCTATTATAGGCTTCTATTTGTGCAAAGTAAAATCACAATTTTAACAAATACAACATATAACGTACAGCATTTACTTATTTGATACGTCCTCATTTTCTATTATAACTGCTTTTAACTAAAGCGAAACATGTAAAGTCATATAAATTGGAGTTAAAAAGATTATTTCTAAATTTAGGTTTTACATAATTTGAACGATAATACAGAATGATGCCATAAAAATGTGTTTTATGAGTTAACACACAAATATATACAACTAATCTACTCATGTTAACAATATAAGTGACATCCACAAATTAAATTCAGAATATATTCTAATCTTTTATTATATTTTTAGAGCAGCTAAGACTTGGTATCTGAAATTTTATAATTTCTTGTCATTTTCTCATAAAGTTAAAACATACAAGTTTTACAGTTTAACAGTCAAGAGTCTTTACTGCTGACCCTCTGACCTTACAGTCGGCCAGCCACAGTGAACAGGTCATAGCTGCTGCCAATTCAATTCTGTAAAACTAAAAATAGTTTGTAAATTTTGATATCAAGACTTGCTTTTGCATCATGTTTAAAGTGTGTTTATTTTGGCGTTTAAATATATAATTTCTTTTAAAGAGCCAAAAAGAGTTGTGGTCTGTTTTGTAACTGGAAATTCTGACTGTGTGGAAAAAAACAACCTCTATGTCATTTGACCTCTTCATACAGTTCCATATGTGGACTTTACTTACTGCCGTTTAAGATTCAGTTCCTCTTTTTCTCTTAGCACAGTTTAAAAACATTAAATTACCTTAAATGAAGATGATAAAACTGCAAATGCTTCAAACAAGCTTTACATAATGTGGAATATAGAGTGTTTTAGTTGCTTGTAGATCAGAGCATTGCATTTAAAAGTGCACACTAATCTGCAAAAATTCATGCAAGATACAGATACAGTAAGGCCTAAACATATCTGAACGAGCACATGACCACAGATTGCAATAAAGTGCACTATTAGTCCTATCTGAGATTATGTGTTTAGTTTTGCAGTGGACTCCATTTGACTTCATTCTTCCCGAGTGGTCTGAGCAAAGCAGTTTAAAGCAGCGCTCACTCTCTGTGACCTGTTGCGTAACGTCGAATGAAGCTGCTGATAAGGTTGTGTCATGTCAGCAGATCATGTGCTCTGTCCAGGCCGCGCACCAGGACAACTGCCGATAACTGTTGACAGCAATAAGAATATGTCCTGGGGCTAGATGAGGTCTGTTCTAGCTCTAGGTTTCTGTCAGGAGAGATGGTACGAGATTCCAAGGATGATTTCCATAGATCACATTCTGGTGTCATGTCAGATTCCGTAACTACTTTTACTACTTGTGAAATGGTTCAGCTGAGCTGTAGAAGTTCTGTTATGATTTTATTTAGAGAGCCTAGACCTGATGCCTAATGTCAGTTTCACCATTAAATCAACATAATCCATTAATACATGTTGTCCCTGGTCTGCCCTTATCTATTTTAATTAATTGCCACACAACAAATGTATGACTCATGTTCTGAAAATGAATACTCTCTGTACAGCTGTTTACTAGAGCCTGACCAGTATGGATTTTTCTAGCCTGGTATACCAGACCGTTTTCCATTTTTTTAAAGGAGGATGGTCTGGTCTCTTTCTCATAGTAAATTCCTTCCTCTGCAATTTTGGGGACTGTGGTTTGCTGGCTATGTCATGCACAAGTACTCAGCTCGCGTGGCTAGTTCAGAACACTAGGATCTTTCAAGGCCAATACCGATATTAGGAAAAAGTTAAAGGCCGAAATAGTGGCTGATATCGTAAACAAAAAAACAAACACTGTAAATAGCTACTTTTGGTACAATTCAATCAATTGTCAGAATGCTGCTAATTCTCCGAGGCTATTATAAAGATACCACTATGAAAGGTGTCACTTGGTAGCCTGACAAACAATTATTTTGTCATAGTGTAATTTATTATTGACCAGTGTCATTTAATTTGTGCCTATAATTACTTACTGACTCCTCTCTCAGACCAGTCTGCTCGTGTTATGCGCGTTCACAAGAATAAACGTGGCGCTGCTCTCTTTATGACCATCACATAATGGTGAGTTTGAGGAGCACAGACGGGACACCGCTCTGTTCCCATTGGCCGACTGTTCATTTGGCAGATGCACATGATACCTGTTCAATAGTACTAAAGTTTAAAAACACTGGTGACCGAGTCATTGTAATCATAATGTTTTATCTACGTGCGTTCTCGTTCTCTACCCTCTCTAGCAGGTGTCTGTGCTCAGTTGAAAAACGATTAGTAGCCTCATGAATCAGCAGCAATGCCCTTTGTAATAATGAATCCATTTACTTACAGGAAAAAATATTTTATTAAGCACACATAAGACAATGTTGTAATGCTGATAACAGTTACAGTTCATTCATTGTCAAAGTTTTAGCAGGATAATTACACTAGATTATTTGATCTTTAGCTAACTTAAACACAACCAGCACGCACTGACAAGCGGTTTAGGAGTTAAATAGGGAAACATGTTGCAGTTCACAGACCAGTTATAAACTTACCACTAACAAAAACACTCAGCAAATGTGCTTCACAGTACTTAGCTACTCTCTGCGTTCTTGCCTCACCTTGGCTCTGCTTAAAAACAAATGCATAGCATGGCATTTTGTATAAATTGTAACATGATAAGAGTCTGCAGCCCTCTACTGGACAAATAGCACAATTACACCCCATTAACAGATAAGAACAGGGACCTTATTTATTATGTTGGCCTAAACAGTAGAGACCTTTTTCGGGCTCTACTGTTTACTGTACACTTTGTGCTCATACACATTAGCAGTCAAAAATCATGCATCTTAAGGGTCATTGAGCAGCTTGAGGAGAATAATATTTCTAGTGGTTTTATTATAGTTTTAGTTGATGGCAATAGAGGCCCTTCACTGTATATGGTATACGTGTGCAGAGAGAGAGAGAGATGTGTATGTGACATAATTAGCTCTCTATTGCAATGAATAGAACTATAGACAGGATAGACATAAAGTGGTGAAGAAGAAGGTCCAGTTTATTGGACATCAAACAGCAAGAAAACCAAGGACAGATATATAGAATTTTTTACATCCATGGTAAGGGGCTATACAATTACTTAACACATATGCATATTGCCACAGGGACTGAAAATGTGTTGTCATGTGACCTAATAAAGCAACATCAGAGCACGGGAAAGTTTCAAAAGAAAGGCTAATAGCGCAGGACAAGTCTGAACTCTGGTCCGGTTGGATACAGATGTGAACCCTACACAGACCAAAGACGTTTAAACCAAACAAGAACAAGAGGGATGTGACAAAAGGCAACGATAAAATCAAGACTGAGTACTGTTGGAACAAAACAAACTAAGCAGAGGCCAATTGCGGTGCAATGAGTTTATTTTTTTATATGAATTTGCTAAAATCCACATAATATAAATATATATATATATATATATATATATATATATATATATATATATATATATATATATATATATATATATATATATATATATATATATATATATATATATATATATATATATATAACCTTTAAGAATCCCACTTTGTTTAACATAAATCTTGGAGTCTGTCTGGCTTTAGCTGTACTAGAACGTCAGGGATATTCTTGTTGAACTTGTTCAAAATCCATTTGCAATGTTATAATGCAGGGCCCTACTGTGGACTTTTTGCACTGGTTGCACTGTTGTGTCTAACTTTTTATTAGGTGCACCAGCACAAAAATTAGGTGCATCCAAATTTTCAATCGCACCGCATTTAACATCCACTCGGGTTTGTACGAATAAACACACTAATCAAGATAGTGCAGATAGATAGATAGAAGATAGATATCTAGTGATTATGTAATTTTGTAGTGGTGTCCGAATTAGGGACTAGTGGAAGTGTAAGAGACAGTATGTGTTTAGCTGTATCCAAATCATTTTATTTAAATATTTTTTTATCAGATATATTTATTTTTGTTATTACTAGTCATTTTCTTTTTTATAATTTGTCCACCTAAATCAAAACGATTTCACTCTAGAAGAACAACAACACCTGAACGGAACAGTGTCACTAACAACTAACCTGAGCGTTTAACGACTCTCCCATCAGGAGTCACACTTTTATATTCCCTTTAGAGATATAAGCTCAGCTCTCTTACCAGTTGATCTCAGAATTGACAAAGTCTCTTGGAATTAGAGATGAAACATCTTCACCTTGAAAATTGAGTCCACATTCTTTTACTTTGAATTTCTTCCAGCAGCATTATTTTATTTTATTTAACAAATTTATTTTCATTTACGTACTAGGGATGAGCATAAATATTTGAATATTCAAATATTCAATCTGCAATATACATATTTGAAAAATAAAAACACTTCAAATTTTGCTGATTAATTCAATTTATACCAGTTTTTTTACTGGCCATAACTGAAATAAATCCATTATGAGCAAACAGGCTTTTTTTACACAGCTCACAACTGCTGTTAAGGGTAACTGCAGTAAAATAAGTCCACACCACATTGCTCGTCCTGGTCGTGCTCTGTTCCTTCTGCCGCTGAGTCACATGACTTACACGGTGTCACCTGCAGCTACAAAGGGTCTGTGTGAAGAACGGCTCGTAGCCTAACTGCGACTCGATTCCTATCGTTCGTCTTAAAGAGCCATTCATTAGATTCGGTTCATTCGTGAACGTCAAGGCGTCCTCTAAACGCAGCAACTTTTGGAATTACTTTGAACAAAGTAAAAAGCTTGTCATGTGGAAAGTTTGTCAGCTGAAACTAAGTTATCACAATAGCAAACACTGTTTATTCAGCTACAAAACACAGTATGTAGCCTGTAACTGTGTTTCTAAATAAATACCCAATACCCTTGTTTGGAAATGACTTTTAATAAATTAAGGCCTCAATCATTAAACTTAATTCAAATAAACAAATATTCAAACAATATTCTAATTATGAGCTTAAATATTCAAATAAAATATTTGTGGAAAATGCCCATCCCTATTATGTACCTGCTTGTACTGCCCATATCTTTTTCAAAAATGTTTTTTAAATAAAATAAAGACATTCAAACACTGGCCTACAAAATACTACAAAATGGAGTAATCACTATACTGTATAGTGCACTATATCACTAGTGCTCTAATACCTGACTTTTATTGTCCACTGTTGCTGCAGAAAAACACCACTTTGAGCACATTTGTTTACATTTGTGAGAAACAAAACTCAAGCTGTGCGTCATTTGCATAAATCCACAATGACATTCACTAGTTATTAACGCTAATTAATAAATGGTAAGGACATGGCTTTGGTGGATTATTTGGGTGGACCAGGACCAGGACCAGACCAGGACTTTGGGTGGATTACAGCTGTTGGAAATGTTACGGTCAGTGAGTCTTTTTCTGTGTTGAATAGGCTACATGCACACTCTCTGTGCTGTTGTGCGGGGTTCACTGTGTGTTGTCAAACAGTTAAAGATGATCTTTAGTGTTGTACAGAGCTCTTTATATTTAACAAACATCACTGGTGTGGAGTCGCTCAGATTATTTCTCTAAATTTTCCAGTTTCCTCGGTAAACGCAGCGCTTGGCAAAGGAGGGGCACTTGTTGTAGTCCATTTTTGGGATGTGTAGTTTTTATTAAGCAGCTGTGTGTCAACTTTACTTCCCCCTGTGTTTCCACTGAGAGGCTAATGGAGTCGGAAACACCACTGAAGCTCTTTTACTTTATCAACAAGGAACCTCCTAACGTCTTACTGTTGACCTCATGAGGTAGCTCACAAAGGTTAAGGAATAGTGGTTAGGAACAGCAATCAGAAGCTATCTAATAACCGAATTTGGATTCAGCCACCCTCTACCTCAGCAGTAAGCCACACCCTATATCTCAAAGTCTAACTGCTGATACAGATATGTGGCCTGTAGGAAAACAAAGTGCTACAGGAGCACTTCTCATACATATACACTCACCTAAAGGATTATTAGGAACACCATACTAATACTGTGTTTGACCCCCTTTCACCTTCAGAACTGCCTTAACTCTACGTGGCATTGATTCAACAAGGTGCTGAAAGCATTCTTTAGAAATGTTGGCCCATATTGATAGGATAGCATCTTGCAGCTGATGAAGCTTTGTGGGAAGAACATCCAGGGCACAAAGCTCCCGTTCCACCACATCCCAAAGATGCTCTGTTGGGTTGAGATCTGTGACTGTGGGGGCCATTTTAGTTCAGTGAACTCATTGTCATGCTCAAGAAACCAATTTTAAATGATTCAAGGTTTGTGTCATGGTCACAAAGGTTGTGCGTGTTGTGGTTTCACAAATGCTTTGCTGCAACAGCTTGAATCAGTCGGCCCATTCTCCTCTGACCTCTAGCATCAACAAGGCATTTTCGCCCACAGGACTGCGGCATACTGGATGTTTTTTCCTTTTCACACCATTCTTTGTAAACCCTAGAAATGGTTGTGTGTGAAAATCCCAGTAACTGAGCAGATTGTGAACTACTCAGCCCGGCCCGTCTGGCACCAACAGCCATGCCACGCTCAAAATTGCTTAAATCACCTTTCTTTCCCGTTCTGACATTCAGTTTGGAGTTCAGGAGATTGTCTTGACCAGGACCACACCCCTAAATGCACTGAAGCAACTGCCATGTGATTAGATTCTTGCATTAATGAGAAATTGAACAGGTGTTCCTAATAATCCTTTAGATGAGTGTATAAAAATTGTATAACCAAAAATATACTTAACATATTGAAATATTACTGTCAATTCACTATCAATACGTAGATGTTGTAGAATTATTTTTATTGTTATTGTATGGTCCCAGTGATATGTTTATGTCCCATGTGTGATGTGCATGCAGGTTGTTCTCATCATTTCCACCTCTGTCGTTCATTACTGCTCTGTGACGCCATTGTCTTGACCTGAAACCCGGCAGCAGAGGTGCTGAAGCGTTGCACTGCTGACTCGGACTGTGTCATCATGTTACACTATTACTATGTTCACTCATTCGACAGGAGGAACAGCGAATGTTTCACCTGTCGGCACTCGTGCTACTGCGCTATTAGCTATAAGGTTCATCTCAGTGTTTAGATAGAGTCTGTTTAGGAGAAAAGATGAAGCTGTGCACATTATTCCTTTTTTCAAAATGCTCCACTTGATCTGAGAGGGTTTGTCAGAACTTTTACAGTAATTCATTCATTTATTTTCTACCGTTTAGTCCTGTTAGGGGTCAGGGGTGGCTGAAGCCTATCCAAGCAGCTTTTGGCCTTAGCCAGGGTACTCCCTGGTCAGTGGCCAGTTAGTCGCAGGCAGTGTTGCCAGGTGTGGTGCGTTTTTTTATGTGCGTCTGTGGTGCTTGGCCAGAACTATATATAGTTCGAACCAAATATGACTAAATTTATCAGGATAAAATTTGAATGACAGTATTTAAACCCCAATTCTCCCCATCAAATATGAAAACAGAGTAAATAAAACTGGAATGCTGACCCCCTATTATTATATTCCACGGGTTAATCACGTAAAATTAATGTAATGGGTTTTTTTAGATTTTGCAACTATTCAGCAAAATTGACAACACTTTGACTATGAGCCATTGCTTTACAAATTGTGAGGCAAACCATTGTGCCAGTGAAAAATCCATTGACATTGTTTTTCCACTAAATATTATTTTGGTTGCAGTCACTTCACATAGTTCTGACACCTGATACTCGGTCTGTACATGTCAGCACCGAAACACCTCTAGACGTTTCCATGATTTTCAGTCCCACTCATCCTAGTGGCATCCGGCATGACAAAGTCATTTAAGCATGAACATTGGAGTACAGCATGTCCTCTTGATTCTGAGTAGATCCTTCCTGCTGTGCGTACATCACATGCTTGAGTGATGTCAGCGTGGTGTGACTATGTGATAGGCTAACGGGTGCAGGCGCAGGTCAGTGTGGCATTAAATCAGATCATGAGGCCTGGAGCTGATAGGGCGTCAGCGGTGATGGGCTGTGTTCATCAGTACATACCACACAGTTCAGGAGGATCAGCGTGCTGCAGGTCTACTGTCAGACTGGTCCTGTTCTAAAGAGGATTCTCCATGCTGTACTCACAGTAACGGGAAATATCCAGTTGTTCTGCCAATGACTTTATCAGTGTTAATGGATAAACAAATCCTTAGTTTAACTGTCTCTATTTTTGGCTACATAACACTTAGGTCAAGGCTGTACTTATGAACTTGGCATATAGCATGCAATAATGGCACCCTTCACACCTGGAATCAAAATCTGAGGGATTAAATATAATGTGTCTCTTGAGAGATCAGCGCTGAGGAAAATATTGAGAAAACATTTAAGAAAGTAGCATTATTGACTGTTAGGGTTTAGCAGATACTTTATAATAAAACACACTTAAGGAAGTAAAGCACTTGCCAGTGAATTATACATTGCTACCTTAATTTTCTCTTTAAATACAATAAAGGTAGTAGATGCAAACAGTCATGACACATGAACAGACATGAACTTATGAACTTGCATATGAAGTGTTAAAGTGGGAATGAATCTAATGTATTTTGTTAATAATCCTCTTAAATTGATCAAAATGGTATCAATAACAAGCCTTTTTGTCACACCAGTATTGTAGAATTTCTTGATGTATTTTTTGAAATGTTAATACTGTGGAGATTACAGGTGATAACAATACATTTTTATATAGTTTACAACCAAATGTATATAATAACTGAATATATAATGTTTACCAGATGGTTTTGGGCATTTGTCCGATTATACCTGTGTGCTGTCAGTGAGGGGGTAGAGGACCTTTCTTTATTTAGGTAAGCATTTAGGCAACAGCAGCTAAAGCCAAAAAGTCATTGGATCCTTAGGACTGTTCTGCTGGACTTGAACAGAACAACAAATAACACCACATGGAAGAATCAGAGTTATACACGGGTAGGACCTGTTCTGCCTCATCAAAGACTGTTAAACTGAGATCTGCCTGAGGCACAGTAAAGATATACAGAAAGGCATATGGGTAAAGTAATGTAGTGTATATTTTTTTTTTATGACATTGCTTGTGGAAGGGTCTAAAGGTGAAACAAAACTATACTGAGGACAATATGGGCTTGATAACATGCATAAACAGTATATTAGCTCCTTAACTTTTCTGAGACCTTAATCTACAGCTCACATACACACCAATCTACACCAACCTACATTGACAAACCAGCTGCCTCTATCACCCCGGGCAGCGCTCAACTCATTGTAAAAGGTTTAGGAATGCAGTAATCCGTAAGAATAGATTGTATTGCCTTTTTGAGGTCGGTGCCTGAATGTGGAGTTGAACATGCAAACATAGCTTCTGTGCTATTTTTTATTTTCAGTTCAAAATAATTTTCAATGTCCAAGAAAAGTTTGTTTATTATTATAATACTTATTATTTTATATATTTTGTATGTTTGAAGGATACTGGAATAGCTTGAAACAGACATTGCTTAAAGTCAGAGTTAGAGTCATGTGTGTCCAGTTGATGTTCTGTTTCCTTTACAGTATTTTAAATACTTTATGTTACAATCAAGGCTTTCTCTTTGTCTTTGATCAGAACAAGACTCTCCAAGGGCTGGTTGGACTAAAGAACCTGGGCAACACAGTAAGAACCCTTACACATGTTTGTGGACTTACTTACTGTGAATATAAAACTCACATACACACATTGTTGTTTGCAGTGCTTCATGAACTCCATCATACAGTGTCTTAGTAACACTGCCGAGCTCAGGGACTACTGTCTGAGGAACGCACATCGTCTGGACCTCTGCAGCAGGACCAGCACCGCTGTCATGGAAGGTACAGCCAGAACACTACCTTCACACTTTATAACAATATCTTTTTTTCTTTTCAAGGTCTTTTCTTTAATAATTTTGATTAAGGCTGCACAATATTGGGAAAATATGCGATATGCGATATCGTTGTTGAATATTGCAATAATGATATTTCTTGCGATATCACATTTCCCTTGAGAAATGCTAAATTTATTAGCTATTTTAAAAATTTGTAACTATCTTACTAAATTAAACAGGTAATAGATAATCTTCTGATCTAATTAAATGATCTGTGAACAGAGGCTTTTTTTCCTTTTTATTAAAATTTTTTATTTTTTTATTTTTTATTAAAAAAAAAAATTATTTATCGCACATCTCCGCGATACAGATATTGCATATACTATTATCGCGATGGCAGTATTTTTTTGATATATTGTGCAGCCCTAATTTTGATCCCCTTTTGTAACATGTGGAAAAGTATTTAATGACAAAATCATCTAGAGATTAATAATTATTCAATGGCTTTGGACCTTTTCTTTTACTCAGAGGTTTATTTGTTAAATAAATGTGTTGACTGAAAAACAAAAAATATTATATTAAAAAAAGAGACACACAATGCTATAGTGTTGTAGCACTAATGACTCTTGGTAGACTCCTCTCTAACAGTAACACATCATACTGTATAATCACATGCAACTTTTAAGACAGCCATCTTTATGTTTTTTTGCTGTCATGTTGTGTTTTTCAGAGTTTGCAACGTTGATCCAGCGTCTGTGGACTGGTGCTAACACTGAGACTGTCAGTCCCTCAGACTTCAGGAAACAAATCTGCAGTTATGCTCCCAAAATTGGAGGCTGCAAGTAAGTTTTCTTTGAGCTGTCAGGGCTAATGTTTAACATCTGTGTGATATGCTGTTTATTAGCTATAGTGTTATTGTTAATTATGTAACTGGCGAAAAATATGTCAAACCGGATCTGGATACGTACATAAAAAAATATTACAAGTATAGTATAGTATATGTTTTTGAGTTCCCCAAATCTGAAATTAAAAAAAAATAATGTCCAATGCAATGTTAGTAATTTAGTAAAATTAAATTAAATAACAATATGAATCAGTAGGTGTTTTTCCATCTAAAGTAGGTCCATAAAAATCAATAGAGAAACATGAACATAAATACGAACACGTTTAAAAAGGGATATGCTGCTTATTTATTACAAATATGAAGTGAGAGAATAATAATGTATTTTGTTTGTGTGTTGCAGTCAGCACGATGCCCAAGAGTTCCTGCGCTTCCTACTGGACGGCCTGCACAACGAAGTGAACCGAGTGATATCATGCCCTAACCTGTCATCGACCGAGGACCTTGGCCAGCTTCTGTAAGTCACCACGACCTCCCACCTCTGGCCACAATAAGTCACTGATCAGCTCCATGTCTCTGACCCCACTACAGTAGAACTCATACATGAGCATGTTTTTTTAGTACCTTCAAACTTAAGGCCTGAACTGAAGAACATCTTCAAATGTATTTGAAAAGAACTATTATATCAAGCATCATTTCATAAAAGCAACAAAATGTCCCTAGTTCTTAAACTGCAGCCTTCATCACTGCCACGTGACAGGCTGCAGATGAACTTTGTACCTGTGTACTTTGTTATATTGCTCCCATATTATTTATTTATAGACAGTTATTTGCACCCCATAAATTCTGGCCTACAAGCACCAACAGTCTATACATACAGTATATAGACCTACAGTACAGGAATAGCTCATGTTTTATTGGTTTAAGGGGTTACATTATAATTTTACCTTTGATTACACTTCCGCAGAGCAACAACAAACAATTAGTGAAAGTGACCAGGGAACAGACTACTCCACCGTATTTAACGAGTAATTGACTTTATTAACTAATATGATGTCAAAACACAGCCATTTTCCAAAATGTGTATATATATATATATATATATATATATATATATATATATATATATATATATATATATATATATAGTACATAGTGCATTTTATTCCCCGGAACCACAAATCTGATGTATTTTAACAAACCCTAAATTTTGAGTTTGATAGTAACTGGGGGTCAAAGTTGGAAGGCTCTGTAGGTGGTCAAAAATTATTTTGATGATTTCACAGTAGAGCTGAAAATCATGCCATATGCATAACTCTTGTGAATATTGCAATAACAATGAGCTGCGAAATTTGAATTTTCTTTTTAAAGAGGAACAAAATGTTTGATTAATAAGATTTGATTTAGGAAATGTAAAATCCAAGACTTAATATTCAAGACTAACTTCCATTCGTCAAAGCAAGACTAAGCAGGTCTAAACCAGGACTAAGCAGATTTAAAACAGGACTAAGCAGGTCTAAACCAGGTCTGAGCAGGTCTAAACCAAGGTCTGAGCAGGTCTAAACCAAGGTCTGAGCAGGTCTAAACCAGGTCTGAGCAGGTCTAGACCAGGTCTAGACCAGGACTAAGCAGGTCTAAACCAGGTCTGAGCAGGTCTAAACCAGGACTAAGCAGGTCTAAACCACTTTATATAGTGGATATAATCCGCCCATTGGTCTCCTATTTACTGATATTGTCGTTACGACTCGGCAATAAAATGGCCGTTACATCCGGGCTTTTTAGCTTTTGACTCCGGAGCCATTTTTTGTACCAGGCTGTAAACATGATTTTTACACTTGTAAAGTCGCCAATGGGTTTCTCCTTATATTTCCACTTTTGGAGCCTGCCCTCTGGTGGACCGCAGTATATTGCCGTATTTCTGTCACGGCCGATGGCCCAGGAACAGGAAAGCTCCAATGCAAAAACCCAAAACTCCAATAAAACGTTAAACAAAATTTATTTAAGACGAACAGATGAGCATACAAAAAATCCCAAAAAACCAAAACTCTCCCAGAACAGAACACACAGGCAAAAATCCAGAGATAACAAAAAATACAAAAAACAACAGACTAGGAATTTTCACAAGAGGCAAAAGGAACAGCGACAAGCCTTGCGGGTGACAAGGACAATGACCTGGTCCTGAGGGGAAGGACAAACAGGTATAAATAGACACAGACAACAAGGGACAGGTGAAACACATTAGGGCGGAGCAGGTAATCACACAGGAGGGAAAGACACCAGGAAATCAAGCAGAGACACAGACAAGGGCACGACATATCAAAATAAAGTCCATAAAATACAATACAAACTGGAAACAATATAAAACAGACATAAAATCTGACAATTTTGCTGTATTTTGGCGTATGGCGGCGCCCTTACGCAACAACCATTTAGGAGGTTCTATGGGAGACGCTAGGTCTAAACCAGGTCTGAGCAGGTCTAAACCAGGAATAAGCAGGTATAAACCAGGTCTAAGCAGGTGTAAACCAGGTCTGAGCAGGTCTAAACCAGGAATAAGCAGGTATAAACCAGGTCTAAGCAGGTGTAAACCAGGTCTGAGCAGGTCTAAACCAGGTCTGAGCAGGTCTAAACCAGGTCTAAGCAGGTGTAAACCAGGTCTGAGCAGGTCTAAACCAGGAATAAGCAGGTATAAACCAGGTCTAAGCAGGTGTAAACCAGGTCTGAGCAGGTCTAAACCAGGTCTGAGCAGGTCTAAACCAGGTCTAAGCAGGTGTAAACCAGGACTAAATGTAGGAGTAAAGCCAGTACTTTTACTTAGATTTAATGCTCGTTGAGTCAGGACCCAAAACTGGGTAATGGGAGATTTTATTTGGGGCAACAAAAAAAAATCATAAAATTTATAAATAATCAACTATAAAATTGCAATTGCAAATGACAAAATTACAAAGACCAGGGTATTGGGTCAAGTCATTTAGAATTTTTAAATTGGAAAATACTGACATAGAAGACTATAACGTTATTGTGATTGAAGTCATTCTTTGAAATATAATGATATTATTGCGATAAAAGTAAATTAGTGATTTATTGTGCAGCATTAAAAAATCTGTTTAGTTGATGATCATGCTAAGCTCTTAAGCTGGACTGTGTGCTCTACTTCTTAAATTTGATTTCTTCAGCTACTGCCCCTGAAGTACATTATATTTGTATGGCTTTTTTTGCCATATATTGCATTATAGAAGTTTAATGGAGGTTGTAATTTGTGAATGAGATATAAATACCAAAATATCTGTTGCTATAATTCGGCAATCTAGTCTGTCAGTGTAATTGAGCTGTGTGGTTTCCTTTACAGAGACGATGAAAAGAGCAAACGGATGTGGAACATGTATCTGCAGAGAGAAGACAGCAAAGTAGTGGGTAAGGGTTTTCTGGGATTATTCTTAGCCATGTTTCTTTGTTTATTGTGCTTGAATTTTTGAGAGCAATTTGTTAAATGGGATCGTCTGCCCTTAGATCTGTTTGTCGGACAGTTAAAGAGCTCTCTCACCTGCTCTGTGTGTGGATTCAGCTCCACAATGTTCGACCCCTTCTGGGACCTGTCTATACCCATCGCAAAGGTCAGCCCACCTTATATAGTCAACTGTCTGAAAAAAAATTTTTATAAAGTCAAGCTTCCTGTGTAGTTAGTTTTTTGTTTTGGGACATGTCCTCTGTGTCTGTCTCTGCAGAAAAACTCTGGCGAAGTGACGCTGAAAGACTGTTTGAAACTTTTCACTAAAGAAGACGTGCTGGATGGAGACGAGAGACCAGTAAGAGGCACCACATTCCTCCTGCGGACAAAGATTTACTTTACACAAGTTTACTTCTAGCTCCTAACCTCTTCCTCTGTGTTCGTCCTTTTTTAGACCTGTGACAGATGCAAAACCAGGAGGAAATGCACCAAACGATTCAGCATCCAGAAGTTTCCACAGATCCTCGTGCTCCGTATCCTTTCACTGATGTGGTACAGTGGTCAAATTATGAAGCTAACAGTGAAGCAAAGTAAAAACGATTATTGAAAGAAGAAATCGATTGTGATTTATCTCTGAGGCTGTACCTTAATGGATTATCAAAAAACACTACAAAGAATCTGAAGTGTTCCTTGACTCAGCTGCTCCCTCAGACCTGAAGCGTTTCTCAGACTCTAACGTCCGCAGCACCAAACTCTCCACGTATGTCAACTTCCCCCTCAAAGAGCTGGACCTGCGGGAGTTCTCAGAAACAAAAGGTGAGTGGAAACAACACAGCTGAAGCCATGGGATTGGATAAGGGTGTTAATTCAGTGCAGTGTAAGGCGCATGTAGTGACGGTGCCTTTTCTGTCCCACAGAGCGGGCCGTGTATAACCTGTACGCAGTTTCCAACCACTCTGGCAGCGCTTTAGGAGGACATTACACTGCTTACTGCAAAAACCCAGCGCTGGGAGAGTGGTACAGCTACAATGACTCCAGGTATGAACGCATAATATCACCTCATGTTTTCTTGTCAAAGTCTATTTATCCAAAATCACTTTAGATTCAAATGCACAGAAAAGCTATATATAAAAGTATATATTCTTAGCATATATTTGCCAGGGAGTACACATACACTGACCTTTTACTGATGTTTTCAATTACAGAGAATGTAAATCTTTCAGTGTCAGCCTTATGTTGAGATCTACTGATTAATAGACTCAATGATAATGATTACATGTCTGTCTGGTTGTTGAGCTTTTGTGTGCATTGTTTATTCAGTGAGTGGTGCTCATGATTTTGCATGAGTTCAGGTTTAGTCTTTATGTAATGGTTTGTCTAATCGTCTGGTCAGGGGTTAACTGGGATTTACTGAATGAGCCACCAGCCCTCTTGTGACACCACTTATCCAGACCAAAAATGTTGATCTATGGTAGAAAAGATATTTTTGTCATGTCAGTATAGAAGTACAGACTCTTTCCTGGCGACACAGTGCGGTCTCAGTTCTTTTAATAAATGGTAAATTGACATTCTGTATTTGTTCTTTTAAATGTCTGAATAATGATGTCATACTTTGAACTGATCTCCTTTTTTGTCACTGTGGACATCAACAAATATTACCTGGCATGCTAGACATTTGCAGGTGCTTAGGGTCAAGATCCGGTTTTGTGACTTTAAGAGGCACACTCAAAGTCAGCTCTCTTTATGGCAGCTGAGTTAATAATTACACAGTTATCAGCAGATGTTGACCTGTTGAATAATAACTCTACACTCTGTCAGTGTCAACACATGAGAACCATACGCAACAGTGGCCAACCAAATGCACCACACCAATGTTTAGTTCAACTTTTATACAATTATACAGTTATTTTTGAGAACACAACAGCTGGTATTAGGCTACATTCATCTCTTTTGTCCTCTGCAGGGTGAACCCCATCTCGTCCAGTCAGGTGCGCAGCAGTAACGCCTACGTCCTGTTCTACGAGCTGGCCCCCTCCCCTCACATCAAGTACCAGACCTGTCGACTGTAGGCACCAGAAGCAGCAGCACCTGGAGTAATACTACATTAAGTGTGCACAACCTACTGGACAAATCCTGCCATGACATATAAAAGCACAAGGAATGTTGCGGACAAACGATCACCTTTTGATTAAAAAAGGCGATAGTTCAGTGTGTGTGTTTTCTTTTATATGTGGAACATTAAGAAGAGAATGACAAATAATGCAGAATTTCTGTTTTCAATCCGGTTTGGAGTGCAAGGACTTTTCAAAGAGACTTTTTCTAGTGACCAACTGTGGCTCTCCACAATCAGGAAGATACCAACTGCGAGTTCTAATTTATTGTTATTTAATATGCTGATATATTATTGAACAAAGATGATGAGAACAAGATTAATGGAGTGAGTGGTGTCAAAGCACATTATTTTTGTACAGCGCTGTGAATGCACCTGTGGCCTGATGTTATACCAAACTGTGTGAAGAAGATGCATTTACAATATTTGTTACTTTTCATCTTGAGACTCAGTAAATTATTATATTGTAATATGTTCACAGTGGCTTGTTTTCATTCAAGAGGTTATAATGTTGAGTGTAATATGTATCGTCTTTTAATGCAAATAACTGTAAAGATTAACTTTAGAAATGAGTAGAACATGGCAGTATTTGCAGAAATGGCACTCACATTTGTGTATGAGCTATGGCACTACACAAAGAGGAAGAGGCACTAACTACTGATGTGTTTTTTCTTTTAAATATGAACATATATTGTGAACAGACACAAGTACAAAATGAATGACGTAAGTAAAGTGGTAATAACTACTGATATAATCCCTCAGTTTCAACAGCCCATTGCCAGTTTATGCAAAAGACCTCCTGTCCAGTTTGCTCATGGCTCCATCTGGAGGCCCCAAATAATATAATGGGCTCCTCGAATCGGAGTCTGTTGATGTCCTTGTAATACAGCATCTTTGACCTAATGTCAACATGGAGAAAAAAGAAAATTATATTTTATAGTATTTTAAAACCCAAAATATAGACCTAATGTAATTTTCTCAGTTGAACAGAGTAATGTCACATTATGTCATTATGTACTCTCTGAAATGAACTGCAGCCAAAGTCAGCTGTGGTGTTTAAAATCCTAAGAGTGAATGATAGATGGGTTTGTGTGACACTAATATCACACTGACGCTTTCAACAAGTATTTGTGTGAACAATATCAGGTAAACCTTCAGTATTTTAAGATGCATTGGGTAGCACGTTTCTAGTTTATTTTTGACGGGACACTAAATGATTTTAGTTACTGCTGTTGTCACGTTAGTTTACAGTGAATCACCTGGGACTGTTGTGTTAATGTAGTTTTGATTAAAATAAATAATTTGCTTGATAAAATTTTGTTTGGAGGGACTTCAAACACTTCAAACAGGGCACTTATTAGACAACATTTTCATGGCACAGTTATGTTCCCATTCAGAGAGATCTGTTGTTAAATCAGCAATCAGTACAGAATTGCGAATTATACAAACTATTAGGGCAGACTGTGCAGTAACTTCACTCTGTGGTTGTAGGGCAAATAAATGGGCCCTTTTGTTGGCCGACCTTTGACCCACAGGAATTGGACACCATAAGAGGGAGCTGTTTGAGTCTGCGTCACTAGTACTCAGTGTAATGAGACACAGTTTTATCAAAAAACCGAAGTCATATAAAACAGTACAAAAACAACACAAAGAGAATGTTTATTACAGATCTGTCAACAGCTGGGCAGCAGTGCCTCATACCGACCTTGTGCTGCTGTGATGTCTGCTGTGTTCACTGAGGATGTGGTAGCACCCCTGGACACCCCTCACTGTAGACTGCCCACCAGAGTAGGTCTCCAGCCAATTTACAGTTAGCCTTACAGCCTTACTTATAGTTTCATTTTTGCCATATTGCACTTTAAAGAAACTTTTACCTTACATTTTAAACATTTTTTTA
>JALDNG010000140.1:1060000-1070000 GCA_024349245.1 Neodontobutis hainanensis | reverse complement strand
GCATCTTATCTACTGCTCTGAGGTCAGCCCTGTAAACTGCACTCACGTTCACGTTTTAGTATCAAAGATGGTTTTTTATTCATTTCTCAAAGGATTTCATTACTAAAGAAGTCAGAGCCACCGTTCTAAAATCATTTTAAACTTTTGGAAATGTGGTCTTGTTTCCACATGTTTGGCACATTCTGCAATTTTAATGACAAAAGGAATATGTAAAAAAAGACTGAGCCTAATTGTTGAGCCCAGGAAGACAACGGAAGACAACAAATAACATTTATCGGGGTCTGATCTTTTTTTTTGGGCTTAGTGCATTTAAAACAAGAGACCACTCTGATTCATTTTACACATAGCCTACTATCTTTTGCAACACACGTCTACTAGCTCTAGACAATGGAGAGAATTTGGCTGGAAGAATCTGCTGAGATACTTTATTACACCCAACATTAAAAGTAAACAGTTTTTAGGCCTGTTAAAGAGGTTATTAGAGTGGAAGACACTTGTTCAAGTGAGGGTGATAGCCAGCAAAAAGGTATAACAAGGAATTGGTTAAAAAAGTGAGCTTTTGAGATTGGACCAATGGAGGACTATCATAGAGGAAATTTATTTAATGTAAAAATAACTTGACCTGAGATTGAAAGCACATATGTGTAAAATATGATGGAAATCTTATTACATAACTCACTCAAATATATGAAACAATGGTAGTCTTGTATTTGTAGCACCCTACCAGTTGTTAAACAGATTAATAAAAAGTAAAAGAAAAAAATGAGAGACCACTGAAATGTGGAAAGGCAGGGCCAATTAAATCCTTTTATAGTTTAAAAATCTCAGCACTAAAATACATTTGATCAAATCTTACATAAAATGAGTTAGAGCCTGTGCTAATTGCTTGTCTCCATCCAGAGTCACTTTATAGTTTTTTTCTTTGTCCTTTGTGTTTAAGGGAACTCATGCAGAGCCCCGTCTATTTTGGTCAAAAAGTTTTTCCAAGCCTAATTTTTTTTCTCCTCCTAATTTCACATTTTATTTCCCTTTTAAATTGATTCAATTCTAAGGTTGCCCTCACAAAATGCCTTTCTTTTTTTTTATTCAACAGTGTTTTCAATGCTTTTGTGACCCATGGTTTACTATTTGGAAATATTTTAACTGATTTTTTGAAGATCACATTGTCTTCACAAAAAGTCACATAGCTGCTAATAACATCTGTCAGCTCATTTGAGTGGACAAACTGTTTGTCCACTCAAAGCAGCCTTGTAGACACATAACTGCATCATCCGTCCATTGCTTGGCCTGTTAGATGAGGGAGCTGCTGGTCCTCAGCACGGTGCGGTAGGCCTACAGGGATGAGCTGCACAAAGTTGTAGTCGGCGCCCCCAGTCGTGGAAGAGGCAAGGACTTGTACGCTCTTTTCACTGAGCCATAACACATATCCAAGGCTTTATAGTGCCTGGTTGGGCAAGTAGCGTATTGATAGAAGTTTCTCAAAACACATTTCAATAAAAACTGGTTAAAGTCTCCAAGTACAAAAATGGGAACATCTGGACATTTAGATAGCAGCTTTTGGGTCGCATAAAGAAGTGTCTCGGATGGTTTATCTATTTTCGATTCGGAATGAACATACCACAATGATAAATATTTGAGGAGTAAATATTGCGGTTTTAGAAACAAATAACAGTTCGGAGTCTTTGCTGCACAGTAATTATTTGACAGAAGATTTTTACACCAGTGCTCATTGACAAAGAGACACCTCTCCGCCCTGGGATTTACCAGTCACACCTGGTTTACGGGCGGCTGGCGGCGAAGTTTTTTCCACTGGAGAAGGAACTCTGCGGTGCTGAATTTGTGATGACTACTCAGGAAGAAGCCTGAGACTCAGAGCGCTATGGAACCCAAGGCAGAATCAGCACTACAATCTCCGTTTCCCACCATAGAACAATCAAGAAGAGAAAAACAAATCCGTACGGGTTCCAACAGCTGCCCAGACTGATGATTATAGAGACAGATTTTTAATCGGTACCTTAACTCAAGAGCCATACACGAAACACAAGACAGACGAGCTCTCTTTGCTGCATGAGCATGCGCCTTGACCACAGTATCATCACTTTACAATATACAAAGGTTTGATTTGTTGAGATCTGTCTGAGTGGTTTACATTCAGTCTCGTTGCTATTTGAGGAAATAACAGTGTGCATTTACATGTGCCATATACTTATTATTCTTAGTTCAGAAAACACCGGCTGTCTTTGAGGAAAAAAAATGACATGGCGTTTTTATATCATTCCATTTACCACCACCAGAGGGTGCTCTTTAATGTCAAAATGTGAGTGAATGTGAAGTGAGACCCATAATACACCAGATACAGCTAGCTTTGTTTATGTAAGTAACTAAAGTATTTACTGCCTATTTACAGTCCCATTTTTGAATGAATGAATACATCCCATTTAAATAACATTTATAAATATATTAAAGGGAGCCCCTTATTATAAAGTGGTACCAATATTTTTTAATGCAACAAGTGACAAACTCTACTCCATAAATGTTTAAGTTTTCATCATTTAAAGTTAAAGTTAATGCAAACCCATTACATAGTCAAATAAATCTGAGCTCTGCACTTTTTGATGAGTGGTCAGCTCACTGCTCTGATATTAATTGGGTTACGAGGTAAGATATTTTGACATGATATGTGAGTGTGAGTGTTAGCAGTGATATTGAAACAACAGGAAGCTCAGTAGTTCTGTGACCTGATTATAGGAGCACAGTGCACTCACATTCCTTTACTGCTGCTATCAGACACTAGCCATCAACCCAGTGCAGGGGGTCAACTGACTTTATAGGGACTGCTTAGGCCTACCTGATAGCAGATAGCCAGGGATTAGCATGTTAAATCAGGCAGAGGGGCATTATTTCCAATACATTCTAAAACGGTCAAGCCAAAGTTTGCAAAAATAAGTGGTGTTAGACCTGACTTCTATTATTAGGGTTAGAATATTGGAACAGCAACATTCACATCCAACTTTCCAAGGCAAAAGCACATGAATGCACAAAAGTTGGGAGAAAAAAAAAGATCACACATAAATAATCAAAAGAGAATAAATAGTTAAAATACTAGGTTTAAACCGCAATGTAACAAAATTATTCTATTTCTTTATGTATTTATCGATTCCAAATGCAACAGTTTGTCATTAGTTGCCCCTGGGCATGCACATTTTTTTCTGAATTTCTTGTGACCCACTTCTAGTACAGTATTTGGTATCCACCATTGGGTAACCCAACGGCTGCACGGCATTGTTGTACAATACAGGAAATGGGCTGACATGAATTTCCGTTCACTAAGGACGAGTGAGTTGTATTTTGACGGTCGTGACCGGAAGTGTGCGCAGTTGTTTACAGCGCGTTAACAGTGGTGCTGCTGCTGAGTCCTGCTCCGTGCTGTGTCGATGGTGACTGTGTCCGCTGAAGAACGCAGAGGCGCCGGTCGAATGAAAATGCCTCACAGCCGCTTGTGAACGGCTCCGACTTTCGTAAGGAGGAGACGAGCAGGGGTCATAGGCAGCTCTACGGACAAATAGCGCCAGGATGTTGCAAGTTTTGGCTTGTGGCGCCGTAGTTTTTCCCGGTCTGTTCTTCGCCTTTAGGAGAATCCTACCGCGCGTGTTCAGACACTGGAGCGATGCCGACGTCGTGCTGGTCAGCGAGAGGTAGAGTCACAAAACTACACAAAACTCAAAAACAGCCCTTTTAACAACACATAGCTTGATTATAGCGGCCAGTCTAGCGTTTAGCCACTATCCCCTGTGTTTAGCTAGCTTTGTAGCTCGATATTGGCTTGACTGTGTGCCTCTAAAACCGTTAGCCACTTAAGCTAGGTTTCTATACATTTTATACTGCACTGGCAGGGTGGCTTTTCTTTTTGGACTCTTTATACGTTTAAAACATTTTTTTCATAGTATATATTTGTATACACTTTGCAGTAATAACGTTTAATGTTCTGTAACTAAATATAAAAATATTTGAAAGATACTAATACAGCTGTATTAGACATGTTAAAAATGCTATGAGGATTAACGTGGCTTTTTCTTATGCAATAACAAAGAATCATTAATTACTGTCTCCTTACAGTGCTTTCATTAAATAGAGATTGTATGATGTCCTTTGCATTTCAATTTGAAGCCAATTGGGACATGGCTTTTGCAAGAGTGTGTAACTGTTCTATGTCATGTTTGTAAGGCCTTTTAGTGTCGTTCTTCTCTAAGCATGACTAAACGCCCGAGGTGCTTGATCAGTAAAAATACACAAATTTACATAGAACTGTTGTCATTTTTGTTCTCTGTCATGTGGTAATTTTTCTACCGGGTATATGTATAAGGAAGCTGCATATTTAAAGAATCCTATGGGCAAGTGGTTCCCAAACACTGGATTGGGACCTAAAAGTGGTTTGCCATAAGCTTTATATGGGTCCCCCAAAAAGAAAAAGTATATTCCTTTCTATCGATTCCTTCTCTTCAAAAAAAAAAAAATCCTATCCTCAGCTTTATATATTGTGCTGGGTTTTAACTGACTATTTTTTGGTGCACTACTGCTTTTTGTTACCTTGTGTTGTTATAATTGCTTCCATTGTTTTACTCACTTGTAAGTTGCTCTGGATAAAAGCTTCTGCTAATTGACTAAATGTAAATGTAAATATGATGTAGTCCAGGAGAGAAGCTTTGATCCGGACCGCAATACCTTTTATGTAGTTCCAAGTGTAAAATGTATCAATGTGTAAAATATATTTTTGAACCGGCACCCTTAGGGCAGCCATATATGCGTCTTCAAGTTATTATGGTTACAGACAGAGCAGCTGCAGATTCAAAAAGTTAGGTAAATGAGTTAAAAACAAACACAGTCAAAAAGGTTGAGTCTCGGGGTCCGTTCGCACTGGAATCATTCACTGATGTTATGGATGGAGAGTGAACCAGGAAAATACTTCTCATAAGCGTTTTGTGGGAATTCTAAATGCTGTAACAGAAATAATTAAGCATTTTAATAAAAATGTTACCCCCATACAGCGAAAACACAGGACATAAATCTTTGTATTTTGAACATGTTGAAGATGAAATGGTAAATGGTATGCATTTATATAGCATGTACCCAAAGCACTTTATATTGTGCTTCCAGTCACCCCATTCACAGACATTCACACATGGCACTAAAATTCTTCTCCAAGCTCAACCAAACTCACTTCTACAATCACACACAGTAATACACCAGTGCTGTGGCACAGGAGGCAAGGTAGATTAAGTGTCTTGCCCAAAGACACAAAGGCAGTATGAACTCAAGAAAGCGGGGATCGAACTGCCAACCTTCCAGTGAAAGGAGGACTGCTCTGCCACAGAGCCACTTCTATAAAGGAGCATTACAAGCATAATATGCAGGATTTCAGGATTAAGTGAAATAGGAATGCAACAGTTCTTAATACAGTATTGAATCATTTGGTACGCTCAATACGTATTGGTAAATTTTGTTTTGTCTGTTATTGCGTAAAATTAATAGTCCTTGTCTTTATTTGCAGCAAAATTCTCTTCAATTGGCTGTGTGTGCACTTGGCTTTAAATCATTTGGGATTAGCGAACGCCTCTGCGAGTGAACAACCAATCGCAACTCTCTATGGGCTGATGACAACAAACTATGAACGACTGCTTTACAATTTAGGCGATGTGGCTGCCTTGACAAAACCTGCCCATCGCAAGAGACTAGCAAATACCCACTTGATTAGAATAATCTAGCAGCTCAACATTTTGGGCTTGAAATGAACATGCCCTACTCAAGTCTGCTGGGTTATGGGGCTCTGCGGTAAAAGTGAAACTAATTTGCGCTGTAATTTCCAGCTGTAAACACTGGCTTTACAGGGTCTGGTCTGTTCAGAGTGAGAGCTGCCTCTGAGGCTGCCCTGTACCCGCAGAAAGTTGAACTTAAAAATATTAAATGGCCCATTTACTGACAAAAAAGAGAGAGAATCCTTTTAGCCAAGGGGCTAAGTTTTTAATGTAGCAATGGTCTAACAACAAGCTACTTTCTGAAAAACAGTAAAACAAGGCAAACAGCTGAACGCCACCTCACTAGTGCGTAAAATGTGGCCTTCATAATGATGATTTATTATAAAGTTTAAATTTTTATCCAGTTTGAATACTATAGGCTCTGTAACTTTAAAGTTGTTTTAGGAGCAACAAGAGCAGGTTTACAGCAGCAGTCTGTGAGACTCTTTACTGACTTTAATGATAGACAAGAAATTGTGTCACACTGGGAATGGAGAAAAGGGAGGTTTGAAACCGCCAATAACCGCTAAATTAATGGCGTTATTTTGCCTACTATACCGCCACTTTTACATCTCCTTGTCCGCTATACACTGTCGTGAGCGTGCAGCTTCTTGTTAGCACCCATTTCCCCTGAACTGCGCTGCATAAGTCAAAGTTGTGAGAAAGAGCTCCGGCTGTGTGGCAACACAGATTGTTTGAAATGTAGTGCAATAAAAGTTTTTACAAGAAATGACCAGAAGATGCTAAACCAGATCCCATGAAAAGTCTCTTGTAAGAACCAGTGTTTGGTGACAATGGTATCTTACGATATATACAGCATTGTAGGTAAGTAACAGTTGTACCGTCCAGGAAATAAGCCAGCATAAATCAGCTGTAACAGTGGTGAATGGAAGCTTCATGTAAGTCGCTTTAGATAAAAGCATCTGCTAAATGGCTAATTGTGCTCGGGAGGTCCACCCTGTCATGTGTTCATTTCTGAGGCAGCAGTAGCTCAGTGGGTAGAGTGGCCGTCCTCGACCGGTGGGTGGACAGTTCGATCCCCGCTTGAAACATCCCAAAAACATCATAGCATCCCGCTCTCCCCCACATACTGTCGTTGTGTCCTTGGGCAAGACACTTAACCCACCTTGCCTCCAGTCGTGTCAGCTATAATACCGGTAAAGCGCTTTGAGTGCCTACTAGGTGGAAAAGCGCTATATAAATACCAAAAAAAAGTGATTATATTCTTTTGTAGTAATAGCTGAATATCTCAAATGTAGTGCACTCAATGTTTCTGACTATGTGTCAGAAAAAGACGGTGATTCATCAGAGAATAGTAAACAAGTTAGAAGCTCAGATTTAACCAATTTTGTGGTTGCAAGGTAGTTATTACGTTACTAGGTTCTTAAAATGAATAACAATATTTTACCTTTTGTTTGTTCAGACCAAGATGTAGCAGTGTAAAGATTAACCATATTCCTGCCATGATTAGACTAAGCAGTCTAGGGTGGTTACACTTGAAGTCAAACATTTAAGGTTTGGCTCATAAGTTTACATAACCTAGCAGAATTTACATTTTATATCCTCAGAGTGGCTCAATGATAATAAGGTCAGGAGACTGAGATGGCCATCCCAGAACCTTCACTTTATGCTGCTGTGACCAATGACAGGAAAACTTTGCCGTGTGCTTTGGATTGTTGTTGCGTTGGAGCGTCCAAGTACGTCCCCTGCGCAGCTTCCGGGCTGATGAGTGTATATCCTCCTCCAGTATTTTCGGATAACATGATGCATAGGAATGGCATACCTTTAATCATTGGCCTTGTTGACTACTCTCCAAATATAATGTTTATTGTTCTTGTGTCACTCCAAATGTCTTTGTTCAAGAAGTTTTGTGACTGTGCTGTTTGGCGTATTGTAAGTGGAATATTATGTGCAATTTGCGTAGTAATGGCTTTCTGGACCAATTTTTCTTTAAGTGCCTCTTTACTGTGGGGCGCAGTGGCTCAGTGGTTGAGTGGTCGTCCTTCAACCGGAAGATTGGTGGTTCGATTCCCGGTCTCCCCACAGTTCATACTGTCGTTGTGTCCTTGGGCAAGACACTTAACCCACCTTGCCTCCAGTGGTGTTCCAGCTGTAACACTGGTAGGTGAATGGAAGATTAATGTAAAAGCGCTTTGAGTGCCTTCTAGGTGGAAAAGCGCTATATAAAAACCAATGCCATTTGCCATTTACTGTGCATCTGGAAGGATCCACACCACCTTTTTTCAGAGAGTCCTGTTCTTTAGTGGGTTTTTCTTTGCATCCCAAACAATTTTTCTGGCAGTTGTGCCTGAAAATTTTGTAGGTCTACTTAACTTTGGTTGTGTTTTACCAAAATTCCTCATTTTGGTATTTCTGTCTCCTTGGATATATTTTTATATCCATTTTCTGTTTTATACAGTTCAAATACTTTCTCTCGCAGATCCTTTGGCAATTCTTTTGCTTTTGCCATGACTCAAAATACATATATGTCAGTGCAGAACTGGATGAAAGATGCAAGGGCCTGTCAGGAGCCTAGAAACACACTGACCTTTTAGACACACACACTGATTACAGCAAACAGCTCACAAGTGAGGATGGTTACCTTTAGTAGCCATTCCAACCTGTTTGTGTCAACGTGTACATGTTATCAAGCCAAAATCACCAGGTAATGTAAACTTTTGTTCAGGGTAATTTGGGTAGTTTTTATTGTCATCATAATTTAAAAAGAGTAAACAATAAGTTTTAACAATTAATGACTACCCAACCCCTAACGTTGAGTGGAAATCCTTTTTTTTTGTGTTATCATTCATATTCTTGGAAAAATGTCCAAACAATCACAAATTCTGCCAGGGCTATGTAAACTTATCAGCAAAACTGTAGTTCACAACAAAATAGAAAACAATGCATTTAGTACAGTTTGCTGCAAAAAGGAATGGTACACTCAGTGTTCAACACTGACTTGTATGCAAATAAGGCATTTTATCTCAGTGCTCCACATTTGCTCATTCAGTTTTGTTGATGGACAATATTGCTGTCGCCAATTCATAACACTCTTCCGGTTTGAGTTTTTTTAGACATATGCGGCCCCCTTGGGGTTCACATTTTAATCGTATCGTACTATAGTTAAGTAGGAAGAGATCCACAAGGGTCTCGGAGCAAGTTTGGTTACACTAAATACTTGTATGGCAGCCCTGAACCATACTAACAGAGTAATCGCACCATAGTCTGAACTAGGGCTGGGCGATATGACGAAAAATATCGTCTGGACGATAGAAAATGTCTATCGTTTTATATAAGGCTCTATCGAGGAAGACGGTAGTACACGCGGTTCAGACCATGGTAATTCTCAACAAGGTGACGAGCCAACCCAAAACGAGGAGCTTGTACCTAAAAGAGGGGCGACTTCTGTTGCATGGACGTGGTTTGGATATAAGAAGACCGACGTACACCAGACAACAGTTGTTTGTAAAGTTTGCCGGCTCCCAGTGCCAACAACGGATTCCAACACTACAAATTTATTTTATCACCTGCGCAAAACCACAAAAAAGAATATAGAGAGCGTCAATGAGCAAAAACTGCAAAAGCAGCGTCGAGTGGTGGCGTAAGCGCTCAAAACAAACTCCAGACACAGACGCTGCAACAGGCTTTTACACGTGGCACACCATATAGCCATAGCTCCTGCAGATGGAAGGAGATTACTTCTGCTGTTGCCAAAGACATGGTTCCAATGTACACGGTCGAGAAACGCGGGTTTTGTGAGTTGGTGCAAATACTCGATCCGAGATATGAAGTGCCCAGCTGAAAACACATTACTAAAGTTGTGTTACCTGATTTATATGATGCGTGTCGGGCCAAAGTGGAGGCAGAGATTCACAAGGAGATGTTCTAGGCTACAACTACAGATATGTGGTCGACCTCTTAAATATTCTAATCATTGTGCAGCTACACTTTAAACTTAAAGGCTCCGTGTGTAGTATTTTGTAACCAATATTTATTTTAGGGGCTAGGACTGTAGGCCTGTATTATTTTTGTTTGCTGTTACCATTCAAAGTTGAAAGGTTTTTTTTCACTTGTTGGAGTAAAAAATATATTGAGGCTGACTTTGTGGCTGTTTGTGTGCACTTTAAACTTTGAAGCTTACGTTTGGTATTTTGCCCTGCTCCATGCTCTTTAAACCTCAGAGGTTTTTAGTTTGTTACTTTTTATAT